>JAFBJS010000746.1:0-21695 GCA_016785265.1 Paraplagusia blochii
TTCATCCCATCTGGGCAGAAAGAGGTACAGATACACACACACACACAAAAAAAAACTTACTGGCATTCAAGGGGAGGGGAAAAAAAAAACTATGATAAATGCTTAATTTGGACTTCGGCTTAAAGTCAAAGACCCTCTTCCAGCTGGAGAAACACAATCCACACAATTAATGCTTGAAAATTATAGCCTAGACCTCAAGGTAGTTTTGAGCCATAAGTTATTGATTTGAAAATGAAAACCTGTGCTCTTCAAGGTTAAACCCAGTCCAGCCTCATTACTGCTCTGTCCTTGAGAGGCCTGCACCAGGGCTTTAATGAAGGTGAATTTAATGGGATTTAATGTATCTGGGGGCAATGGAGCAGCAGAGATATGGTTTTAACAAAGAGCTAGGGACTAAAGGTACGGCCACGAAGAGAGCAGCCATTTTCCTTTATTCTTATTTATTTCACATTTGGCCGAGCAGAGTAAAAGCACACCACATTTTCTTCTGACTCAGCCCCAGGAGTCAGTGATTACATTTCTGTAGTCGGGATAATACAGGCCTTTAACTTTCCATCTTGGCATTCACACAAATATTGAATATCACAGCAGCTTTGAAACAGAGCGGAATAATCAGATAGGATGTTGGAATCACACTGTTAAGCACTAATCCATCCAAACAAGGCTGTTTTTTTTTTAACAACACTTAACTATTAGTGAAAAATATATATATATATAATGATCTCTTTTCTTTCTTTTTTCTCAGTCCCAAATGGAAAAATGTTTTATGTTGCTTTTAGCATTAAAACAATTACAGCGAAGGGTTTAAATTCTACAGGGAGCCGCAACATAACGCTAACAATATTGACTAAAGATAATAGGATCCAGAATAATGTGATGATGTGGGCAGTGTTGCCCATTCACAACTCGCATCATCGTTATGAAGCCCAGCAGGGATAGTGTTGCTTTTTATATCATTGCCTCACACTCAACATAGACAAAAGGTCTGTTCTCTCTCCTCCCACTGTGCAAAGGTTTCCATAAATTTGGCAATTGCAACATATCATTTCTACCCTCTTCAGTAACATCTGTATGTGCGTACGTGCCTTTGGCCAACACTGAGCTTTAGGAGAAGATACGTTGCCACATTTATTTTTTTTTTTTACTTAGTTGTATTATTAATTATGTGAAGCTCTCACAAACAATCAAAGACATTTGGTTTATGCAGCTCGGCCCGTTCTGCTACGAGGTCACCATCACATGGCTGAGCCTGCAGCTGTTGAGGTGGTGTTTGTGAACGATGCATTTCTTTGCCAACAACATTAGGATGGATGGATGGATGGATGGATGGATGGATGGATAGATGGATAGATGGATAGATGGATAGATGGATAGATAGATAGATAGATAGATAGATAGATAGATAGATAGATAGATAGATAGATAGATAGATAGACAGACTGGTATCGGTTTTCAAAATTATCTGCTAAAGTCATTTAGTCATTCTAAATAGTGAAACCATCCTCGTTTCACCCAAAATGTAGGAAATTGTCAGACAATAAACAATACAACAATAAACAACAAACTTCGAAAATGTTTGCTGTCACAGCGCTACACTGACACCAACAATTCAACATAGTTTTCAACTTTATTTATCTATCAGTCTATCTTCTGGTAGAATATTCCCCACACTTTTTGAGACACAACATGTATTGTATGTTAGAAATCGTAGGTAAAAAAGTGAAATCATGTTAAATTACCTAAATGTCATGTCTTGAAGTCAGGGATGTCAAACTCAATTTCACTGTGGACCAAACTCAATATATATTGGGAAATTAACTCTAAACACGCATGGTTTTCTTTCTCTCCAGATATAAAACATGGTTTTTTCATATAGAAACATTGAAAACAACAGCAAAAGAGGAATGTTATCAACACATGACAAATTACATTACAACTAATTCCCACATCAGTGAGATTTGTTTTTTCAGTCTTTCAGATTTTGAATCATTTTTAATGTAAATCTTTCTTTACAGAACAAAATGTACGTACTATAACAAAAAGTATGCATTTTCAATATAGCAAATTCTGACAGTATATAAGATCTACATACTGGTGGGCCAACTCTAGTACACATTTGATTTAATCTCCTCAGCCAGATATATTTACACTGCGGGCCAGATTTGGGCCCCGGGCCTGAGTTTGCCAATTGTTATGTTATATAAAGTTATGATTTCACCCAAAATGTAACAAGAGTCAAACCTGTGATTGTTTAGTTGAACACAAGATTGATAAACTCAAAGTAACAAAAGAGAGTTGCACCATAAAATGGAAGTTCAATAGCTCTAAATACTTTATTTTTCTTAGTTTTTTACCCTCTGCTGTCATCTAGTGGATCATTCAATATTTCTACCTGTCACCGTCTCAAATACGAACCGCAGTAAAGAACTTTTCAGACCAAAGTAAGCAAAATGTGATCATTTTTCACAATGTACCTGTTGATTCAGCGTAGTTTCCTTTCTTCAAACTGCAGTTAGTCAGTTCAGCTTTGTGTTTGTACGTAACGTCATTGTTTGTGATCACCTCTGCTTCAAAACTCCTCATGGTCAACGGGGACTGGGTAGAACCAGAACCATACCCGCTGGGCTCCTTATATGGTCAACTTCCTGTGGGAATATGCCATGTGCTGGAATGACAGAGGGGTGTGCGTTCGGTTTTAAGACGACAATTTTCGTGTCTGTCTGTGTGTTTATCTGTCTGTCTGTCTAGTAGCTTATGGCAATGGGTTAATCACATGAACACCTTTTATAATATTTATTAGCACTAATCTTCTTCGAAAATATATTTTATAGATTATTTTTTTCTTACCACATATCTTGTTATCACATTCTATTCTATTTCATTTTTTCTTCTTATTTATCTTGTATATATTCTCACATGGACAATCTTAGTAAATGTCTCTGTTGCAGTGACTTTTGTCCTTAATAAGACAGAGTTCCAGTCCACACTAGGACAAAAGATGTTTTCATTGATTTATTCATCTCTATCATCTTATCTGTTACCAGGTCTCAGGGGCACCAGTCTCCATGACTGTCACCCAAATCACACTGGACGTTATGTGGGTCGGGACAGTGCTATGCCCTAAGCACCTCAGTGGCAACCTGGGAGCTTGGGGATTTGAACCTGAAGCCTTGCAGCCCCAGACCTGTTCCTTTACCGCTAGGCCACAGCTTCTACCCAAAAGGCACTTTTGAAAAATTAAGTTTAGTTCAGCATTAGGATTAAAATTACTTATAGTTACAGTTATGGTAAGGGTTAAGATTAGACATAAGTTTGTTTTGACGCAGGTGACAGTCGGCGATCAGGGATATTTTTCTGTAGTCCATGTGATGTCCTCACAAGTCGGGAAAACCAAACTCTGTGTCTGTGTCCTTTTCTGTGTGTGTGTGTGTGTGTGTGTGTGTGTGTGTGTGTGTGTGTGTTCTGTCAACTCTTCAGATTAAAGTTGTCCAAAGTCTGCTTCTGGACTTTGTAGTTAACGACATCAATCCTTCATCCCTGCCGTGACAATGAAGTTGCAGAGCGGCAAAGACAAAGCTCACCTCACCCATCTTATAGAGACGCATGTGTCCATCTGGAAAAGACATTGGAACAAACAGGTTGTAGGGGCAAGTTACTCTTTCTCTCTCTCTCTCTCTCTCTCCCCTCCTCCCCCCTGACAGGCCCTCTCCTGGTGAACTAGTCTCCATGATGAATGACCACCTTTCTCATCTTTATCGCCTCACTAAATCATGTGCTTACTGTGCTTTTATGACCAATTTTTGCTGCTTTGTTTTACTTTTACCCCCTTTTTTTCTTTTTGAATGAAACTCCAGCGGCTGGTCCCGTCTTTTTCTCTCCGCTTCTTCTGTTGCGCCACACATGATATCAGTCTTCCAGGTGTTTATAACAGTGATTGTATTGAGGTGGAGAGTTGGACTGCAGTCACATTAATCAAATCTCCTGAAATAAATTTGCGAGTCTTTGTTCTACACTGGAGAGATGGTTTGGTGGAAAACTCTCTCATCTGCAGAGCAAATATTTGCAGAATAGTTTATTCCATTCATTTACTGCTTTCTAACCCTTATATTTTATGCAACCTGTTCTACGACCATGCAGCAGCCTGCCAAACAGACAGGAAATATGTTTTTGTCTGGAAACACATAAATAATGTATGTGACTGAGCATCACACATGGAGTAGGTCAGAATCCGCAGAGTGACAGGCGTACCATATGTCAGGGCAGGGCAAAGGGTCTGAGAGGAGACCTTTTTTATACTTATGCCATCATAAATTATCAGGTAATACACCAACGTGTGTTTGTGAATGTCATGGTCCATATTTCCTCTTGTTTATATTTACTTTATGTCACTTTAATGTAGGGAGTGGACTGCACGTGTGAGGAAGGAAATGATTGATTGTAAGTGAAACCTCAAAGATGGATTTGATGCCATTTTTCTCCAGGTACAAATACATTATTTTTACTATGAGAACCACAGCTGTCCAACATAAAAAAATAAAAAGTTAAACCAAGGATTAATTTAGATAAAGAAATGTTCTTCTCCTTTCAGCTTGTCCCTTTTTCAAGGTTTTCCACAGCGAGTCAACATTTTCCATCACCCCCTGTCCTCTGTATCTTCTACTCTGACTCCAACTACCTCCATGTCCTCCCTCACTGCATCCATCAATGTCCTCTTTGTCTCCTACCTGGTAGCTCCATCTCTATGATCATTCTTCTACCAATGTATCCACTGTTCCTCCTCTGAACATGTCCAAACATCTCAATCTGGCTTCTCTTCTACCCAATAACATATTATTTAAGTAAAAATATTAGATCTTTAAACCACTGTACACTGTGCCATACAATTCAAAGAAAAACAACTGTTTTACATTAGTCTTTACGCGACCTTGGTCAGACAAGCTTTTGTTTCCACGTCAATTAAAATTCACGGGACAAAGTATATGGTGTACTATGTCTCCCTCCAGTGGAAATATGGGGGAACAACCTAGCAAAAAGTATGCAGAATAGAAGCAAGACATCTACAACAAGTGATTAAAATGTTCGTATTTACACCTGTGTATAATGTGTTTGTCTAGAGGACATTGGTGTGTCTCATCAGTGTCCCTTCCTCCAGACCTTCTTATTCTACAGTCTGTTCTACAGTCAGCTTCTCCATGATCCATCTGTCACCCAGTCAAGGCTGCAGTCTGTGAACCACAGCCAGGTGTGGTTTGACCTGCAGCTCAGTGTGACATTTAAGGAAGGAGGTGGCGCTATATCCACCCAGGAAATCCTATTACCGCAAACTATGATGGATATGGGTACGACTAAAGCTCATATACTGTAACTACCCCAGGCCTGACTGATTCCATGTTGAATCTAAAAAAAAATTAAATGAGCCAATTTCTATGTATTCACCTTTGTAAACATGCTGTTATACTTATAGTTAAATATGTGGTATTGATTAGAACACACCAGTCTGTCCCAACCCAGATAAGGTCCAGTGGGTTCATCACCAACAGGAAGGCTCACAGTATGGAGCAGTGGGATTTGGGTGGCAGTGGTGGAGACTGCTGTCCATGTGACCCAAGAACAGATAAGTGGATGATGATGACTGAATGATTAGAACAGACCTGAATGAATGACTTGAACAGACCAAACAAAGGCCCGTGGGCCCAATGTGGCTCGTTTGACATTTTGAATCGGCCCAACCAAACTTGTCAAAATTACATTACTAGTACTAGCTATTTAGCCTTTATTTGTTCTTTAATATGCTATTTATCTTAGTTCACACGAGTGCTCAAACTAATTGCTCCTGCCTTGACCCACAAGACGAATTTTAGTCCCCATTGTGGCCTGGGAGACAAAATCATTGTCCACATCTGGATTAGAACATGCATTATTAGGTTTCCAGCAATATAAAGTCCAGCAAAAATAATTAAAAATCTAAATATAAAAATATTATAGTTGTCTCAGTAAATGTTTTTTATACAATATTTCATGAGGCAGTGCTGTCATACCAATGAGGGAAGCAGATTTATTTACTCAACGTTTCGAGTCCGAATCCACCAGTTCAGCATAGCACGATCCTAAACCATATAACCTGTAGAGGGCTCAACACCCACAGGAAGGTTCAGAGTATGGTGCAGTGTGATTTGGGTGGCAGTCTTGGGTGGAGACTTCTACCCCTGCAGTCCAGTAATTTCAAGGTGGATGATAAGGAATTTATATTTTTATATTTCAATCTTTGGTGTGAAACTCAAGGGTTCAACTCCTGGACAAGTTTGAAATCCACTTAGGACAGCGAATTGTGATTTGGGTGGCAGTTGTGGAGACTGCAACGGATACGGAGATGGAAATGGATATATGGATGATTTACATACCTCATTTTTTTTTTCATTTTTTTATATTTGTGTTGAGCAACAACCGAACGACTGATCAACAATCATTTTAATTTGAACATTATTTATCTTTAGAAACGTATGGTGCTACTGCACACGTATGTGTTTCTGAGGTAAATACGATGGTATTGAGTTACACTGATCAAAAATACCTTCCAGGTTCATATCATTGCTACAATGAAAAATATCCTGCAGGGCTTTTTCATAATACACAACTGTTCTAATTAAGGCTCTGCGCAGATAAACACACACGTTTTCTTGCCTTTCAAAATAAAAAATCATTTGCAGCAGAATGAGTCTCCGGTCCAGATAACTGGGAGGCAAATGTATGTTAATCTTTTAATTCAATCTCACTGATCTTTGACCACAGAAAGCATTTTCCTGTTAAATTGTAATCCCTAGTTGCTTCATCTCCCTAAACTAAGTATGCCATTTACATACATTACAGCCCGGGGTCCATACAGCACAGCTGAGTACAGTACAATCACTGCACCAACAACATGTGTTTGATGGCCAGTGCTTTTGAAGAGCCCATCTCGCAGCAATCAAACAGTGGCCAGATGCAATTTAGTGGAGCACGGACGGAGAATTTCAAACAGGGAGGCCGGTGTAGAATTAGCCAAAGGAGAACGTTGGTCCCTGACTCACACTGACCTTTAAATGCTTTAATTAAATGGAGAGTTTTTCTTCTTGTGAAATTTGTGAAGCAGAAATCACATTAAGCAGTGACATCACCTTAACTTTACATTTGGTAACATAGCACCCCTGGTGTCTAAACCAGAAAATTGATTTGCATCATTTTACCAGCAAATTCATTTCACTACAGACACTGCAACTGGTACTAAAAGAATGAAACCATGACATGGTTTTCCATTCAAGTATACGTCTCCAAACAAGAGGTAGAAGTAAGAAGAACCTTTTAACTATTAGACATTACTGATTTAAACACATAACATTATAAAATTAAAATAAATGAAGGTGATTAAAGGGACAACACAGACAGGAAGGTTTGGAGAAAAAGCTAGACCAGACAGTTTGAGATGGTTTGGACATGTTCACAGGAGGGACAGTGGATACATTGGTAGAAGAATGATCCTAGAGATGGAGCTACCAGGTAGGGGACAAAGATGGAGAATATTGAGGAGATCGATGGAGGATATGGAGATAGTTGGAGTCAGAGTAGAAGATACAGAGGACAGGCTGAGATGGATATGTTGACTCGCTGTGGTAACCCCTGAAAAAAGGGACAAGTTGAAAGAAAAAGAAGTTAAAGTTATCAACAATGACACAGTGAAAAAGTGAGTTCAGAGAAGAGAGAGACAACAGGTCACACAGACTGGGACACATCGCATTCTCCAAAGATCAAGTCGATGTTCTCACACAAATGTGTTTTTTTCCCCTCTGTTCTTTTGTTCATCATCTGTGGAATCATAACCTCAGACTCTGTGTTGTCTTAGTTGGTGTTTAATCACTCACTCCCAGTCATTGAGTTGGACACAGATTGTATGTCAGGACAGTCCCATGGTAAACCATCAAGCAAAACGGTTTATCATGGGATGCTACTGGGATGTTGCTCACTGTTGCCTGGAGCAGAGAAATAGTTGAAGCAATGGTGGCCTAATGGTTAGAGACCTGACTGGGTTCCGTAGGGTTCCAGGTTCCAATCCACCAACTGCCAAGTTACCACTGAGGTCCACTGAGCATGGCACCGTCCTCACTCACAGCTCCCTAGGCGCTCAAAGCTGCCCATGGTTCACTTTGGTGATGGGTTAAATACAGAGGTTACATTTTTTTGTGTCTAGTGGAGTGAATCACAATGTCACAATGACAAGGAGTTTGCTTTCCTTTCCTTCCTTCCTTCCTTTCCTTCCTTAAGACAAAAAAGGTCAAATGAACGAACAGTAAGACTTCATTACTCTGACAATCTGACTAATCCTTCCTGTTTGACTTTGTCAAACATAGTTTGTAATTATCTTTGCAGCAGGATTCCAACAATGGAGCCACGTGAGTAGAACTATTTAATAAGCAAATGTGTTTCTATCTGTGCACCTAATATATATACTGTATACATATATATATATAATTGATTTAAATCCATTTATTCATAGCAAGATTTTCAAAAAAAACATGTATAAGGTCAAAGAGAAGCTGCAGTGAAAGAATACCAGGTGTTACACCCTGCAGTGTCCATGCACCAGTAAAGAATACCTGCCTCATCTTGTTCTGATCTCCTCAGCTCTCCTCACTGTGCTCCATCACTCATCACACACATAACAACGCTGTACATACATCTAATCATCTCCTCCACAGACCTCTGCTGCGTTAACTCCCACACTCTGCTCTGCTGCCCTCAGGCTCTCAGCTCTGGTCTCACCTCAGAGTCATCACATCAACACCATGAAGATCATCTCTGTGAGAGACTTCTCTATTCCTCAGTATTTACTCCTCATGCTGGTCGAAGGCCTTCTTTACACCCAATACAGGTTTTTGTCTTAAAACCATACGTTACATAGAATTGTTCATAGCTTCAGCTCTGTGTGAAAATATGTTTACTGGACCATTGTCTAATAAAATAAATTTCACATGTTATAGAACCAGTGTCAAAAACACATGTTTCTTAAGCAGTTTCAACAAATATGTATTTTTTTTTATTTATTTATACTGACCAGCCAAGTTTAAAATGTATTCAGCCAGAGTAAGTGTTATTATTATCATTATAGTCTTTATAATAAATAAAAATAATAATTAAAATAATAAAGATGATTATGATAATAGTGGTTAACAGCATTTGTGGGGGAAAAAAAACAGCGTTCACCGAGCATCCTCATAGGCGTTCATGTCTTTTCAGTTTTTGTCGCTAGAGGGCAGTAAAGGCCTGTTCAGAAGCAATTTTTCAGTTTAAAGGAAACACTTTTACACACAGAGAGAGTAAGGTGGGATCTTTTATTATTCATATTTATCTATCTATCTATATGCAAATAAGAATTCAAATTACCAAACTAATTTCGGATTTTATTCACTGATTTTTCAGTAAAACATTTGTTTTTGGAATGGTAACAAAAATTTAAAAATGTCACCTTACAAATGCTGCAGATAAAACTGAAGTAAAAGTGCAACCCATTAAAAAGACATTCCACTTTAAGGAACAAAGTCTTTATTTTATCAGACTTCACACAAAAAAATAGTAGAATTGCTTTCTATCCAAACAAGGAAATAAATATTAGATTTACTTCATCAAACCACATCCTCCTTTCTTACTTTGATACATTTCCAATTTGACAAATAAGGAAAGAAACGTCAAACATTTAGAATGAGTTATGTAACATTATATACATTATATAATCCCATAAAAGCAAAGTGTTTGAGTTGATCACAGAGGCTGGAAGTCTTTTCAGGGTTTACATTCCCCTGACAGTTTACACACTCACACTCTTTACACCCTCATCATGTTGTGCCCATATGGAGCGTCCAGATTCCTCTCAACTGAAGCAGGACGCGCTGTCATAACAATAGGACACTCTGGAGGACGGCCCGGAAGAGACTAATGAGGACTCATAATGTGGATACACACATTTTTAGAGTAAATATCCACAAAAGAGAGTGAGCTCACGTCCTAGTACACCAGCCCGCCACCGATGCACAGACGGCGGAGGACATAAACACCACTTCAGTCGGTGTTATGTAAGACTTGGACATCTGTACAGTTCCTTTGCTTTATTAACTCTATTAACTTAATCCACCACAGACCCTGATGATGCCTGTGCAAAAGGGAAACCACCAAATAAAACAGGTTTGTAGAAAAGCTCTTTTTAAAATCTAAGTATAAATTCCTTTGACAGTTAATTTCTTCAACCATTTATGAATAGACCTGCAGGTTGGTATTGGAGAACCACCTCAAAGATATTATCTGGTGAGCAGCACAGTTCTTCGGTGCAAGTTAAACAGACATCTGGCCTGTTTCATTGAATATAAAAAAAAATAATATACAGCGAAGGGGAAACTTCTTTGCGCACAGGCCAAGGAGGAAAAAAAATATGAACTAAATTTAATCAATAAAGGGAGACAGACTATGAAGAACATCCTTCAACACTTGTCCTTTGAGTGTTGTTGAAGGAGCGTCCTGGAGCAAGTTCCTGCTGATGTTGGACAAGTTGCAGAGAACACTGGTGGACATGATTAGTCAAACATACAGAGGAAAAAAAATAAGCCACCAACACACATGCATGTGAACATTGAGTTTAGTGTCTTTGGATTATTCTCAACAAAGCTGATGGAAACTCGATGAAAGCCTTAAATACTGACAGTACGGAAAAAAAAAAAACACCTGGATTGAACCAAAACCAAAGCAAAGAGTCTCTTTACTGTAGAGCAACTCCATTATATCCCGTGATACTGCAACCTGTCAAAGTGTCTCTATTTACAAATGATCTATTTGTTAGAAAATTAAGTTCTAAAGTTCAGCAATTTATAATCAACATGTCAGACTGAAGAACTTTTTCCCTGATCACATTCACATTAGGGAGCAGTGGTGGCCTAGTGGTTAAGAAAGCGGACTTGGAGGGCTGAGGTTCGAATCAACCAGCTGTCAGGTGCTCATCGTGACCCACATAACTTCCAGTGGGCTAACCAGCCACAGAAGGCCAAGAAAACAAGATGAAAATGAATTAATGAATGAATCTTGGCATAAACGGAGCCTTGGAGAGAAAGTTGAAAATGTTGAAATGTTGTTCGATCATGTTTCGCTGTGTTGGCTGTAATGATGCTCCTGTCAGTGTTGTCTATGAAGATTCTCATTCATCCAGGTCATAATATCCAAAAAGGTTTTCATTGTCAGCAACTGGACTTCTTCTTGGAGTTGAAAGATGTTTCATTCCTCCACTCATCAACCAGAACATCAGTTTCTGGTCGATGTCCGAGGGAACTCTAGTAGTTCTCCTCCTCTAGACCACTCCCTTCACCACTGGACAAAGGTGTGAAGAATTGTTTTGGTCACAGCTTTTTGGGACAGAAACTGCTCCTGATGTTAAAGAGTAGTTTTCTTGTCACATGTCCAGATGTGAACAGGAGGGTTCGGACTAAAAGAAAGGGTGTGGCCAAATCACACCTTCACACCTTTGTCCAGTGGTGAAGGGTCTAGAGGTCTAGAGGACTAGAGGACTAGAGGAGGTCTAGAGGTCTAGAGGAGTAGAACTACTAGAGTTCAACCCATATATCAACCAGAAACTGATGAAGTTCCTCAGATGAGGGATGACGTCTATCAACTCCAAGAAGAAGTCCAGTTGCTGACAACTAAACCCGTCTTGGTCCTGTCAGTCTTGCTGTCCTTTCTAAAGCCATGCCGAGCCAACAGCACATTTCTATTGTTCTGTGAAGCTCAGCGCGGATCAGAACACCAGAAACATGTCTGTTCATTGCCTATGTTCATATATCTTATCAATTCTGTAGCTCAATACAGAGTTAGTCTCAGAGTTAGTCTCAGAGTTAGTGGGAGCAGGTCACAATGAGTAACTTTGACGAGCTTTTAAAATCAACTTTAATGAGATTACACTGCAGCCTCTTAACCTCCGAGCATCAGACTTGATTCCTTCCACTCAAGGGCAAAAGATGTTTGAGTTGAGCTACATTGTTATTGGATTAGCGTGAAAAGCCAGGGGGGAACCAGTGACATCATTCAATTAGAGGTGGATGAAATCAAATAACTGAAGGGTGGCATCCACTTCCAGCTCTCCAGTCTTCACAGCAGAGCCAGGAGGATCGGTGAACCTCCGTGATGAGCACGGCATGAGGAAGAGGATGATATACATCATCATCTTCTCAGTGGGGGAACAACGAGGGAATGTTGACGACGCTCACGGCGCTGTAGCAGACAGTTCACAATAACAATGGAAACTATTTTACAGACAGTGACTAAGTACGTGTTGTTGCCTCAAGATTCCACCCTAAGCTCAACCTGGCTGTAAAACTTTACTTCCCCGCAGTATCACACCGTTTTATTTCATATTTTATAATATGAAGGAAAGTACGTCAGTGTAGATAAAAAAAAGCAAACACTTTTTTGTAGATAGACACAGTACATGTGTGAAAATGAGAGGGAGAACAGTGGAATGGTGAGGTTACAAGGAGCAGAGGTGGAGAAGGTGGAGGAGTTTAGATACTAGAGGATCAACTGGTCAGAGCAGTGGAGACTGTAGAAAAGAGGAGAAGAATAGAGTGGAGTCAGGATGGAACAACTGGAGAAAAGAGTCAGGAGTAATCTGTGATAGAAGAGAGTCAGCTAAGGTGAAGGGACAGGTTTACAGGACAGTTGTGAGACCAGCCATGATGGATGGATTATAGAGACTAGGAATGGGTAGAAGACAGGAGACAGAGCTGGAGGTGGAGGAGTTAACGATGCTGAGGTTCTCTTGAGACAAGGATGGACAGGATCAGGAATGAGGTGATAAGAGGGACAACACAGACAGGAAGGTTTGGATAAAAAGCTAGAGAAGACAGATTGAGATGGTTTGGACATGTTCAGAGGAGGGACAGTGGATACATTAGTAGAAGAATGATCCTAGAGATGGAGCTACCAGGTAGGAGACAAAGAAAAGATTGATGGATGCACTGAGGGAGGACATGGAGGTAGTTGGAGTTAGAGTAGAAGATACAGAGGACAGGGGGAGATGGAAATGTTGATTAGCTGTGACAACCCTTGGAAAAGGGACAAGCCAAAAGAAGACAAAGAATCTAAACTTAAAGTTCGAGCTCTGATGATCACAAGAAAGATCAGATCAAACTGCACTCAGTTCCTGACAAACAGATGAGTCACTTCATGTCCCACTCTTTGCACTTAAAGTAAACGCAAACAAAGAAAATGTTCTTTAACCTTGGAGGTTCTCCACCACGTTTGCACACTTAAAAGGGACAAGGACAGAGTGAAGATGGCATCTATGAGTGCTCTCAGGAGCTCTCCCATCTAATAAACCTTGAGCCACTGCACGCATGCAGCCAGAAGTGGTACGGTACGTCATGACAAACTCTGGCTGCAAACAGCACTCAGACATTAATTCAACTAGAAAACTGCTCCATTTAAAACCACAGAAAAGGCCTGATGCGAGACAAAAAAAAGAGGAAATACTGTAGTTAAATTGTCCTGTGTGGAGATACTTAAACAAACTAGAGCAGATTTTACTGACTTGTCCGGTTCTTTTGTGATAACACTACATGTTTGGTGAGGCCTATAAAAAAGGTGAGTGCTTGCATCAATCAAAGAGAAGTCGAGAGCTTCGAAGGAAAGACTGAGATTACGCAAGGTTTTCAAATGTCTGTCCATTAAAACATCAAATGTCAACTTTTCGAAATCAGAGTATGGGCACCAAGCATTTTTAAGTTTAGGAACAAAACGTCTTGAACCATATAGAGAACTACAGAACAAAGTGGAAATACAGCAGCTCACAGAAGAAAAAAAGGAATAAAGACCAACATGAGAGGCTGGGATTCGGGGGTAACAAAGACGTAGATCCATAACATCTGGATTGAGGCATCAGAAGTCAAGGACCAGGAGAAGAACACCCAGCTGGTGGTCCAGGACGGAGATCCTGAGTTTTCTGGATAAAAGAAATAGAACTCTGTCTGCACATTTTAGGATCAGACGAAGATTCCAACATCGTGAATAAAAAGGAGGTTTACTTTATTAATGGAGACGTGATTTGTGTCCTCAGACAACTCCAGCCTCCACCTGAGCTGCTTCTTTCCCAACAACCTTCAGCATTGAGTATTTGATGAAAGGAAGTTCCGAGAAAAAAAAAAAAAACTCAGAGCGTCTTAAATTATATGTCAAACAAACCACAAACATAAACACGGTTGTAAAGCAAAAAAACACATGAAAACAATTACAATTAGAGATTGAAGTCAAAGCTCACCACATGTTTGTTAACTTGACTTGATCATACGCTGATCTGAGGTCAGTTCATGATCTGGTTCTAGTTGGATTCTAATGTGTTAAAAGGCAGAGAATTTTATGATCCAACTCAAACACCCAGTCAGGGCCACAGGAGGAGGCCTTTAACCTCCAACAGCGGTCACCAGCATCGAACCACTGCTGTGCTGACCTGCACCAATCTGACTGTGTGTTTTCATGGAGGGAATTCTGGGCAGAAGATGTGAGAGTGTATGAGCAGCTGTGTTTGTGAGGAGGAGGCAGACTGTGTGTTGAGTCTGTGCCCGGTATACCCTCCTCAAACCCGACAATGCTTTTGGCCAGACGATGTAAATGAGTTCAACATCCCAAAGAAAGACACACAACACACACGTCGGGGAGATGTAATGCTGTTTAAACAAGGCTTCGTCTCAGTGGTCACCGTGCAGCAGTGGAGCACAGAGAGGAGCTGTTTACACAGAGACACAGAGACACTTCTGTCAGACCTAACCTCCGTGACAAATCTCTCAGTTTGGGTTTTTCCATGAGCGGAGCAGTGACACTGGAACCGGACTGAAACATTAGGGTTGTTACCTCAAATTCCTGAATTTTTTTTTTTTCTTTTTTTAAATACATTATTGAGAACATCTGCTGAAGATGTCCTTAATCGTCCTCTTCTTGTTTTGAGCCAAGTTATGGTCAGGTGTCCCTCACAGATCATCGTCTCCTCGCTGTTGAGTTTGGAAGAAAATGAGTTCAGAATTTAATATAATTTAATAAATGTTTTTACAGAACCTGATGTCAGCTTAGTAGATAATGGTTCTATTTTGAGAACTGTATCTCACCAGGTATGGACGTTACTGGACGACTTCTCGTGGTCTTCAAGTCAAACTCTCCTGGACACACAACTTAACTAGATTGTTTTCTAGACAGGCCATGGACAAGCTGTGTATTATTTTTGTATTAGGGATAAAATGACAGACTGAAGACCTGAGACCCTATGGACAGACCTGGTCCATCAGTGGGCGTCTTTATTTTATTGATAAACTGAATATGAAGGGAAATCTCTAAAAGCATAACTGCAAGATGGTTTTCATACAGAACTATTCAGGGAGTTTTGTGAGAAAACAGCTTTCAATGATTCATGAAAAAGCTTGAGGAGAAATAAACTAAACCACTGCTACCAACTGTTGCCTAGCGACAAAGGAACAGGTCGTTCGCTTTGTTAATTATTCAAAACATTAAATAGAAAAGGGACAGATGTAGACTATTCTCAGTGTCTCGCTACTGTCTCTCATGGAGACGAAAGATTCCTCAATGTGTAAACAGGGAAAACACAATGATTTCTGCAAAGATTCCATTTCTTCAGGGCAGAACCGGGAAACTCAGAGACAATTTAGGACAGTGTTGGCAGTAGTTGGACACAACCAGGTGTCCAATCCCTGCCCCTGTAGGATTGGTCTGTTAGGCAAGTACCAAACACTTCCAGCTGTGAGTGACGAAATACAAGACCTGACCTCTTGCAGGGCTGTGTAGATCAGACTTGGGAAAACTAAGGCCCAGGGGCCTTATTGTGGCCAGTTCACCCACTCTATCTGGACCATCAAAAGTGTTCAAATGTTATCTATTTTATTATAATTATTTTATGCAGCTTTTCCCCTGTATTGTCTTTACTTCCTCAATATTTGGGGAGAGAAAGCTTTTAGCATTTATATGTCACAAGAACGCTTAATTTCTTCTGCTGTTCACCCAGCAACCTGTCAACTTTTAGGACGCATCGTGGCCCACGAGTCACTATGTTGGCTGTAGGTAATGAACGCTGTAGGTCGTCAGTCGTTTTCAGTCGTCCAAACAGAAGTCGACTTGACATAGTTTCTCCAGTGTGGAAACAAAACTTTCCACGTAGCCGATTCTTAAATGTCATTCAGATGTTTTTCCACGTGGGCCTCGAAGCTCAGGACAATCCTGGAGCTTAGGCTGTCAGAGTGAGTCATCTTCTCGTTCCAATCCCCAAACAGATCTTTGTGTGTTTATGTGGTGAAAGCATCTTTTTTTTTATGACTACTGAATTTGGCCCAGACTCCATTCCCTTTCTTTTTTCATTATGTTATGATTTTACGTCCGTCTTTGAAGCCTGTGTCAGCGTGTGATTTACTGCATGTTTTAATGCATCAGTTTGTACCAGTAGAAGGAGACGTCTCTTTAATTATTGCTTCAGTTCTGTTTGTAGTGGTAACTTCAAGACACCAGAGAGAAATGGCCTCAAACACATGGACATCATTTTATTGCTTTATTTAAATTTCTTGCAAATAATACATTGGGAAAGACATTGGAGCATCTCGTTATCTGGTCTGACTAAAGAAGGGAACATTTCACTGTCCTCAATGCTCAGTTACATAATCACGGTGTTGGGATAGAGGACATCCAGGATGGTAAATTCCATCGCTGAGCTGCAGCTGCCAGCATAAATAAAAATTATGTGTTATTTTTTCCTGAAAATGATTTACAACAGAGGACCAATGGAAAGATGAGCATGGACAGAATCGGAAAACCAGAGCGGGATGAAGCAGAGTAACAAACAGATAAATGGGATTCCATGTAATGTCGTTTTTAATTCATCTAATTGGTTTTAACATTAAAGATAAGCCCTTTTTTTCCCCCAACATCGGGTTGAAGACTTCTAATTCTGATATTTTTCTGACAAATGTATCTGTAAGATTATCTAAGGACACGTCAGAGACAGTAGTCCATGTTGTCCAGATGTGGACAGACTGTGTCTGACTCATAGGCAACGATGGGTACTAAAATTTGACACAGGGGACGGCTCAAGAGTGTTCATGTGGGGTTAGATGAATGACATGTTGACAAAATCATAAAATGCTTTTTGCCTACTTAGAGCCATCTATAGGAGGAATGTGGGTATTGCAGAGAAATAGCAGCTGTACAATCACAATTCAAACTAATTGTATAATTTGGACATGTTTGCCGGGCCGGATTGCAACCCTAAACGGGCCACATCTGGCCCCCATACCCTAGTTTTCCCATGAACTGTATAATCTAGTCCTAGAGATTGGAAACAGTAGGACTGAGAGACAACCATTTCAAGAAAGAACTTGGTCTGACAACGATGTTGTTAATTAATGACGATTAAAGTGGTGCGTCCCACAGGTGTCATGGTGAAAAACTAGAAAATGACTGAATGAATCCATTACTGCACAGGTTTCTGACACTGACTTCAGTGGTGACAGAGCTGATGAAGCCGTTCTACTCCACTGTGACACACGTCTGAACCTATAGGGATGAGAGGAAGCATCTCTGCTGAGGCAGCAGAGCGCGTCCTTCTACGTGAAAGTCAATAAGTCGGTCCTTCACAGTCCTGTCAGCAGTCTGATCTGCTTACAGTGTCCTCTGCTCACTCCAAAAAGACAACACCACAAGTGAGTAGGTTGGTTAGTTCAGACGTCAAACTCCAACCACCACTCCCAAAACATAATTTATGGTTCTCCGAGAGACAGAAACAACTTTTTTTCATCCCCCCTCCTCCAGACAATGGTGAGACTGGTTGTCTGAATGGAATTTCATTTGTATCTACAACTGTAAACAGAAATCCAACCACTATCCTGACTGGTGACCATAAACTACCAAACCCAAAACCAAATCTGGTTTGTGTTTGAATATCATGGCATATTAATTTAATTTTAAATATTCTGTTTATTTCTGTTCCACAAAAAAAAATCACAAATTGACAATATTCTGGGGTAAAGAGTCACAATATGGTTTGAAAAAAAAGATAAAGTTGAGTCACTGCTCTAGTCTGTGACAGACTTACATGACGTAACACGTTCATAGCCCTCGATGGTTTACTTCAAGATAAAAACATAGAAACTGCTAAACACATTGTTCTTTGCAGCTCTCACCACACAGTTGATCTAACTCTCAGGGAAAAGGTCATTGATTACTGTAAAATCCCAGTCTTGTCTGGGAACCAAACCTTTTCCCAGAGCTGCCACACACAAAAAAAGGGACAAGGGATTTTCACTGTAGTGCAGTCTGGTAAAACAAACTCACGACCCAAAGCTGAGCCCAAACAGGGAGGCCCCGGGGTGACATTTGTCTTGGCATGAACTTTGAGTGCTGACGTTAAGTGCAGACTGTCCACTGACATCAGAGACACTGGCAAAGTGACTTCATGGTTCTGTACCAGGCTGCTGATGGAGGTTGGTTTAATATAAGAAAAATGAATGTCCAACTCATTCAACTGGAACAAGAGCAAACGAACACTCATTTATTACCGGACTCTTTCTTATTTCTCCATCAGATTGGAGCGTCATACACAAAAAAAGTTGAATAAAAGACAAGTTTTCCCACTGTACCTGTATTTGATATCTTTAACATCCCAGAACATCCCAAAAAAATCAGCAGAGTTGGTTCATCTTTTCTGGGAAACCATTGGCAGAGATTGGATAATCATCAGGGGGCAGATCCTAAAATGAGTTTTTCTTTTTACAGTGTTGAGGTTTTCATCACAGTTTCCAATTGATAAAATATTTAAGGTCACTTAAACACAAAAAAAACACAAAACATGTAGACAACATTACTAATGTGTATTTTTTTATTGAATGTAAAGTTTAAAAATAACTTCTTAAATCCTGGTGCCAGCATTTGCCTTAAGTACATAAAGCAATGCACTGCCTCATAAACTTAATGTATTACTAAATGTAATCTATTACTGATGTATTACCAAAATAAATGTGTCTGTGCCAACAATTGTCTTTAGTACCAATCACTCTTTCACAAATGGACAGTGATGACAAATGGACTAACGAGTTACTTGTAACGCCGTTACGTAACTAAACTACTATTCTCGGTAACTAATAACGTAACAAATTACCTTTCCCATTCTGTAACGCAGTTATTGTTACTGTGGTGTAAATGTCCACAGACACTGTGGTCCACACGCGACATGGTACAGCAGCACACACCCACAAGCAAGACGACGGCAAGTGGCGATGTTACGATAAAGATGCCTGTCAGAGTCTAAACATCACACAACACAACACAACACTTTTATTGTGTTTTTATTATTATTTAAAGTAAAGTAAATAGTTATTAGTTACTTTTATAATTAAGTAACTAGTAATGTAACTAGTAACTTTTTTAGAACAGTAACTAGTAAAGTAAAAAGTTACTTTTTTAAAGTAACTTGCCCAACATTGCAAATGGATGTTATATCTGTGCAGGTCCTGACATTTCCAGCTCACAACCAACAGGAAGGTTCACAGTATGAGTGTGATTTGTGTGACAGTTGTGGAGACTCTTGAGCCTGGGATCTGGCAATGGAAGAAGGAAATGACAGGAAAAGAAACCTGACAACTGCACACAACAAAATATCAGTCTTGCATTTAACCCATCACCAAAGTGAACAGTGGACAGCTTTGAGTGTCCAGGGAACAGTGAGTGGGGACGGCGCCATGTAACCCCAGCAGTTGGCGGATCCGAACCTGCAACCCTACGGATCCTTAACCACTGCTTGAAGGTGAATGAATGGATCTTGAGTGACGACCTGCCTTAACTACATATGTATGTTGAACCACAGCCTTCTCATTGATGCCCTGTCTGACACACAGGTAAACACGGTCTGTTTTATGCATTAAGCTCTTAGAGAATTCATTATTTGGTCCCAGACCAACAGAACCATTTGAACCGATGCCTGACATCTGTGCTGTGCACTCTGATATGAACTGTAATTAATAACTCAGGCATTGAGCTGAGATTAGCAGCGAGAGAAGAGAAAATCCACTTTTCTTAGAATTCTAATTATTTCCATACCTGCCGGGGACGGATGTGATGTAGGCCTTCATTTTTAAAGGCTTTTGTCTTGGAGACGGCGTGTGCGAAGTCAAGGATGCTGAAGGAGGGATTTACAACCTGGTCCTCCATCCAGAGATCGTTACATAACCTAAAGCAAAACAACATTTGTCAAAGCGCCCAGTGACAAGGTGCTGTAGGAACACCTGGAAACAATGACGTCTGAAGTGTAACAAATGGCCATTTAATGCACCTTTTTCCAACACACGTCTTCTTTTATCGGGAATCTTCTGCTGAATTGTCGCTGTATATTTAGAAGGAATGCTCTTAAGACTCCATAAACTCTTTGGTTTATTGTTTTTACTGTTACATTCAAAGCCAACATAACTGGAAAAAAACTATGTTAGTGTCAGAAAAAACATCTTCTTTATTAATTTGGAGCCACTTTGTTAGACCTCATTCACCACTGCTTTCAGGGCAGTGCAGATTTTCTATTTTTGGTACAGTATTTGCTTCCTTCTGACGAAGCACTTTTTTCTGTCACTGCATTTGCAATAAAAAAAAATATAAGGTTATTTTGCCCCGTTTTTGCAACGGAGGCTGAATTTTAACATTTACATTATAGGACCACTTCCTGCTGCAGCACACAGCCTCTCATCTACACCCAGCGTAAATGTTTACATGTTGAGTTTGGATCACAGCTGTCAGGACACAGGACTGATCGCATTAGCTAAAAGCCCAAGAAGGCGGCAGTCACTTCAATCTAAACTCAACTGTAATGAGGAGAAAACAAAGATGAAATCTACTTCTGCACCAGTCTGCTAAAAAAAAAAAAAAAAAATCTTTCAGTTCTAAGAACAACAGTTTGCTCATGTCTTTTTGCTTAAGTTGCAACCACTGGTTTGAACATTTATCTTTTGCCACATCTTCCAAAAAAATTAAGTGATTACTGTAGTCACACTCTTCACAATCTTCAACCACAATGGGCAGCGGAAGCACAAAGGAGGCAACCGACCGTTCAATGATGGCCGTCAGCTTCAGTTTGTGATGCAGGAAAACCAAGAGGTTCAAATACTGTAGTACTGTAGAGTTCCTTATAGTCAGCTTACTTTACACATTTGTATCTGTACTTAACCGAGTGTCACTCTTTCCCGTACCATCACTGACCTAATAACGGGTCATAAAGGCGATGGAAAATGAAAGGCAAAATTGTGGTCAAAAGGGCAATTTGTATTGTAAAAGTTGCCAGTGAAGTGGATTTATTTTCCTTGGAAGTCACTTAATACATTTCAGGAAAAAACTATGAATTATATGTAAAAGACATATACTGTATAAAGGCTAAAATGCTTTTAGAATTGAAAAAGAAAGAAACATGCACCAGTCTGCTTCATTAACCTCTAGTGACTAGAGGTATGTAGGCCGGGGTATGTGGTGGACTAGAGTCTAGTCCACCACTACCCGGCCTACATACAGTCATGGAAAAAATGATTAGACCACTCTGCTGTTTTCTTCAATTCCTTGTTCATCTTAATGCCTTGTTCCACTAAAGGTTTATCACCTGGGGGAAACAA
>JAFBJS010000746.1:21894-149210 GCA_016785265.1 Paraplagusia blochii
ATAAACACCATGCAAAATGGACAGAAATCAGCTCTGAAATTAAACTGAATTATGAGCCTTTTTTGTTGTTATTATATTTGTCCAGATTAATGTAGATTAAGTGGAAGCAGACTTTTAAATGGACGAGAAATTAAAGAAAGAGTGGTCTAATCATTTTTTCCATGACTATATTTGATTCTGTAAAATGTCAAAGGTAAAAACAGAAATATACATTGTATGTACAGTTAAGCGGAGTGGATAGACCCCAGATACAGATCAGTTATTAGGAATTGCAGTTCTCCATTTGTCCACAGTAGCGCTATGCTGTCACTTGTAGTCCAGCCTCCATCTTTACTCCACACTGATCACCTGTTGTCCCTTGGTTTTTTAGAATACAAGATGAGTGGCTATTAACAAGCTTGTTCTCACCTGTGTCAGCTGCAGCACCACAACACTCCTGCCTTCGTCCAAACAATTGTCAGCTTTGACAACTTTATAGCAATGAGACAATCTTAGAAAAAGAGACCTGTCTGTCCCTGTCCCTGCTGTTTGCTGTCTGTGGGTTAATGGCCATGAACACAGTCACCTGCAATTAGTCTCACTTGTGTCACCTGGTGCCCTTAGTATCAACGCCTCCCACTCACTCAGTCTTTGTGGGATAATTGTACTGTGTTATTTCCTTCCTTCCTTCCTTCCATTCTTACTTTTTTTGGCCATACATTCAATTTTGGGCTGCTATCTTGGGTTTTTTTAGACTTTTTTTTTAGAAAATATAACACATCATGTTGACACCTCCAGCTTCACTATGTGTAAAGTCTTGCAGTTTGACTCCACAAATGATCCCTAACTTCCATTGTCTTTGGATGTGAGTTTGATTTTTAATTTCACCTTTGACGCAGGCAACAGTCACCTCATCACTTACTGACTTCTGGAGTCTTGACTGTCATCCACAAAAAACATTGAGTCCAGCAAAAAAAAGGGCAAAAAGAAGCCAATGTCTTCTACAACAACATGAATTATGGTCCCTACCACAAGAACACTCAGCTGAGTGAGCTGTATGTCCATATGTTTGATCACTGGACTCTGACTGTGCAGCGCAGGCGTCGTGGAATGGACATGCGTCACGAGGGAGCGTAAAAAAATACTGTCCATGTCCCTGTCAACAACAAGATCCATTAGTCTTCAGAGGCAGAGGGTGACCCAGTCCAACGTGGTTAATCATCAATGCTGCCACAAACAGCTTTTGTTCTCTCACATGGGGCTGGAAGATTCCTTTCTCACTGAACTTCAAAGAGAACAGAACCACGGACCCTTTCATTAGGAAACAAATACATGTTTATAATAATAATATACACATGCAGTCGAACAAAAGCGAAAGAATTTAGTTTGTTCTACCATGACTTTGGAATTCAAGCTGTTCCACTCAATGTAGAACCTCCGTCCCTGCATGTTTCTGTTTTTTAATTTTTCCTGCTTAAGCTTTCTACACATCAGTAGCTCCACTTGCAATGGAATTATTGTCCAATGTATTGTCCAGTGCAGAGGTGAGCAAACGTTTTGACTCCAGGGCAACAATGGGTCCCAGAATTGGACACAGGGGCCCAGTCCAGTGCAAAGAGATGGAGCATTAGTTGAACTAAAATAAATGGTGTGAAAAAGCCGTGTATAAAACCTAAAATAGAAAAATTTCTAATTGTCTTTCGGATATCATCTACTGGGGGACAGCAGGCATTAAAAAAACAGAAGTATAATGATAAAACTAAATATTATTTATTTTGGACAAGTCTGGCAGGCCACATTAACAAGCTAAACAGGGCCGGATCTGGCCCCCGGGCCTTAGTTTGGCCATTCATGTTTAAACCTGCTCTAACCAGGATTTGATCTTGCCCAAGAACCCTGGAGTTCCACACCAATGACAGAGACTAGGCCCAAACACCACTTTAACATGGGTCTCAAACTTGCAGCCCATGGGCAATTTGCGGCCCATGGTACGATATTTTGCAGCCCCCACCTTTATGAATTGAACTTGAATTGATAATAATATGTTATAGATTCGTTCTCCACATTTTCTGGTAAATCCTTTCATTTACAAAACTCTGATCCACAGTCCCCTTCTGGTTCAGTGTTTTATTACACAGAAAATGTGGGAAACTGATTTTTTTTTCTTCTGTATTGAACACTGAAAGCTGACCCTTTGATGAAAATGACAGTATGGGTGGTGGCCCTCAACGTATAGACCCCCAGGTCTAACCAATCCATATGAACAATGAAAGGGAGGTTAGGTAGGAAAGGAAAACAAACTCCTTGTCATTGTGACATTGTGATTCACACCACTGCACACTGTGAAATGTCACCTCTGTATTTAACCCATCACCAAAGTGAACAGTGGGCAGCTTTGAACATCCGGGGAGCTGTGAGTGGGGATGATGCCTTGCTCAGTGGAGAGTTAACCACTAGGCCTCCTGCCTAATTTAACCAACGTTGTTATGGTACATTAAAGTATATAAAAGCCAACATCGGATTCATTTTTTTGACTACAAAAATTCCTTGGGGGGAAAAACATTATGTTCTTACTTTACAGCTGCCCACAATTGCCTGAGAAGGTTGAATCTAAAACAAGAGAAGGGGAAGTGGGGTGTTATCCAATCTGCTGCCAACCAATTGTTCAACTCAGGAAAACATACAGAGGATAAATATTAAAAAATAAACCTATGGTGAGGGCGATCACACAATAATACAAAACAGGGGCACCAGGGGTCTGTTTGGTGCTGATGGTTTGAATGTGACTACAAACATCTGCTTTTATTGACAAGGGGAGTCCGCTCCGTCCAAACTGGACGACACAACCTCAACATCTGCATCTGATGGATGTGCTGGAGATATGAGGACGTCTGAGCGTCTACGGTGTTTCTTCTCTCACTGGTCTTTTCACCTTTCACAACTATTTACAGCGTTTTGGTGAATAAATCATTAACATGGCCTCTGTGGTTCACGTATCAGCACCGTGAACTTCTCACAAACAGCTGTGAACTGACAAATGACCTTTATTAATACCCTAGAGCTTAGAAGAGTGAGAGACATGAGGAGAAAATGTCAACCGAGACCCAAAAGTTTCTTTCTTTCCTGGGGGAATGGCTCCAGCAGGAGTTAAAGCTCTTAACAACTGGCGAGTTATGTATGAGCTTCATGAATGAAAGCGATTTTCTCAATTTATTGTTCCACTTCACTTGGCATGCACTCTACCGAGAAAGGATGAGCCAGGTTCTAACCGCGGTCAGTCCTGCAGAGACTCGTCCAAAGATAACTAGCAGATCCTGGGTGGGCTCAGAGGGAAATATCATCAGTAATAGATGACATCCTGATTGGAGTCTGATTAACCTCTAATCAAACTACATTTAGTTCGGCTGGGATTAAGTATCTTAAGGTGGAAACTCAACAAATGTTACTTTTAAGGGGTATATTATTATGTTTTTTGTGAACATTCAAGGTTTTTATTGCATTTTTTTTCTTGGACATAAAGAACACATTCTCATATGTCTGTAATACAAACTTTATTAACAAATCACGGCCAATAACATAAAACCCAACACCTGTATAAAAAGAACTTAGTGCCAAGAACAGAAACAAACTTACATTTATTTTATTTGTCATTCTGCTGCTAATGAAATGATATTTAAAAACAAATATATTATGTACAGTTTCATTAAAATTATTAACATTTGCCACATAATAAAAAAAAAAATCCTGCAGCGAAAAAAGCCTCAAATGCCAAAAGCACAGCAAAAGGACTGAGGTAGAATAAAGAGATACGTCGAAATGCTTGAAGAAGAATGAATTTGAAGTTAGTCGTTTGTCTTCGTTCTTCATTTTGAATCTTTGTGGAAAACAACAAACCGAGGTTAAGGTTTTATTAAACCATCATTGATCTGCGCTCAGCACCGAGGGATGAAAAACTACGAAAAATACTTCTCTTTGTGACAAAACAACTTTGTCAACTGACAGTTTTTCACATTCCTACCATAATGGCCTTGAAATTTATATATACAATAAAAAAATAACAACTCTGATCTGAAGAAATTTACACATTCATTTGTCTGGTGGTGCGGGGATGAGTCAGCTCTGTGTTTTTGTGGATGAGCTTAAGAGTTAGTTTAATAAATGTCTCTTTTCAACAGGCATGAGCAAACTAAGGCCCGGGGGCCAGATGCGACCCCTTTAGCTTGACTTTCCGGCCCGTTAAGCTTATCTAAATTATATTATCCTTCCATCAGCAGTCTCCTCAACTGCCAATCAAATCACTTTGCACCACTCGGTACCTTCCTGTGGGTGGTGAGTGCGCTGGAAGTCAACTGTACTAACCGGCACCAGAACATGCCCAGCAGGCGGAGTTTCATACCAATGACAGAGACACTGACTCTGGGCCAAAGCAAAGGCCCAAATTATATTGTTGCTTGGAATTCTGATTAGACTTCTGCCTCTCCCTTGCAATGCCCATGTTTTCCCAGTAGATATAGGGCATAGGCTTAGATTCTTAGTTTATACAAACGCTCCATCTTTCTGCTTTTCATCATTTTTGACATTTTTGTCAAAAAGCCCAAAAGTTTGCCCATGCCTGGTTTCCGAGAAGGTTTTAACTGGATTTAATTCCTGTTGAAATATAAAAGTAGCATGGTTAGAAAAAACAGATTAAAGACGGCTTTCTGATGCCAAGTGCAAAAGTCCTAAAGAAGCCAGAAAAATATATGAGCATGCAACCAAAAAGCAACAATAAATATGGCCAAACCGGCGAATAACCGCCTATTAATATATACATATTTGCCACTGTTCCTAACGTTGTTCTCCACCGCGCTTAACATAAACCATCATAGCGTTTTGTACCACACAGCAATGCAACAACATAACGTAATCTCCTCCACAGCACTGGCACTGAACTGACCTCAGCCCTCAGTCCAGCTCTGATTCACTGTTACTCGTAAGCACTTTCTTTTTCTTCCGCTTTTAACATTTGCCTGATGCGTCCTGAACCTTCCAACCATCTCCACTCTTCAACTATACAAATAATTTAGACTAAGAATTAGTTTCACAGCCCAAATCTTCAGGAGCTGGGAGGCAAACATCGACAAAAAAAAAAGTCAGAAGAAATAAATGGAAAAATGTTAAAACAAACAAATACTGCGTATTATGTACATAATGATTAAATACAGTGTGATCAGTATACATTCCTGTGTATTTGGATTTGTGGTAGAAACAATAATGTAAACATAGAACTTCCTGTATGAGGTGTCTAACTGTAAAGTTGCAGCACCAGCTGTTTACTGTGTAAGGAATTACATTATAATACATACAAAATCATTTTATCAATTCACAGATTTGATCTAAAAATGATTTATATTTGATTTTAAGACATTTTTGCAGACATTTTCTAAGTGCTACTGTTTCAAAGTTAAAAACAAAAAAATATATATCTTTGATCAGAATATTTTGGAAGGTTGTGTGTTTAAGACGAAGGCACCAGAGAAGAGATGAAGAGTCGTGATGTCGTCACTGTGGACTCTTCCTGCTCTGTGGGAGCAGCTGAGGCCACTGTGATGGTCTGGACGCCTCACCCTCTCACAGCAAAGACTCTGAAGGCAGCTCCCTCTGTGTATCTCTTACTGCAATCACATGACACAGAAATGTGGACATTTATAATCAGTGCAGTGAGTGTAGCAGTTAGACATAAAGAGTACTAAACTAAATAAAATCAACATTAAAAGTAAGATAAACTAAATCTATGAATAGTATTTTTACTCCTTGTTATCGGTGATTGAAGTCTAATACTCAATATTATACAATTGATTGTAAATGATAAACAGTAAAGTGGTTAAGGAAACACACTTGGGTCTGAAGGGTTTCAGATTTGAATCCAGGTTACCACGGAGGTCCACTGAGCATGGCACCCTCCACACACACTGCTCGTGGGACATTAGAGTTGCTTATTGGTTGCTATGGTGATGGTGATACATTTCCTTGTGCGCAGTGGTGTGTATCACAATGATAAGGAATTTTCTTTCCTTCAGAAATGATGACTAACTGATAAAAGAACTGACAGGCACATTAATCTATAAATGCAGGAAATATTGTTGCGAGATGATATATGATCAAACCTTCTTTAAGCTGACTGAAATTTGTCCTCGGCTGAACTTGACCATCTAAGGCAGGGGTTCACCGCAAAAGGGTCGCAAAAATCAGTTTCCCATAGATTCTGCGTAATACAACACTGAACCAGTGGGGGACTGTGGATCATGGTTTTGAGAGCTATAGGATTTACTGTAAAATGTGGAGAACAAATCTATAAAATATTATTATAAACTCAACTTTCACATCAAGGTGGGGGCCGCAAAATATCGTTTCATGGGCCGCAAATGGGTCACGGGCCATGAGTTTAAGACCCCTTATCTAGAACCTTTTCTGAGACGATTCTCCCACAGATTTTTTTTTTATCTTGAACTGTGAGGCACACTGTGTGTCTATGTTTCATGGACAAACTCTCTGACGCCATGGTCTCTGCTCCACCCAGCCAATGAGCAATCAACGTCATTTACAGTAAACTATATCTACGTTCCTGGTTTTTCGAGAAGTTTCCACTCGACCCTTTTTGTGAACTGTCTTTGTGTGATTTTGATACTTATAGGAAAACAATACCTCTGGAAGCGTGCTGGCGTTCTGACCCAGCGCTGAGGTTTTTCTGGGAACGGACCTTTTACCATTTACCACACGTGATAAACCTGATTACTTTGTAATTAGTTCATTAGCAGTGAGACCTTGACGCTTTGCCACAATCAATAGTGCTGATAGGCCAGTGTGAATGGAATCACATCACAGATAATTGTAGTTGTCCACTGGACACTGACCGAGCGGTTGACAGCGTTCCTATCCTCCGGTAATAAGATAGGCTGTGATTACTTGCCCGCCAACAAGGTCCAGTGTAAACTGCCCACCCAGCCTTGATACCCCAGCACTGGCTCTCAGCAGTTTGACCTGCTCCACCACTGCCCTGGAGGGAGGGGGGCGGGTCTTCCCGGTTCTGCCTCAGAAGTCATAGAATCTGACCGAGAGTGTGTTTTGGCCATTCAGCGTTTTGCACACTCAATTGAAATGCCTGGGTAAAGTAAGCAGAAATCCCACGTGTGGCCCATCCACACATGAAACCACACCATTACTCTTACGGCCTCACACGCCAGCAGAACTGGCCACAGGGGCTTCCTCGCCTCAGTTTTGTCCAGCAAAGTCGGCCACAGACATGAGAGTGATGTGAGAAGCATGGTGTGCAGGCCAGGAGGCCACTACACGCAGTATTACAGGAGGCATAAATCAGGACCGGCTGTGTGAAATTAAAATACTTTTCTGCAGTAAAGTTCACACTAGAAAACTTTATTTCTTTGTCCTTTTAAAGCATCTCACGTCTGATAACACACACTATAAGAAGGGACGAGACCTGGCAGGTTTTCAGCTGAAGAAAATATTTACTTGCTAATAGAGGAGGTTGCACAACATAACCATATATGGTCTGCTTTTCTGAAGTCACTAAGTGTTTCTGTGCAATGAGCCAATGCTAAAGATACGGATTGTTTTAAATGCACCTTTTCTCCTATTTTTGTTTTCACGTGGAAACTTTGATTGCGTTTGATTAATACCTTTCAGACTGGATGCCATTTTTCAACACTCCAGTGTAGCTCTTTCTCTTGTCCAGGGGTAGGACGTCCACCAAACCTCCATCTGGGCCGATCACCCCTGCATGGATGGCTGCTTTACAAATACTGGAGTTCTGAGAGCAGACAGTGTGAGTAAAAGCAGAAATGTTAACATGGCATGGTCATTACAGACCTGTCAGAAATACGTGAAATATGATGGGGTAATTCATGGACAATCTGCGTCACGAGTCTGGCTCCATCACATCACCATCTCTTATCAGCCGCCTTCACTTCCAGGGTAACTGGAAATGTAATCTCACTCATGTCAGGATTCCCACACACACATTAGTGTTCATTGGGACAGTGAGTCAGTGTGTTACCATATCTACAACACATCTCAAAGTCTAAACTCATGCAGTTCCACACACATATGTTTATTTTGGGGAAGTGTTTTACTCACATCTGCGTAGATGTTGTTCCCGACAACAGGAGACCAATAAGAAGGCTGAGATTTACAGTTGGTCGGACAGAATATTCTGGAACAGAAAGCATTTAATGCAATGGTGTCAAACCCATTTCCAACAGGGGGCTTATCAACAACACAGATCGCCTTGAAGGGCCAGCTGATGTAAAACTGTATAGGTTTGTGGTGCCAAACGACCGGGTCTGTGGACCAGTCCCTGTTCAAAGGATATTTGGTACGGGTCGCATTGGGAGACAGTAAAAAAATTGCATTTATTTTCTACTAATTTGCTGCAATCTAAAAAGAACACCCTGTGATATCTGTTAACATTTAAGTATCAGATCATTTTATACCAACGAAACTATCCCTGGTAGTACTAGCTGAGTAGTTGGGGACCAGTGGTATATCTGTAACTAGTCCATTAAAGTAATTGTTTCTGAAATGTCAATCTCTCACGGGCCACATAAAATGTCTTGGCGGGCCACATTTGGCCCCTGGGCCTTGAGTTTGACACACCTGATTTAGTAGAAAGAGGCATAAATAAAGAATAAGAAATGAGAGAAAAAAAAGCTGGGTGGACTGATAATATTTTCCATTTCTTTATATAATATTGAAGGTAAGAAGCACCTTGGACAGTGTGAGTAGGGCTTCTTGAAAGGACAGATCTCAGCCACAGTGGTGTAACAGTCTGCAGTCATTTCTGATAAGAAGAAACAGAGGAGAAAAACTAAGTCCAGCCGTGGCGTTGGCTCAATGTTTGGATTTTCACAGGATGATGGCACACGGCTATTTTCAGAAAGAAAACCTCACTCACCTTCAACTTTGGTCATCACGAAGGCATTTCCTGCCTTATATTTACTACAAAAACACATCAAAATGGAACGGTCAGTATTGTACAACAGTATATTGTATATTTGATGTTATATTTCTAACAAATACCTCTGAGACTCTATTCCATTCTTTGTGGACTTCACAAAAAATGGCAGTTTGTCCATTCTTGAGACGTCCACCAGTCCTCCGTTGTTGTCGATTGCACCAAGATGAATAGCAGCTCGGCAGATGCTCGATTGCTGCAAAAAATGCAAAAGATATTGAAATATTATTACTATGTTAATTTGCAGTGAGCTCACCACCGACAGGAAGGCTCACAATATTGTGCAGTGTGATTTGGGTGGCAGTCGTGGAGACTGCTGCCCTTGACACCCCGTAATGGATGGATGAATATCATGTCATCAGTCTCTCTAGGAAAATGTACCAACAATCCTATCTGAGTAGGTTCTCAGTCATCCAGGTCATTTAATCCAGAAATAGTTACAATAGTTGGGGACAACTGGACATAGTAGGTTTCTTGAAGACATTTCAACTCTTTATCCAAGAGTCTTCTTCAGTTCTAACTGACTACAGGGGAGTTCTGGTCTGTAACCTCAAATAGGCTGCGGAACTGTGAAAATGTGGGTTGTTGTAGAAAACAGAATACTAACAAGGGAGGCGGGGTTATACGTGTGATGGACCACACCCACTTCCACCTTCCATATCTTTGGTTAATTTTAAGTTAGTAAACTCTCGGAAATAATGGAAATGGAAACGTGCCTTATTTGTAATTATAACCTGTGGTTGTTGCTGAGACTATACAGACTCACCACATCGTAGAACAGTGTCCCCCAAACTCTGCCTTTCCTATGGACACAGTCAGCTGGACACAAGTACCTGCAGTGGGAGAAGAATGAAGCAAAAGCAGTGAGACGCCACTGAACAGACAGGACAACATCTGAAGACAGTCTGAGTCCTACTGTAATGACTGACCTATTGCACGTCGCTCCTTTGCACTTGTCTCTCAGTCTGGTCTCACATTTGATTGGCTGAGCTACAAAAACACCAGTCATAACAATCTGAGAAGAAGGTACAAGTCACCAAGTCTGAGGTTAAGTTAGAAAAATCCCTGGACTCACCCAAGTAGGTGTTGGGGGGAGTCTTTGAGGAGGCTGTGTTAGGAGTGTAGGGTTTGGCTGCTGGTTTCCTTGGAGCAGAAGGTTTAGGTTTAGGGGCAGGTTTAGCCGTGGTCCGAGGAGGAATGGGAACCTGGGGCTTCTCCACCTCGTTCATGTCCTCTGTCTCTGAGCGCTGGGACTCTACACGCAGGAACACAGCAGGTTTAATATACTCGTGTTTTAACCAAGTATTTTCCTAGATTACAATTGTGAAAAAAAACTGTAAATGTGCTGACGTTTGTAGCAGAGGTTATTCCTACATCCTCCTCCGTAGCTGGGAGGGCACTGAGAACACGGGCGTCCATGTTGGTACGGGGCCTCCCCGATCCAGTTGCCCCTGTAGGTTTGGAGCACAATACACACTTTGACTAGGGTGGAAATGAATCATCAGCCAAGCATCACCATCCACATGATTCTGTCATTATTTCACCCCAACTCTTTTCTTGTAGTCACACTCCTTATAGTCATTACCCCAGTTCGCCCGCTGTCTCTCCAGCCTCTCACATCCTGTGAGCTGCCCGGAAAACAAACGCCTTTTCTGCACTTTTGTTTTTCTTTCCTTTGACTTTCTTATTATTTTTCTCATTCGACTTCTGGAGCAATGTTTAATGGCTCAGTGTGAGAGGAACCTTCTAGAACAATTAGTGCCTCACAGAGCGTGTCTATATTAGGTTAACACTGGTCAGCAGTTGTAAAAGGAAAGAAAGAAAAATCCGGCGCTGCAAAAGAACAGAAGAACACCAAGGAACGGAGATCTTACTTTGGGGAGTAGTTGCACACCAGGTAAACAGAGTTTTCCCATACATCTCCCCACACGTTCATCCTGGGACACACGTGCACGGCACAGCCCACTCGGTTAGTGGTTGCCCAGACCAGCTGTAAACAGGGAAGTGAAAGAAAGTCCAAGGTCAGCAAATACTTAAATCCAGGATAAGGGTTTGAGGACTTTGACAATCAAAATAGTTATTTTTGGATGTAAAACTATGAAATAAAATTTCCTAAAAGCCACAGAACCAATAAAAATTTAGAACCTTAAACCTAAAAACACAGAATTAAAAGTTTACCATGGTTTTACTACGTATAAAACCTAAGACGTTTGTTTGTTTTTCTTGAAATTCGAGTTGAAAATATGAAATGAAGCTTGGTTAAGTTTTTCCTGTTTTACTAAGAAAATAAAGTGTAAAAAAAACATGATATAACATTATTTCGGCAGAGCTTTTAGTTTAAGACTGAGCCAATATTTCCATTCAGTCAGGTATCTTCATCCATAAGCACTTTGCAGGGGCAGCAGTCTCCACAACTGCACCATCTGTCTTCAAGTCCACCCTTGTCTCAAACTAATGTAACAACTGAGGATCTGTAATGTTGCAACAAAATTAATATCAGCCATTTTTTTGGAATTTCAATTTTAATTGAAATTTTCAATTTTGTTTGTATGTCTAGTACACACGTGTCAAACTAAAGGCCTCGATAATTTATTTTGTGTGGCCCACGGGAGCTAATTAGACATTTTGTTTGCAAAAAACAAATCTAAAATAGTTGCCACCTTAAATGAAATGTCCCTTTTGATGCTGAAAAGACTGGTGTCCTGGACTCACATATGGGTCAGTCAGTATCGACAGTTCCAGAGTATTTTATATTCTCATCATTTCCACTTCCACGTGACTCCCTCTGACGCACTAAGGTAATTATTGATATCTTCCAGTTAAGACTAATTAGTTTAAAGTCTGTCCCTGCAGCTGCTGTGGTGACACAAATAAGGAATTTGACAATTGCCACTAATAACAAGACAACATGTCCCAAAGCTCCTCCTCCCTGTCGTCCCTAACTCTCCAACAAGTGCACTCTCCCTTCTCAGGAATCTTTTCCTCGCTCCAGTCATGGCTGCTGGAAGCAGTGAGTCAGCACTTCCAGCTTCAGCTGCTCTCCTCATCTGGACGACCTTACAGAACTGTATCGCTCTGTAGGCGCAGGGACGAGGATGGACATCTGGGATGTCAGATCGATCAATCATCACTTCAGATAATGGGAGGCAGTGACAAGGTGTTGACGGCTGATTCCAGCACTTTTTTTTTTCCTCTCTGCAACATCCTCTGAAGAATCCAGGTCACGCAGCTCACTCTACTGTCTCCTGTGTCTGGAGATGGCTGCCAGATGGCAATGATTGGGAGGAGAAACAGGGACCTCTCTGTAAACCCATCACAGCAGCTACAACGTAAAGGAATAGGAGCCAGCTCATCCTTTAGTCTCCAGACATATGCCATATAATGGCTATTTTTATCAGCAGCTGTCATTCTGTCAGATTTATGAATCAAACCCAGGATGCTCTGTGCTCTGCTTTCGAGGCAGGCAACCAGATTCAACATAAGTCTATGGTAAAGGTGGTGAAACGAAGAAAACAACCAGAAAACGTCACTTCAGAATAACAGACATCCTGGTTTTTCTTGCCTTCTTCTGACCTAAATCCTAAACATTTTGTGTCAAATTCAAATTTGTTGAAATGACCATCAAATCAGACCGCATGCAGATTTTCTCTTTAATACTATTTTGTCCGTCTAGATCAGGTCTGGGCAATTATTTCGACTCGTGGCCCACAGGTGGTATTAAAATTTGAGTCATGGGCCAGGTCAGGATCAGAAAGATTGAGTATTCCCATGAGTAAGATAAATGATGAGAAAAGTATTGAATATTCTGTGATGAATTGAAGTATCTTTGTGACCATCTATTGGGGAAATGCTGGTTTTGCAGGGAAAAGGTGGTGGGATAAAGATAAAATAAATTAAAAGTATAATTTGGACAAGTTTGGCGGGCCGGATTAAGACGCCAAACGGGCCACATCTGGCCCCCAGGCCTTAGTTTGCCTGGTTTCTGGTCTAGAAGTTTTCCCTAAACCCACTCACCTCAATGGCTTGTCTCACCTGGGTGTAATGGGTGCACATGGGCCCAGAGCAGCGTTCTGGACACCAGGGGTTGCACTCATGGGGGTAAGGATAAGTGTAGTCTTTCACCTCGTCGTACCAGGACTGGACGTGGTAGGCGGGAGAGCGGTATCTGTGGAGGCAGGGAGTCAAACGCACACACAGAGAAACACAGTGGGCTCAGTCACAGAACATCCAGGTACCAGAGGCAAACAGAGAAAAACTGCCAGGTGCTTTGGCACCACTTGAAAAAACACTGCACCCTCCCGTCCGGAGCCTCCAGAGATGAGTCTGAATTTGAGCTGGCACAGAGCATCAGCCTGTTACGCTCCATAACAGGGGGACTCATAACATGCTCCGCAAAAAGTATGTGGACCCAAACAAATCTCCACCACCTAACAAATCAGTTGTGGCGGGTATTATAAACATCACTTTTTACGGTATTGAAAATTGCTGAGCTTATAAATGGAGAGTAGAGTCGGAGCGAGGACAGAAAGGATTGTTGGCAGAGGAAGAAAAGAAGGGGACACAGAGAGGGGAGGAGGAGGAGGGGAGGGAGCTGTGAGAATGAGGGCAGATTCCTGGAAGGGCACCTGCTGCGATGGCCATACACTGTCATACACAGAGGCACAGTGTGTCTGTTGTGTACTCGCACACGCGGTGACACTAATGCATTGGCACTGGCTCCATATGCTGCGGCGTTTTTCAACCAAGTTTTCATATAAAGGTTCACTGTTTAAGGTTAAATTAATCAGTATATTTCATTTATATTTGCAAAAGGGAGTGTGCAATTTCATTTTTTTTCGTTCTTTTTTTTCTTTTATAACTAACTTTTCTTGTTTGATCTTCTTTTATAGCAGCAATATTGAGGTCAGGACTGATAAACAAAGGTCCTCAACCCTGGGGCCGTGGACCAGTACTGGTCCATAGAAAGCATTTTATTTACAATCTGATTCTGATCAAAGCACCATCCCTACTCACATAACTTAGAGTGAGCTCACCAACCACAGGAAGACTCACAGTAAGGTGCTGTATGATTTGGGTGACAGTTGTGGAGACTGCTCTGCCTGCAACATGGTAACAGATAAATCAGATAAAAATGAATGAAGGATTCTGAAAATTTTTTTCAGAATCCATTACTTGGTTCTTTCCATTGCATTTGTCCATGATGTTGCCACAGGTAGAGAAATCAAATGTAGAAAGCTTTAGAAAGTTTCTTTGTGCAGAGTAAAAGAGCCAGTGAGAAGACAGAAGGAGAAAAATAGATCTAATGCAACATATTCTTCCTCCAGATTAAGCCTGCGCAGCATAATACGCGTTGAATTTGCGCTATAATGAGACGAGAGCCTTCTATTCTGCTTTGCTATTTAGAGACCAAGTGTTCTGCAGTAACACTGCTAAAAAAGTTGCATACACAGTGGCTTAACATTTAATATTATGACAGAAAATACCAGTTTTTATTCTGGTCTAATTTTATTTCGTTGTATTGATCTGACACACCGTAAAGACCAGTCTGATGTCTACAAAAAATTAAACATCAGACAGGTCAAAAAAACCTTAGTTTTTACCACAACTGTAACCTACTGTATTAGAATAAACTCATTAATTTATCCTCATCATCTTATTGGTTGCCAGGTCTGCCATCCAAATCACACAGCACCAATGTGAGCCTTCTGGTGGTTGGTGAGCCCACTGGAAGTTATGTTGGCGGGACAGTGCCAGGGTTAAAGCACCCTATTCAACAACCTGGTGGATTCAAACCTGAAGCCACATGTGCCCAAGTCAGCGACCTTAACCGCTAGGCCACCGCTGCCACCCTTAAGAATGAACTGTTTCTCGAAAACTGTACTACATCTACAGTTGACCAGATTTTTCTCTGTGCACCTGTGTCTTCACAACTCCTAACCTATTTATGTGCATTTACAGTCCTGTCTGATCCCTGTCTTTATCTTAACAGTTTAGTTACAACCATTATAGTATTTGCAGAAGTTCATTCATCCACTGGGTCCAACTGCAGTGCGTCCTCCACTGGTCATCAGCCTGTCTGTCTTAGAGCCATATATAGAAACAACTAACCATTTACACTCATATTCACACCCAGAGTCGTTACATTTCCCCTAATCCCCAGTCTGTGGGAGGAAACTGAAAAGCCTTGAGCTATAGACACACACACACACACGCGGGGAAAACATGTGAACTCCACACAAAAAGCCCATCTGTCCCCGCAGGCAAACGAACTGTGGTCTTTAATGCTGTGAGGCAGCAGCTCTATTCGCTTTTCCACTGTGCGGCATAAAGTATATTTGCAAAATATGAATAAATAATGTTATAATGTTGCTTTGACAACATAAACATTTAAAGGAACGCTGAGATTTCCAGGATGTCAAGGATGCTACCAAAACAGGGGTTGGACAGATACAAGATTCAGTCAAAATTTTGTGGACAAAAATGGATGTTGGTGAAGCTCACCTTCCATAGTGGACCGCCAGGTTTTGTCCAATAGACATCAACAGGTCCTGAGGTCCATGGTCCCAGTGACACTGCTCGGCCCAGTGAGTAGCAGACCGCTCCAACTCATCGTCCCAGACCTGAATCAGGGAAATAAATGTTTTTCAGCATGAGCCTCAGTGCAGATGTCTGTGTTGTATCGACCGTAACAGAGTGGAGAACAAGTCTGGTCCAAATCCACATCTTGTTCTGACTCCGAGCCACAACCTGTTCGAGGCCTCTGGCTCTCATCCTCATTCTTCCCCTGGTGGTGAAAGTGATCTGAATACAAGTACAACATTAACCTTAGTCAGTGCCATTCAAGTGCAGCAGCTGGCGCCTGGCCCTGCTCCACTACAAACCTCCAGCAATCACACCTGAATTATCCGCACTTCCTGAGTGGGTTTCTTTACAGCGGCGTAGAGCGGAGGAGACACCTGACTCCTGCGCCGAGGAGGAGGAGGCGCTTTGAATGGAGGCAAGACTGTGTACAGCATGGGCTCCTTGAAGCAGATCTCCTCAGTAAATTTCCAGCCTTTTGGTGGTCGTTCAAACATGTGCACACAGACACCACTGTAACCCCAAACACCAACACCAGTACACACACTGTCAGTGTCTGCAGGAGTTCTCAGACAAGTGGTGACCACACAGCAGAGACACGTGTTTCTCTGCTGCCTCCTTCGATTTAATGAATTGTGATGTTTTTATTAAATTCTATAATAATCTGTTTCTACACACCGATGTTGGGCTACATTTTTCATTTTTTTTTCCCACTTTCCAACCTCACTCTCTCCATCCTCCCTGACCCCAGTCTCACTCTCTCCCCCTGATTCCTGCAGTGCAGGTAGAACAGACTCAGCATTATTATAGTCCTTGTTAAAAGGCAGCGCAGCACCTTGGCACCAACTCTCCATCGTGACTGTATATTTCCAACTGAGACCAAAAGGCTACTTTCAACTATAACAACACACATTTTCTAGGAACAATAAAACCTTTAAAACATTTTTACCAGCCTCACTCGCAGATTAGAGCCTAAAAAAAACTGGGTTAAAACCATTCAAACAGGTGATCGGGGTAATAGATCTTACCATGTACTCCATGTTTGAGGCAGTAGGGTAGACACCCCCCCTCAGCTTGTTGTGCAGCTGGAGAATCTCCTCCCGGTCCGACCAGCGGATGGCCCGTCGGGTCCTGTTGCCGCCCGTGTTACCGCTCCCGTCCAAACTGGCTTCCTGCTCGTAGCGGCTCAGCAGCTGTCTGAGTTCCTTGGAGTCAGGCAGGAAGAGGGAGGATGAATCCCTGATGCACAGCAGCACCACGGAGATGACATGGAGCCAGGTCACGGCGTTGTGGGTCATTCTGTCTCTACAGATGTCTGGTCTGGACTTGAAGGCTGCTGCAGACTGTGGACTGGCTTCAATGTTCCAGACACAACCTGCTGAGAGGAAACTTTTAATGATTCTTTTCCCACTGAGCGAGACAACACAGTAGAGTACAGTGAAAATTATAGGCTGAGGGCTGACGTTGGTGATGGAGAGGTCTTAAAAATGTATCAAAGAAACACAACTACAAGGAAACTGTAGAAAACTGAAACTTGGAGTGAAAAAACAGGAGTTTTTGCCAGTGTGCAATAAATAATAAATGTTGGCAACATCTGCTGATTATTTCTTGATATTTTCTTCAACATCATAATTGTTTTTGGGATGATGTGTTGCTATAACCAGTCTGAGCAGCACAGGCTGTACAGGAAGTACAAGTTGTACATAAAAACCACTGGCAAGATAATTGACTCCCATTCCACTGTGCCTCTAGAGTCAACTGTGGAGATTCTTTATAAAATACAATCATCTTTAAACCTGAATTGATCTAGGAACCTCTGCTCCATTAAATCATAAAAATCAGAACACTGACAATCCTAAAGTTATCCTGAAGGACAATTCCACCTAAAAGATAAGAACCAGTTCACTGGATTATTTCAGTTTGCGTCTGGAGTTTATAGATCTTATCCAAAAATGTCAGACGAAATGTGTTTCAAAAAAACAAGTACAGTTCCTTAGATTTCAGTTTTAAAGGTCAAGTAGTGTAGAAACCACAGAGAAAATGACCAGATTAAACTCAAGTTGCTTCTCTCTTTGATTCTCTTCAGACCCTTCACCCAGCCTGAAAGACAGCCTGAGGTCTGGCATCACCTCTGTGTCAACATGCTGTGCCAGCCTTGGCCACTGTGAGGCAGCGGGCACTCTCAGGCACCACACCCCTCTCCTCCAGCCCCTGTTCACACTCAACCTCTACCATTTTCATGTGTCCAGCTCTGTCTCACATCACTTGTGAATTTTATACCTGAGTGAGAGACAGAGTAGGGCGGTCAGACGCACGTCGTCATCCACAGGTCTTCTCTGTACTCAAGCTCCAGATTGTCCAACAGAACTCACGAGACAACGTGGATGGAGAGCGTCACGTTTGATTTGTCACTGTCTGGAATTTTCTGTAATGATTATTCTTATTTTCTTATTTCCACAGCAATAAATTGAGAACTCTCGCTCATAGCACGAGTGATTCATTTGAGTTTTTTTGTCTTCAGTTTAGTACATCGTTAAAATGAACATAAAAAGAAAACGACATTTGAACCAACAAGTTAAAAGCAGGTCAGTGCCATGGCGGCTCACCTTCTCTTTTTGTTTGTGTCCAGATACTGCAGGGTTTCAGCTCTGGAGAATGGATCACAGGAATATTCCCAAGTGGAAGAGAACTGCTGCTGCTGCTGCTGCTGGTTGTTGGCTCTGTTCCTGGAGCACAGAAGAAAAACTGTGGAACTCCTGTGCTGCTCACAGAGCCTTATATAGAGAAGGAGACCCCTCATGACCAGAGGAAAACATGACTGTCTCCCTCTGCTGCCCTTCCTCCCTCCCTCCCTCCCTCCCTGCCATCCTCCCTTACTCCCTCTGCCTCTCTTTCTTCACTCCCACATTTGCCAAACCTCCATTAAGGAGACTATGTTCTTGGCAAAGGTTACGCACAATGTGCGCACACACAAAAAAATGACGCGCACAATGTTTTTGAGGGGAAACAAATCAGCTGACTGTCAGACATCTACAGCTGCGGCAGCAACATCTCTGAATCATCTCATCAGTGAGAAGTAGATACCAGAGTTCTATGAGTCTGAACACGGTTTCATTCATACTCAACGCACAGGTAAAATAATGTCCTCTAAGAGTTTAAATTCATTTATTAATATTTATTCCTTCAACTTTTTCTCTTCTCTTATAGGTTGATAGACTAATCTCCACTAGTCAAATTCGGTCCAGTTTCCCTTGTAGCCTTTCCTGGATAAGGACCTGGACGACTGAGAACCCACATAGACATAGAGCAGGGTGTTCTGATACAAAGTGTCCCGAGACCCATTAAACGGGACCGAACTGACTTCGCTCATGGTCGGAATTTTATTCAAAAACAAACCAAAACCACCTTCATTTTACAAAGTTAAAAAGTTGTTTTTGAACTGGTCAGAACAAAAGGCTCATCTGGGCAGTGGTGGCCTAGTGGAACCAGACTTGAGTCCAGAGGGTTTCAGGTTTGAGTCCATCAGCTGCCAGGTTCCCACTGAGGTGATCTGAGCAGTGTATCGTCCCCACTCACTGCGTCCTGGGCGCTCAAATGCAGAAGTGACAATTCATTGTCACAATGACAAGGAGTTTGCTTCCCTTCCTTTTGTCTTCTCTGTATGTTAGGGTTTGAGGCCTGACTGACAGATTAGGACAGTGGCGTCTCACTAGTTCCACAAAGGGCCGATTGGCTGCAGGTAATTGTTTCGACCAATCAGCAACAACCTTACTAGGCTTTTTTTATCAACTGCTCTCCAGTCTCCTGATTGGTGGAACCCAAACCTGCAGCCACATAATCAAACATTTGTGGAACATGTTTGACACCTCTGGTTTAGGGCCACCAAGTGGTCAAACGCTGCACTGTAACTAAGTTTCTCATGGACAGCGCACCTTTGGTGTCTTCCGTAGACAACCCATGAAGTCCTGTGGACCTTGAGGAGTTAAACAACATGACCTTATTGTTTAGATCAGGCAAGAGCAAACCTTTTCACTCGTGGGCCAAAAATGGTTCAAAGATTTGACTCAGGGTCCGGGTTACCAGCAGATAGATGGAGTGTTTGGTGTGAACTGAGACAAATGTCATGTAAAAGTTAAGATTTTGGTCTATCCCATCTACAGGGAAAATATGGGACTTGCAGGTCGAGAGTGATCTAGAGTGAACCATTTTGTATGCCAATAATGATCTAGAGCAGAGGTGTCAAACTCTGGCTCGGGGGCCAAATCTGGCCCTCAGTGTAATTATTTTTGGCCCGCAAGTTAAAATCAAACGTGTACTACAGTTGGCCCACCAGTATGTAGACCTTACATACTCACAGAATTTGTTACATTAATAATGCATGCTTTTTCTTATAGCACATACATTTTGCTCTGTAAAGAAAGATTTACGTAGAAACAATCTGAAAAAACAAGAACAAAAGAAACAAATACCAATGATGTATGAAGTGATTTTTCTATAACAATTTTTCATAAGTTGATACTAATAAGCTTTGTCTGTTCCAGATTCAGTGGATCCACATGGAAAAAACACTATTTCATATACGAAGAGAAGGGAAGACATGCACGTTTATAGTTAATTTCTAAATATTGAGTATATATATATTGAGTTTGACTCGTGACTGATGTAACCTTTTGGTATGGGTGAGACCATGAAACTCAAATCCTTACAATGAGACCAATATCTACACCAGTGGTTCGTAACCTTGTTTGAGCTACCAAACTCCACCCGTATCATATGTGCATTCACCAAACCCTACTTTAGTATGAGTTGGTGTGTCTTTACCTCCGCGGCAGAGGCTCCACTGAACCCCTGGGACCGACTCACCGAACCCCTAGGGTTCGATCGAACCCAGGTTAAGAACCACTGATCTAGACATATTCAACAATCTAGTTAGGACAAAAAACTTGATATAATAATTAGCAGGCTGCTGTGGGAGATCACAGAGTAACGTCCAGGTATTTCACTCAACCAGTAGAACCTGGCCAGGTGTGTAAATGCCACATGTTTTTTTATTTTTCAACTGAAAAAAAAACTGTTGCCAGTTGATGGAATAAAAAGTTTCTCAGTTGTAGCATCGGTATTTAATGTCATCACTTCAAATATTTGTCTGAAAGTGGCCACTCAGGAAGAATGCCAGCAGACTGAACTCCTCAGACAGACTCTCTTCCCACAAGGACTTCTTTTTGCCAGTCTGTGCCTTGCACTCAGTCAAAATACATGTTCACCAGGAAGTCTGGACCTCGCTGCCTTTGTTTTCCGTGTTTACGGAGGTGACAAAAAAGTCTTTCTGAGACATGTAAGAAGAAGGGAAACCTCTACTAATTATATTGTACGTGAATATGAAGCTATGAAAAACATAAATTCAATGTTTAGTCGAACTGACGTCTGAATAAGAAACATTATGACATCTCTCAGCAGTTTGGAACTATTTTTATGAAGAAATGCATAGTTCCTTAGTAATCCGGTCCCTTGGTTATAATCATGTATCTCTGACATGACCAAGGAATGAGGTTCTTACTCTCAAAAGTGCTATTCATTACCCAGAGGCATTGACCCAGAACTGTGAAGGCCAGAGGGAAGTGGAAACTCCTGCCTCGTTCTCAGTTGAAGACAACAGCTGGACAACAGCATCCAAACACTTTTTCACTTTCTTTATATAATGTTTTACATGTTGAGGCAAAGATTTTATTGATTCACCATCCAGTACGTGCACATGTGACAGAAACGCAGAGCTGAGAAGTGGTTTATTTGGACAGGCGCTTGTGGAAGGCCGTCAAAGCTCTGGTTGCCATGGTTTTTCCCTTTAAACAGATCACAAATATGGACGTGGTCAAGAGGTGAATAGACATACCATATGGTAGTGGCAGGCTGTGCATTTGAACCATAGAACTTCAGTGACTTCATAGTTTTGTGACGTCAAATTAACAAGCCTCATAATAACATCAGTGAGACACCAGGACTAGAGAATCCACACATACATACATTATAACACCCTTAATATAGGCTAATCATTAAGTTGGGGAAAATCAAACAACATAACATTGTCAGAATCATACGTCAATCACATACGTGTTGCCGTCTACGTAGGGCCAGCTAGAAGGCCCTGAGGTTGCATTCGTCAAGATGATTGGTCTGAGTGCTGTCAACAGAACGGGCTGTGTCCATTCACTTACAGCGGGCAAAGCCTTTACTTTTGATTCTGGAGGCTGTGGCAGATTTAATGGACCCTGACAACACTAGCTAGCTGAAATATGATAGGATAAAATGGTGTTATCCAACTTTTTAAATGTATAAACTCTTTTATAATAAAAATAAATAATAATACAATTGGATTTGTATTTAAAATATTTATGAATAATGAGTATGTTTAGGCCAGCAGAGAAGGCTTTGCTGGCCCTGACGGCCCAACAATGCCATATGGCATAGGTTAAAGAAAATGAAGACCACAGAAGAATTAAAAAAATGTCAATAAAAGGTGCAGGACGGAGAATTAACAGGAGGTATGGCCCCTACCTTCTATAGACAAGCATGATATCTGCTGTGACTACCAAGACAAATCAGAACTGTTCAGCATGTGTTGTGTCACAGCCCAGTATTACTGGAAACATGATCATATCTGGGCTTCCCCATTTGTCAACATGTGCCATCAAATCATCAGAGAATAGACTAAGTCTTGGTACACACTTACGGATAAGTCAAACAGATGGTGCAACCACAAATTAGTCAAATCTGATGGAAATCAGTGAGAGAAACCCCCATGATCCACCACATTGCCTACAAACAGGGTGATAATGGTTTTAAAGCTAGTGGGATAGTGACATAAAGCAACGTCGGTTGCCGTTTGTGTCAGTGGTCACGGTTGACGGCCTACTAAAACAAATGACTCAAAGCAGTGGCGAGAGGTCTGGCTGTTTATGGAGCAGGCGTACAGATGTCACAGAGGGCTATTGTTGAACTAACCCGACATGTGGCTTTATTTTGTTGCCAAGAGCAGGAGCAAACTCAAACTTTGGTCCGTTTCACACTGGAAACAGAAACATATAGAGACCTAGAAGAATTGCTGAATATTATACTCTGGTTTGTTTACTTGTTTAACCCATTTCATACACATATACATATATATGCATGTATACATACATATATACACATATACATATATATGCATATATACACATATATAATCACACATATATGTATATATATATATACACATATACATATATATGCATATATACATACAGATAAACATATATATAATCACACATATATATGTATATGTATATATATATATCTATATATATATATATATATATACAGACAAACAAAAGTCCACATTTTCTTCAGGTTCAATAGAATGTTATTTCTTAATTTTCAAAATTTTTCGACACATTAAATATGCCCCAAAGTAACGTAAAACTTCCTTTCTGTGAAAAGCAAAGTTACAGCAAAAGGGAAATAGCAGGGAATACTAAAGAGCATAAAAACCTTACAAGGCAAATTTTTCAATGATGGGTCTGTTTCCCATTAAAACAAATAGGACCGGCCCTTAACAGAGCAGTGTGGGCACAGAGGCTGCCAGCTGGACCACAGGAGTGGGGGATGAGACATACTATACATAGTATACATTGGTTTAGAGAAACAGGAGAACAATTAAGAGCATGTGGTACACCAAGACTCTGCGAATTGTTTTGTTATAGTTTATTGTGCACATTGTTCTGTAGGCCTTTCCGCAGCCTGCCAGAGAGACTGCAGATGTTTGCAATATTTACTTTATTAGGAGCAAGCCGGGTAGTCTGTTGACTACACTTCATTAGCAAACTGCTTTTTGCACAATTTTTTATTGGAACATAAAAAATATAATGCTGGAGGCTTGAAATTAAGAGACAAATAGATTGTTTGAAAGACAACATTCCAACAGTATTTCCAGCAGACAACAGTGTTTGGAGCACATACTGAGGAGATACATTGTTGAAGCATTTCACCAGGATTTTCTCTCTTGACCGGGGGAAAAAAAACTGTACATCAGAAAGTCGTTTCCAAATCTTCACTTCCACGCACATAAAAAATGGGGGCGGGGGAGAATGCAAATCAATGTCACAATTTTTTTTGCAGCTTGACAGGATCTGTGAAGTTTGTAAAATGGATGGACTGTGAGAAGACAGAGACAAAGTCAAAAACAAAGGACAGTGGAAATGTACCATGAGTGGCTGGTTAAGTTTCCTTTGGTTTATCTGGGGCAGGTCAATACGCACACACACACACACAACATAATGTTTAACTTATTATACAATAGCTAAATATTTTTTTTAATTTAATATGTATTCTAAAAATGAATCTGATATTCAGATAGACCTATGTTTATATTCCTGATATTTGCTGAGGGTTTATTAAAACTTCTATTCTGAACTGCAGCACTGAGGTGTTAGTTGAACATTTTCATCTATCTATTATGGCATCCAGTTACACCAGAAACAGATCCAGGCAGGGATTTGTTGGTTGAAAATATGTAAATACTGAGTTTGTAGCACCAATGGGTGGAATGAAATGAATGGAAAAGAAAATAGGTCAGAAAAAGACAAAATAAAAAATATCAAGCAAAGAACTATATCAATTTTATTTATTTTTTGTGCTTTAGCCTGTGTGAATCTTCTTTTTTACCAATTCAAACGCAAGCATTTCTTGGAAGGGAGCAGGAACAATAGGGTCATCCAATAATTGTCAATGACAAATAGAGGGGAAGAACATGACATTGTTTGTAAATAATAATAATAATAAAAAAAAGAAAATCAAGGATTTAAACATCATCCTAACAAAAGCAAAGCTATCCATTAGTTGTGTGAATCAGGGCAGGTGTTTATCTAAGAAAAGAAAACTATCCAGATTCTGGTTCTGGATCTTTTCTTTCGAACTTTTTTCACATTTTTTTTTGCCTTATCAATTTCCACACTCCTGTGATTAAATTATGAACCGCCATTAACAAAGGCAAAATCTTCAAACAATGTAACCAAAAAGGAAAAAAAGACAGAAGAAAACACAGAGTAAACAAGAGCAGGTTTGCAGCAGAATCTGAATGGTTGTCATCTCTCCAGTGCAGAAACCGAGTCAAAAAGCTAGTGCAGTTACGGGATCCTCCGTCAGCAACATATGACAGTTATTTTTATTTATAAAAGCCTTTCTATTATCCTTATTGATATCAGATGATAATTTGTGCGTAGATTACTAATCAATCATAGAGTACATTAATTCACTCAGCTTAAACTAAAAAAAAAACCGTATCGAGGATTCCTGGAAAAATGCTTTTTAATTTTCCCCGTCTCTTCAATGTTCCAGTACCTATGTTTAAGTAATAGTTAGAAGAAAAGACAGGGAAGATATTTTGGTGTCGGAGGTGATGAAGAAAATAATCTGGCCTTAAAAAAAAAAGAGAGACTTGTGACTACAATGCTGGTGCTGGCGAGCCTTTTAAATTCACCGTGGCAAATTCAAGAGGCGTTTAAAACTGCAGCAGATTCTTCAGGCCAACAGGTATCCTCTACTTAAAGGCAAACACTGATATTTCTGGCTCACCTCCATATAAAAGGTCATCCAAACATAATTATCCAGCGGTCAGTAATAGAGAGCTCTTCTTGTCCATGTGTTGTCCGCCGTTTGCCATCATAGCTGAGGGCACGGTCAGGTTTGGTTCTTTAAGGGCTTTAACCTCTCACTTCTGCTCAAGCGTTGTCTTTTCAGTCCTTCTGTGACACTTTATGAAGTAAAAGAAAACAGCAAAAAAAAAAAGAAATACAACAGCAGTGGTGCACAGAAAAGAGCTGTCACAGGTTGACCCTTGTGGGTACAGCTTGATTCTCTTCCTCCAAAAAGAAAAAAAAAAGGGGGCCGCGGGGGCACGGGAGAAGCTGGTTCCAAGTAGAGCTGGGTGAGTGGGGAGGAAGAGGAACTTCTTGCATGTGGACAAATCAGGCAGTGTTTCTGTTTATTGGTTTGGTGTGTGTGTGTGTGTGTGTGTGTGTGTGTCGTATGGATGTCAACTGTTAAGTGAGAGCATGTTCATGGTTTGATGGGTTTTGTGTATGTGTGTGTGTGTGTGAAAATTTCTGACTTGTGTACGTGAGCATGTGTGTGTCTGGGGATGGATGCGAGCTTGTTTCTACAGCAGGTCGACGCGGCGGTAGTACAGCAGGTAGGCGGTGCGCTCTGCAGTCTGCTTCACCACCTGGTACTGGTTGATGACCTTCACTGCCTGGTCATCAATGCGCAGCCAGCCGTTAAGACCAATATGGAAGACATCCGTGGTGTAATGACCGCCTGTTGCACTGTTTCCATGGTGATAGACAACTGGGGCGAGAGGAGAAAATAAAATATCAAGCGTGTGTGCAATGTTTTAAGTCTAACTTGTGATTCATCTCTAACTAATCCATTACTTCAGAGGTGGAAACTAGTGTTTAATTGAGGAAGTTCACCACAGAATGAACTACAACCTGAAGCCTATCTATAGGGTGAAAAAACAATGGTGTAAACCAGTGGTTCTTGACCCAAAAGTGAGTCGCAGACCTGTTTTGAATAGGTCATGAACGGCTGGTCTAAATAATGTGAATCAGCTGTTGAGCAAAGAAAATCTCTTATTTTGAAATATGCATTCTGCTGATGGTTTAAAGAAGTGATTTTTTTTTTTTTTTAAATTAGTTAACTTGGTTTGAATTCTTTGAGAGTGGGTTATGACTTAGTGACCACAGGAATATGTGGGCCCCAGAATGAGACCAGTTGAGAACCACTGGTCTAAACTATTCTGGTTAATGGTAGTAATGGAGCAGAAGCTCATTTGTGAGAATTTCACTTTGGAAAAAATTAAAACAAACCATCAACACACCTGCAAAGAGTCTGTAAGTTCTTTGGCCTTTCACAACTTTGCCCCTCACTCCAGAGGACAAGAGATCTGGAAAAATAAAAATAAAGGAGAATTTTTTTTTAATATCAGAAGTGATATACTGTGTTCAACACTCTCTCCCATACATACAAAGGCAAACTGAGTATGAGTATTTACCAACTGACCTATTGTACCATCTGTCCTTTAGAAACGTACATTTGACAAATCATTGGAAAATAACTACCAACAAAATACTTTAGGCGTCTGATTTTTCTACCCTTTTTCATTTAAGCCAAAACAGCACAAACAACTTTAGCTTATCTTCTCCAGCTTCATGCCTGCAGCTCAAAGAATTAAGAGTTGTTTTGTACAAACTGCCTAGAAATGAACAGACATTATTCAGCCTTATTAACATATCAGGAAAATGGCATAAATGTTTTAGCCCACAGCTCAACTGGGAATTACAATATCTAAATGTCATAATAATATTGTTAATTCTAGGTCTATTTATCTTCCATCTATCTAATGTCAGCTTAGTAAAGTATGGTAGCTGTCGAGGTGTTGACGCATCCGTGGCATCCTCACCTTTGCTGATCTCCAGGTCAATGGGATAATCAACGTTCTTGGTTAGTTTCTGGCAGCCTCCAGTTTTTTCAAAGACAAACCGCTTGAGGTGAAGAACCAGCACAGGAGGAAGTTCCTCGAGAGTCACTCTCCGACTGATCTCAATCTAGTAAATGGAGATATAAAGATCAGCTCAACTGTTTCTGTAAACCTGGGAAAATCCCAATAAAACCTTTACAACAAAACTAAATGGATCTGAGACAGAACAGACAGTTCTGCTCTTTTAGAAATAACATTTAAACCACTTGTGTGAATCTGAGTGGTTTTGCTTTTATTCTTGTTTTAGGGTCTAAATAACTGTCCCTAAACGGATTAAGACTGGTATGGTACAATTAAGACAACTTCTAAACACTTGTACTTCTTGCCATCGACAGCTGTGCTGCAGATGTTGTCTGGTTTTCAGGTCAGTCTGTGGTTTCCAGTATTTTCTTCGCTACATATTTTCTTTTGCAGTTGACAGATGTTGTAGATGTCAGAACAAAAAAAAAATCATAAAGATAATTTAATAAGTAAATGACCAAAAATATCTGACTAGTCACAAGGTTGAAAAACAAAATATCTTAAGGCCTTTACTAATCATCCTTGGTCAGCAATATTAAAGTTCAAACATGGACAAAAACAAACATTGTGAAACATGCAGTTTGATGTTTGGTATATGGCAAAAGAGAACTTCTTCCACACCTCCTGCTTGGTTTTAGAAGTGTAGCCCTGGACAGACTCGCGTGCCACCAGAGTCTCTAGAGCCTCCTGGACAGTGCGTATCTTGTCTGACTGGATGTCCAGCTGCAAGGTGAAGAAAGGCTGTAGAGTGGCCGACTCTTTAGAGTTCTGTTGATACACCACCGATCTGAGCATAAACATAACAAACATCAAGTTAGACAAATCAAACACACCAAGACACTTTTCCTATTCTTCTCATCCCTGTTTACTACCTGGGATGTTGTGTCTGACTAAATTCTTTCAGACAATACAATCACATCCAAGAATGCTCAAAAAGGTCTGTGGGTTATGGCCAGACTCAATGGGCATACAAACCACTCTTGGTAAACTCATACTCTTGTGTACATTTCATTTCTCTTTGTTGGCAACTACTTGAAATAAAAAAAATCCTTTCTACAGATTCTGACATTGCCAGACCAAAGACTCAGACTATACTGTTTTTGGCAAACACGGGTTTGAAACTTATATTTTCTTTTGAAATGAAGACTATGTTTATGATATGTGACCACGATCGTGAGGTTCAGACTTTTGACTTCAACTCATCTACAACTGCTGACTTTAGAAATCTTCAACATTTTGCCAAGATTCTCATTAATAACCCTTATCCAATACATACACTGTATTTGATCATAATGTAACGTGTATAAAAATACTTGCAAACAGACATCATGATATTAGCTCCTCCATGTACCTGATGTGACCACCAAAGATATCGGTGATGGGTGTTCGGACAAAGTCAGCTTGCCGAGTGATGGAGGTCTTGTTCCGAGGGCCCACCTGCTCCCACTCATCCTCACTTCCCTCTTCCTCCCTCTCAGCATCATTCTCTGGAGCAGCAAAGTAGGAGTCTGGACCATTAGGCATCGAAGCTTCTGTAAAGCAGATTTTTGGAAGAAAAAAAAAATGTATCATCAATACGTCAATATTTATAATAAACAAGTGGACTTTTAAGATTGGCATCATGATGAAGATTTTGCAGTCATCCAGGTCACGGTCAAAGAGTTCTGTGAGGCCACTGGACATTGACCTTTTAGAAAATACTTCACATGTGAAGCTTTTTATCGTCCAGTTGCTTTAACCTCGTTAGCATTACCAGTGCATTCACATTAAAACATCTCATCTTAACCTCAATGAGCATTTATAATATCTACCATGTCCTCATCTCATGGAATTATTAGGAAAGAAAATAAAGGCTTACTCTCTTCCTGAGGTGAGATAAGTTTCTTCAATGCCAGCATCTCTTCGTGAAGTCCATTTAGAGTGAAGCCAAGATACTCCTCTGCATCCTCCTGTCTGCCCTGAGAGCGGAGGAGATTGTTACTTATTAGGACAACTACAGAAAGGTTTCCTTTCATATTAATGGATGAGTCTAAACAATCATGCATTTCAGTAAACAGAGCCAAGAAAAGCTTTATAAGCAAATTGTACAAATGACTTGAGAGTTACAATAATTAAAGTGACTAAAGAATGTGTCAGACTCCTGCTCTTCCTGGATGAGTATACTATAAAAATCAAGACAGAACATTTTCTTCAGGCACTGTTCCTCCTTAATTAGGTGCATCTGTGCCGCATGATCATACCAACATTTCATAAATTTGTCAACATCGGCATTGCCAGCCAGACAGCGATGACTGTCTTACCTTCTCAGAGAGACTTGACTTGATGAGTGTGAGGAGTCTGTAAATGTAAGTGGGCTCGAATGGAACACCAGTCCTGATGTCTTTGACAACCTTATCACCAGCACCTGAGGAAACAGGTCACTCGTATCAAAAATCAGCTTCTGTTTTAACATGGGCAGTTAAAAAATATATACCAAATAGCATTTAGGATTTTAGGTAAAGACTTCTCACAATAAAGTATATCATTATGTATTATTAAAGGAAGGAAGGGAAGAAAGAAAACTACTTGTCATTGTGACATTGTGATTCACACCACAGCACACAACCAAATGTGACCTCTTAATTTAACCTACCAACACTAAATGAACAGTGGGCAGCAGTCAGCACCCTCAAAAAGCAGTGAGTTGGGACAATAACTTGGCGGTAGGGGGATTCGAACCTGGGGCCTTGCGGACCCAAGCGGATCCGCTTCCTTAACCACTAAGCCACCAACCGCCCCCAACAAAAAAAAATTGGATTATCAAATTATCGCATCAGGCAATGGCAGATGTTGCTTACCTTGCTGTTTGGCCTTTGATGGCACAGGCATGGTGTTGAACTCATTCACCAGCTTCACACTGAGACACAAGCCAGAACAATGTATATGAAAAAAAAAACATGGGAACAAACTGCAACATTTTAGGTTCAATACTGCAGAGATGTGACTTACAAGTTGTCCATCATTGGTGTGGAAGTGCATGGTCTCTGTGTTTCATCGTACAGAGGAATTGACTTCATCAAGTGATACATGGGAGGACATGCAATCAAGGCCTGTAGGGTCTGTGTGTATTACAGTCAGGGAGCAACATCAGCAAAAGGAAAAATCACTTTCTTTCCTCCTAAACACACATGTTTGAGTCAAGCAACAAAAGTGTTCACATGGTTTCAAGAGCTATTTGAAAGGATACAGCATTTATGTAGCACCAGTTTCCCTTGTTTATCAGTCCTCGTGGCTGCAAAGATACTGGCTTATGTATCAACTTCACATTCTCAATAAGTTCTGTGGGATTTAAACAAACACAGTGAATTAAAATAACAACAGTCCTTACAGCTGTTGATTAGAAGAGACATTTGTTTTATGGTAACAATAAATATGACAAGATGGCAATGTTCCTCCATTAGTTCCTGCTTTTTGTGACAATACTACAAGAAGCTGTTGGAAACTAGAGAGGGTTGATGTTCCACGCCTAGGAAGGGAGACTGGCATTTAAAGGCACAGCTCCCATGGTAACGTGGGCTACTGATTTGGTTTAAAACAGAAATATTAAAGCAAACACTCCAGTATCTCCACATGTGAACATGTTCAATCCAAGGAAATTAAATACACTTACATAGGTAAGTGAGTAAATGTGTGTGTTTTGAAACTCTTTCATTTCAAAAATAAGCAAACACCACAGACCCAAAGCAAACACCTTTTTCCATCCTAAATTAGGTGGAATTTTACCCGTAGTACTACACATCTAAGTGGCTCACTCTAATTAATGACATTTTTATTTCCCACTAACAAACAGTGTAAAATATATAGCTGAGCTCATCCTGAATTAAAGACAATCAGGGACATCTACATAGATAATTATCTAAACCATGCACGGCTGAACTTTACACCTATGACTCCACCAGTAAGCAAAATCAACAGTCATTAGATTTTAGTATGGGAGTGCACCACAGCCGAATCGAGGAAAACATAATGTGGAATACCTTTAGGCTGTAATTGCAAAGAGATGCATGATTGTCTCTCTTTCTTGTCCAAACCACAAAGGGCTGCTGTGGCTGCAGGTTTTTGTTTCAACCAAGACGTAACACACCTGTTTTAACAGGTTTAATCAACTGATCTCAGTCATCAGACAGCTGATTGGTTAAACTATGTGCTTTTGGTTGGTTGGAACAAAAACAGCAGCCACAGTGGTCCTTTGTGGGACCGTTTGGACATGCCTGATCTGAAACAAGAGCTCAAACAGTTGTAAGAAAAAAAAAGAGAATAGTAAGAAAGATACAATCATGCATGTCTTTGCAAGTCCAACCTTAAGGCATCACACATTAGGTTTTCTTCAATTAGGCTGTGGTGCACACCCATGCTAAAATCTAATGACTGTTTATTTTGCTTAGGTGGAGTCATTGATGTACGCCACATAAATAAATGTTTTATAATTGATAAGCAGGCTAAATAAGCAAAATAATGTGCGTTACATACAGGGATGTACATCTTTTTTTAGGGAGTTTGTTTAAGCTTATTTTCTAATACACATGACATGAGGAAACAGTCAGCACATCATGTGTACGTTCATCTGCCTCATTGGACACATCAATGCTGTGGAACAGCATGAAGCTAAACAAACCAGACCACATACATATTCAAGTGGACACAGGTTCAACGTTAGGAAAAATAAAATGCTTCTTTCCAATTAACCTGGTGTGGCTGACAATAGTTTCTCAAGGTTAAAAACCCACTTGGACCTAATCACTTTCCGTCACATGTGGGGGAAAAAAAGTACTTTCATAAATAAACATAGCAGAGAGTTTGGTTGGTTGCTGTCATGATTTCATTTCACAAAATGTGAAAGTCATCCACAATTATAATCATTCAAAATTGTTCCAACCACATTTCTGTCCTGGAGATATTAATACTATCCTTGGAGGTTTTAATATTGCTTTGGAGACTGAAACCAAGTTTATGTATTTTTTACATTCTCTTAAGCTGTTTTCTTTTCTTTTTGCAGGCCAAAAATCTGAAGTGGTACCATCTTTTGCATAGCCACAGTTTATGTTTTTGGAAAAAAAAGTCATTAAAAAAAGCCTGTTACCTCAATCAGCTGGGTTAAATGAGTAGACCCCGAGAGGATGTTTAAATCTTTTTGCCTCAAAAGATTTCATCAGGTCCACATACATTACCAAAAAACACACGTTCAAAACTCCTTAAAAAAGGTTTTTACTCCTTCAAAAAGGAGTTAGATTTAGAAATTAAATACATGCTTGTGTTGACTTCCCAAAGATGTAACATAATCATCAAATGTTCTAAGAAAATGGGCTGTGTTCCGGTTCTGTAACGTTTTAAACCTTCTAACGTTTCCCTAGTTATTTAGGGTATAACAGCACCATCTAGTGCTTATAACCGAACTTGCACATTCTAGAACGTTCGAACATACACGTAGCACTCCAGGCACGTTTAAAACTACATTCTCATCTAAAAGCACTAGATAACGGTTCACCAAAACCAACAACAAAAAAAAAACCAGAATTTTTTCCTATGTTATATACATTCTGTGAAGACCTTCATGTGATACCTGCAAGTTTAGGAGCCATGGGATCCTCTGAAACATGGACAGGTCCGTCTTTAACGTCCCCAACTTTCTCAGGCTGCTCTGGAGCAGAGGGAACAGGTGACACAACATCTACAACATTCTTAACCTCCACAAAGGCTGGAGGGCCACCGGGAAGAGGCTTGGAGTTGTGGAAGAGACTAGCCCATGACTTGGGAGGGTTGGCAGAAGGTGCAGCAGGAATTGCAGTCGAATGAGCCGCGTCTGGAACTGGTGGCTGAGCGGTGGATTCTGAGGACACTGATTGCTCCTCGTCCTCTAAATCCTCTTTATTAGATACATCTACAACAGTGGGAGTTTCTGGTTCTGCTAGTCCGTTGGCCACCACGATGGTTGCTACCCCACTCTGCCGCAGCTCAGTAGTCAAAATAGAATCTGAAGGAGGAAGTGGTGATTTGGAGCAGGGGCTGTGTGGTGTGTCTGTCAGTTCGGGACTCTGTGGCGCTAAATGGTCTGGCTGCTGATCTGCAGTCCTTGGTCCTTCTGCCATCCCTCTGCTTTGAGAGGAAGATGGACATAAGGAATTTGCATTGTTTGCCACAGGTAAAGACGCAGCCCCATCTGTTAAGTCCAAAGAAGTGTCATCAGGGCTATCACAAGTCCTCTGGTTGGCAGTGGCTGGTGGAGCGACCTTAGCTGCAGCCACCATAGCTGTCGAAGGGGTTGAAACAGATGTAGTGGTGGAAGGTTCTACTTCTAAGAGTTCTTTACAATCCACATCCTCAACATCATGGTGAGGACCAGTTACTGCATGTCCATTTACCAAAGCCGTCACTGGTGTCCCATCTAATGTACTAATGTTGTTAGGGCAAGTGGATGGGTCAAGGTAGTTATAATATCCTGGTGGTCGCTTTTTCTTTTTTTTCCTTTCCCGCTGTCCCAAGCCACCAGGAAGTCCGTCCATGTCCTGGCATGTCTGGTGATTGTCCAGGTTTGTTGCTTCCGAATCTGGGCCATCCAACGAGTCAAAATGTGCCCCATCGGGCTCGTCAGATTCTGAAGGAAGAGTCTGTTGGGCTTTCTGAGGGGACTGGCAGCCCAAGATGAACTCCGGAGCCTGAGGATTCAGAGTGCTCGACACTTTGTATAAAGAGTCATTCACTCCAAGAGGCTTGGAATCCATCACCTCATCAACACCAAACTCAATGTGCTGGAAGTCTTCTGCTGCAAATAACAGATTGAAATTAGTAATTGCTGGAAATGGTTTTTCAGACAAATGCTCTACCAATCAAAAAAATTAATTTGGGTCTCTCCTTACCAATTTGGAATACCTGAAAAACAGTATCTCAGACCTTTGCCAACTTGGTGTTATTAAATAATTTCATAAATAGAAATTTATTGTAATCATAACAGAACTAACCTGACCATACATTCAAACGAATTAACTGATATAACTGATCTGTGCAGCACTTAATGCAATGGGACAAATGAAAAAGTGCAACATGGCAAAGGTCTGCTCAACTAACTTGTAAGTCCAATCTCCCCAATTTGACGCCTCTAAATTCTGAGGGGTTTGCACACTATGTGCTATGTTATTTCTCTGGGTTTGTAGTATGCCAGCATAATCTTCCCCCAACATGTGACCAAGCAAGCTTGTATCACAATCCCGTTATTTGAATGAATAGAGTGTTTCCAAAAAAAAAAAAAATCAACCCCATAAGTCAATACCCGTTTCATTGATCTTTTTTTATTCCAAATCAGAATGACAATCCAATCTGGATCCACCACTCCTAATGCATTTACACAGCTCAACGAATCAGAGCAATGTTAAGAAAATGTACATCATCAAAAAGCAAGTAATTTTGTTTGAATTACAGTTAGACATTGTGCAGTAAGAGGAGCAAAGTGACAAGAAAACAGCATATTAGTAAGAATGAATCAAACATCAGAGGTGTTTCAAAACGATTCCTTTGTCAAGGGCATAACGTGTAATCAGAAACCTCGATTTTCTGAAGGTGGTTATGAGTAGCGTATTAAGAGCAATTACTTCTAGTGAAATTAGAAGATCTGTTAGTGTTACCGAATTCACAATTCATGAACAAATTTTTCTTTCCTAAAAAAAATACAAACGCATTATTGTTTGTTTGTTAAACTGTAATAATATTCACTGATGGGTTTTTAGATCTCGGCCCTGCAGTTCTGAAAATGCATTGTACGCAGGCGACAGGTTAAGCAGAACCTTTGACATGCAAAGCTCTACAGACTTTTACCAACAGGCAAGAAGAAGAATAAAAGCCACAGGGTTCAGGAAAGCCACCGGTTATTGAAACGTCCACACTGTTGTAAACAGCAAATGTAACAAATGCTTCAGACTCCTCAACTCACCACAAACCTGCAGTCTCATAGACTCCATAATACAAGGTACAGCAGGAGTGCAGTAACTTCCTGAACAGTCAATACAAATCAAGTTAAGCCAAAAAGTCACGTGCAAATTTATACAATGTCAATGAAAGGAGACGGCTGTAACACTTGTCTATCTTGTACAGTGTCCTTGTGTGTCGGAAAGGCGCTTATAAATAAAATGTATTATTATTATATGGAGGGGTTGAAAATATTACAATAATTAGACTAATAGCTCAGGACTACTATACTAAAGTCAATCTTTTCATTTAGGGTAATAATCAATCACATGTTCATGTTTTAACGTGCTATGATAAATTATCTGGCAGGTCATTTAGTCCAGAATCTCTGGTTTAATGGTAATTCAAGACTAGTGGCCCGTTATTGTAGCACATGTGAAATCTACTTACCAGAAGACTGACTGACACAAGAAACCTTGTCATTGAATGGAGGAAGCTGAGAAGACAAAATGCATACAACGTGTTATTTAGTAAACCTTATTTTTCTTGTGAAATGCTGAATAACCATGTTTAATAATTCTTATTTTAAAGTATAACATTACACTTCTGTGACAGTTATAGATGACAGCCTTGCCCATTCTTTGTAAAAATGATCAGTATAGTTTTGTCTTTCACACTTTCTTACCTCAACATAACATCGTGGAGTCACAAAAAACTGATTGATCTCATCAGGGCTGAATTCCCCAAAGATGTACTGTGGAAAAAGAGACAATAAACCATCAGAGATCTACTTGATGTGGGTGAAATATTTCTGCTTTGTTCTTACAAAAATGAGAAATTTAACACAACATTAGACAATCTGCAAAAACTTTACCAGTAAGTTTGAAAAGGGCAAAAGAATACCATCCATGCAAGCTTACATGCTTATCTGTGAATATTAGTTTCATTCTGCCTCGATTAGTATATAGTAAATCTAAACAGACTTAAAAAAAAAAAAAAGATATTCTATGATGCAAATAGCTTCAATGTTCTGGCTATTTCTATGAATACTAATTAGAACTAAACCCACTAGGTTTTTTTTTTAATTAAGACAATTTGAATGCTTCAAAATCACTATAGTCACATAAAAAATTGTGTCTTAAAGCAGTGGTCCTTCAACCACCGAGTCAGGGACCGGTACCAGTCCGTGGCTGAATTGGCGTCGGACCGCAGAGAAATAATGTTTCCTTTCAACTTTGAACTGAACAATAGAATGGCTTGGATTCCATCATCAATAATGCAACTATATTTGATCAGGAAATATTTTCTTAGTGAAGACAACGATAAACTCAAAATGACGTGGAGTCATTGATACAAGATTCTAACTTTTGTCTGGTAGCAGAAACTTATAGGCTGTGTGCACTGGATAAATCCTTGTTGTGCCCATGCATAGTTAATTCGGGTAAGATTTTATAGATAGGAAAATATTTCAGAACACTGGCAATTAAATTTTATTTAGGGGAATTTATCTACCAAAAACTTAACGTTCAGTCCGTGAAAATAGCAAAAGACATTTAACCAGTCATTGGTGCAAGAAAGGTTGGGCAACACTGTCTTTAAGTGTCTAACCTATTTCAGTAAAATACCACTAAACATCTTTTAATGTGGTTATGTCCAATAATTCTTAAGTGGCCCACTACCAATCAATTATGCACTAACTTCTAGCATGCACTGGCCTGCTTTGTCCTTTGCAACAAATTACCAATATTATTGAATTCCATTCCAAAAATAGTTTTGTGACAAACCTCTGACCTTTCGAGTAGGCGTCCAATAAAATCATAAAAGCCCCACAAGGAAAGGCAAAATGGACAAACAAACTGACTGTATAATGTGGAACTAAAGCATATCAAAGTCTTTGTCAACTGGAACCCACACAAAGTTCCACAATGCTGACATGGCACAATGAATAAAATTGAAAAAGAAAAAAAGGGAAAGCTGACCATAATCCAGTGGCCTCAGGATGGCCAATACAATCACAAAAGAAAGAATGTCCCTTCACTTCTCTCTGCAGGCCTTTCACACATACAGCACTAAGCTTCTCTTTCAGTTTCACTGGATGGAGGATTTCAACAAATGAGGCATCTGTATAATTTAATCTGTTTCTCCTGACATGAACCTCTAAGAAGAATATTGAAAAAAACTTGAGGCTGAGGTGGTGTGCAAGGCAGGCACATTTACAAGTCAAACATTTTATTCAGCTTCTTTATAGTGTAGATGACGAGGATGAGCTAGATACATTGTTTTGTTTGTCTTAAAAAAATTAATATACATTCATACATAAAATTGAAACTCTAGTCACAGCTATAATTGAAATGGCCCTTGACGGCAACATTTTTTATTTCAGTTTCATTTTTTCACATTGTTTTTAGTGATCACTTTTGGTTTTATCCTTTAATGTCATTGAATTCTTAAGATAAAACATTAAAAGAATGTAACATCTGGCCTTACCTGTAAAGAACCACAGAGAGATTTCATTGGTTTAAGAGTGCAATAAACCATTCAATGATTCATCGACAGAGTATCATTTCTTTTTTTCATTAATTATTATTACAGAAAAGTACTTATGGACAATAAAATGACCATTAGAAGTTAAACACGATACTCCATTTGTCTGTCTGTGAATCTCTCCCATTTAACCTACATTTAGTAATACTGCATAGTATTTGTTGGGATATCCAGTATGACTTGTTTGACCAAGTTTGTACGCAAGCAAGTAGTGTTGGCTTTGCCAACCGTCAAGCTCAGCTTCAAACTTTTTTTCTTAACCTTCTCAACACTTACAGTATCTTGTCAGAATGACATCAAAGACAACTGTTTACCCAAAACTACTTATTTTTTAATGCAGTACATTCAACACCATAGGGAAAAGTAGTAAATAGGAGTAACTAGTACTAAAGAGTTGGGGCTGAAAAGTGAAGTAAAAACCAGACAGGATTAATAACAAGACAATGTAGAGTCTGTGTAGGGAACTAGGTGACCTTGGTCCACTAAGATCTTTCTTTCCTGTTTTTATTGTGCAATATAATGAAGAACTATTGTAAGGAGTTTTGCCTACATAAGAACAATTGTTCCCAATAATGGTTATTGAATACAACATGTGGTTGCTTGGACGACACCATGACAGCTGTGATTCTTGTCACTTATTAATTAGATCACATAAGCCCTAATCTTCCATTGACATGGCATAAATAACATCCTTAGAGTTTAAAGAAGTATTGGGTTGAAATTTGCAACTTTTTCTCATAGGGATATTGCAAACCAGTGGTTCTCAACTGGTGGGGTTTGACCCAAAAGTGGGTCACGGACACGTTCTGAATGGGTAGCGTACAGCTAGTAAAAACAAAAAAAGAAATCAGCTAAATAATGTGAATCTGCTGTTGAGCGTGTGTTGTATTTTAGAAAATCTCTTATTTTTAAAGGGAGACTCTGTTGAATACAATTAGTATGTTAAAAGAAGCAATTTTTCAAAGGCCTTTTTTGATTCATTTGCTTGGTTTTACTTCTATGAGGAAAATTTGGGTCCTAGAGTGAGACCAGTTGAGAACCATATAGACTAAGTTATAGACTGAACGTGAGAAAATGTGCAGTTGTCGGTCTTTGATTATGCATCATCGTAGAAGTAATACTGATTTTTTCTAATAGGTCAGCCAGGATTTTAAATTGAAATATAATGTCACCCGTTTGTCAGTCGATGTGTAAATTATTAAGTACTTCTGTATAGTCAACCGGTAAAATGACAAGACCTGGATTGTCAATGACTTGACTTTCCAAACTGCCATTCGATATGGTCGCCATTATTTAGCAGAATTTGCGCAAATAGTATCACTATACGCATGAATCAATGTATTAAACATGGCCTTCTGTTGTAGTCAACAGCCAACAGGCTGACTGTAGTGTGCACTCACACCACCTGTGCAGAGATGCTAGACTGCTAACGGCTAGCTGCTCAGCAACAGCAACTGCGTGTCTAACCTTCTAACTGCTGAGTGGAAATGATCAAGTACAGTGTGTGAACATGCTGGACGACATGCATTTTACCCACGAATGATAATAAAAGTTGTTATCAGTTACGCATGTCCTCTGCTAGAGAGAGGCCTGTGGCAGCAGTGAGCAGGTGGGCCATGCACACACGCCACCAGTTAAGTTTCCTCTGGATATCGTCATGTCGCGGGTGACATTTCTCCCAAACGCGTCGATAAGTCACAGATGTAAAGGCCCATTGCCATGTTTGTAAAACCGTAGTAAAAAGGTAAAGGTGATTTTTTAAATTAAGAGCCCTAAGGCCTATTAGCTAACATGCTGGTTGGGTTGGAGTTCAATGAGGCTTAATGGAGGCATTAGCAAGCACTTTTTAGTAGTTACTCCTTCAACGACAGGAGTAAATAAGGATTAAGTATAAATAACGGAATGTGCAAAATGGTACAAAAGCAATACTTTTATTTACGTTAAGAGGATGTGGAATTGTGAGAAAGGCAGTCTTGACAAATAACGTTAAAACAGCTGGAGTTATATGAAGCTAACGTTAGCGCAGCTACCTGATTACTGTGGGAAGCCATGCTCCCGGTGAGCTCCTCTCCTCCCCCTCCTCTGGACACAACAAAACTCCCCGGTAACGATGTTGTAGCTTGGAAATGACAGTTACTGGAGGAGTCCTACGTTGACTTCATTGTCGTTTTTCCGCTGTTGTCCTGTCAGACGTATACTCTGATGAATGCAATGCATTAGTACTTCACGCTGCTCGCCTCACCGTCACCGCCATTACTGTCTCTACCATCTTCCTCCACAGTTTAGCTTAGCCTGCGCGCGGTCTGCTGAAGCGTGAGTCTGACAAATCCCACTTCCGGAGCGCAACGTTCTTGGATTTCACAATAAATTGTACCCATCGTATGTTCTTTGATCTTGTGATGGAACAGTCACGATTCCCGATCCTATTTGTTTATTTAATTGCTTTTATTAAAGGTTCCACTCTCACTATGGTTTATAATTTCATAAAAACCGAATTACCTGTCAAATTGTATAAACATAGGTGTGGGGATGACTTAGCAGTATTGATCAACTTCACTCGTAGAAAGATAGTTCTTTCAGACCGCAAGCTTTTCAAAGCACTACTTATTAAATGCAAACAGTTGCTGTCACATAATGGTATCAATACTGGAAAAAAGGGTTTATTCTGATTGTAGTATTTTTATTTTACAGATTCTAAAGCAAGGCGGAAAAGACACGATACATATTTATCGCCAGCTTTTAAGCGTCGCCGCCCTCGTGCACCGTGTACATTCACGTCCGGGTTCAAGCATGAATCGCAGATTTTCGTTCTTGGTCTAAGATCATGTCGAAATAAATGTTTTCCATGACAAACTTTCCATGACAAAGTTTTAATAAAGACGTGTTAGGCTACAGCAAAAATGTGTACGTGTTATATTATTATGTCAAACAGAGAATAATTCTTAAATAGTTCTTAAAATAGTTATTTCGTACATGACAATTTGTGAAATTACAGATAGTATTTTAATGTGCATGATATTATTTCTTTATTATTTAAAATATGTATATTATGTATAATATTAAAACGTATTGGTATTAATAATAACAAATAAAGGTAGTAGTGGGCGTGGCTCTCACCACAGGTGTGTGGTAGGCGAAGGAAACTTCAAACCGGAAGAGAAGAAGGCGTTTGCGCAATCGAAAACAAGAGGCATCTCTCGACATATTCCAAAAGTAGGGCATTATAATGTCGTTATTCCAGTCACCAACTTCTACTATATAGCTTGAAACTTTAACTTTCACGTGTATTACGAAAATGCAACTACATTGGAATGTGTACACGTTTTAAACTAAGAGATTAACCTGTATTAGTGTAGACATGGGTCCAGGTAAACAACCTGTTTCTGACTTCACTTCATTTTGTCGCTACTCTGTTACCAAAACCTCCACGTTTGCCTATCTACCAATCACTTATCCTTAATATTATATAATTGTATTTATTAACCGTTTCACACTTCTGTACACTAACCCAGTTAATACACACTGTATAATCATGTTTTACTCTTCTGTTGACAGATCATGCCAGAGGAGAGAGGACGCCACCAGAGTGATATGTATGAAGAGTACAGGCGCGGGGACAGAGAATATCCACATGGAGATCGAGGCTACTCCTCACATGACAAAAGAGGACGGAAACAGAAGCCTAGAGACTTGGATGAGAGAGGCTCTGTGGATGACAGGAGGGCCAAACAACACAGACAGAGGGATATGACAAGTGCCTCTCACAGGGAGACACCTGCTTACAGAGACCACAGTCGGGACCGTGAAGGACCCTCCAGGCTGTAAGAGATTTTACACGTTATGTAAAAAGCACCAGGATCTTGAGAGCTTAATTGGAAAACACGGTTGATTAATTCAAACAAGCAAAGATACATACATACTGTACATACATTTATGAATTGATGGATGGATGATGAAAATACAATAGGTACAGACATGGATAAAGTAAGTAATATTTAATATGTTTTACATACAACAGTGAAATGTGGATGTTAGTCAATCAGTAGGTTAGTAGTAGATAAATAGGTTAATCTAAGTAGTATTTGTAGGTTAGACTCTAATAATTGATGCTGTGTGTGGAGTTATTGAGTAATTGCAATCTCAGTTATTATTGGTAATATATTTATTTTCTGATATATTATCATGGTGTATATATACTTATATATATACACATATATACATACATTTATATAGTTTATATGTAAATACTGCACAGGTATCGCATCTACATTCATATACAGCTACACATGCACATCCATAGTTGTATATATACATACATATTTATGCATATATACATACATAAACATGTGCACACATAGCACGTCCACCCAGTATATTGGTTATACATAAACATATGACTACACACACATGGCCAGGCAAGAAGTGGCAGCAATAAATATAAAATCCTGTGCTGATGTTTGAAGCAGCTTTATACCAGTGGAAGATACTTTTTTTTTTTTTTTGCCATTTCCACTCCAGCTGATTAGAAGTCCTGTTAGCTACTACTATCAAATTTTGAAGACATAGACCACAGGTGTCCAACTTGGGCCCAAATCTGGCCCGCAATGTAATTATATTTGTCCCATAAGACCATATTAAATATGTACTAGAGTTGCCCACCATTATATAGCTCTTTTGATCGATGGTCTTTGTTATAGTACAGGCATTTTGGTTTTTTTGTAAAAAACATTGAAACATTAAAGGATATGGAAAGGCTATGGATAAAGGCAAATACCACTGATGTGTGTTCAATTTACTTTCTCATGTGTTGATAATATTAACCGGCTGTTTAAGATTCAATGTACCCAACATTTAATCAGGGGTAGAACTTGAAGACAGGCAAGCCATGGAGTTGCTTGGGGCTGCAGCCACTAGGGAACATAGTCAAAATACATATTTTTTTGCTTGGACACTGCTAGGGTCAGGGCCCCAGCAATATCTTGCCAGGAGCCCCAAGATACTCTGGAAAAGGGGAAATATTTACAGTTTATTTTTCAATACATACTCAGTCTGGCCCATGACTTAGCGCCAGTTTTTAATTGTGGCCCACTATGAAATTGAGTTCAACACCCCTGACGTCAACTATCAATCATGGCAGAAGATGCGTCTTATCGACAGAACCTTTATGTTTAACTCCTGAAGGAAGGTCCAGCTGATTAAAAACCTTTCTTGTCAAATCCTATGACAGTTAGAATAGATTTACCATAAACCATAAACAAACTACCAGTTTGTAGTTTTTGTTACATGAAATGACTTGAATGATAGAACGCATCGAAACTACTGTGCATTCTTGTTACAGGTCCACAGAGAGACCAGGGCAGCACAACAGATCAGAGGAGTATTATGTGCAGGAACACAGAAATGCACTTTACAATCTTCGATATATTGTGACATCTAGAGGCAAGTTTATTTTGTTTTCTTTTAGATAAAAGCCCCTTTAAAGCAAGCAACTAAACATAGTTATTTGTTTTTTGTGGTATTTTTATGAACATCCAAAATTCCCTGTCCTACAGGTCTGTGCCAGCTCATGGGGATCTTTGTGAATCTTCTCATCATCATCTGCGCTGGAGTGCCTTACAGCAACAATGGTGGATACCGTGACCTGGCTAGTCTAGGCGGAGTCTACTACTATCACTTTGGGGGAGCCAATGCCTTCACCGGAGCTGATGCAGACAGAGTGAAGGAGCTGGACCGCCTGTTTAATCAACTCAAACGTCCACCCTACATCTACAGCATGGCCTACGGTGGGGTTTTACTGGCCTACTCCTGTGTCATGCTGGGCCTGGGCATTTTCCGAGTTCCGTACCGATGCCCCCCTGTGTTGCTGGGCGAGGCTGTGCTGGACTTCTTCATCGGCCTTGGTTACATCCCGGCTCTAGCCTTTTACTTTATTAAGCTGCAAGAAACTTACAATAATCCAATTTGCACAGAGAGAGAGCAGATGTACAAGAGCAAAGGGCATAAGGGCTTTGAGTGTCAGTTCCATGGAGCAGATATCGCAGGGGGCTTGTTCGGCGTGTTGGGGGTGTTTGTTTTCATCACTGGCTCAGTTTTAGCCATCAGGGCTTTCAGGTCAGTGCGTGAGATGAAGAGAAAGACAAATGAAGAAAATAATTTTTAGCTGCCCTCTATATGATGTGCAGAAATCATTGGAATAAGTCGTAAAGTAGGAGTGAAACAGAAATGAGCAAAGAACATTTTTGTATTTATAGTTACATTTGTATAAACTCACTGTTTACAGTAATGTGGATTAGATTTTTATACTTTTTTAGTTAAGTTTTGCATAAACTTTTTTACACAGAGGCAGAGTGGAAATACAGATCTTTTAATTTCTTTTATAGAAAATGTACCACATTTCCAGTGATTGCCTCATATAAATGTTTACCTTTAATAAACATAAAATGCATTAAATTATGTACATTTATTAAAATTCTATACTGGTTTTATTGTTTATTTTGTTTATTATAATTGAACCGTGTAGGACAATTTTAAAATTTTATTTTGAATTTTATATTCATTCTAGGCAATCTGCACTTATAAGAAAAATTTAACCATTACACTCCTTTGAGAAGCATTCTACTTGACCAACAGATGGCACACCAGAGTCGAGCCGTGGCTGTTTTCATCCAAGGCCAAGGGTCTTGAACAGCTGTTGCTGTAGGTTTTTTGGTCCAACCAGCCATCGGCCCACCTGACTTGACCAAGGCGGTCCAGATTCATTCATTCATCTCCGTCCACTTATACGTCTCCACGACTGACACCCAAATCACACTGCATTATCCTGTTCCCTTCCTGTGGGTGGTGAGCCAACTGGTCTAGCTGGTGCTATGCTCAGAGAACCTCAGTGGCAACCTGGCAGCTGGTGGATTAGAACCTGAAGCCTTGTGGTTGTCCTTTTTACTTCCACTAAACTCTTGTGTTAAATTGACCTGGATGATTCAGCACAGCTATAACCTCAGACTCTTCACAATGCTTATTTCTGATCATAAAATATCAATATACAGCCAATATCTCTGACAATGGCCACTTGTTTATGACAACAAAATGAACTGTCAATGCCCTGAATTCTTAGCATAAAAACCTATTTATTAGTATGACATCATCGTAACTATTTGACATGATAATATGAGAATCCAAGTAAAATATCAATTTATGCACAAATACACTCCACTCCCATCTTTCTTTGAAGGGTCAATACAATGATACTGTGTTTTTAAAAATGTAAGTACAGTACCAATATAAGGGATGCAAATCCATCATCATTTTAATTTTTGTGTTGGTGACACACAAGCGATTCACAAAAAAACAAAGTACAAAAATAAACAGCTTTTTGGCATTGAAGAGAAAATATCTAAGCATTTAATTTAAAAAATGCACCACAGAAAGTAGTTGGAATGGAACGATGGCTACTTTGGTCAAATGTCACACAATACGGTTTGATCAGTTTCATTCACCGTGACCAGACATAAACACTCATACACTTCATTATCCACAGCAGCATGCCTACACATACAGAATGTGTGCGGTTTAGACACAAACACCTTCTATAGTTTAGTACTTCAGTCGTACCGGTTGTGCTGAGAAAGGAATCAAGAATCATGAGGAAGAGGATCAGGTCATAATTATATAAGAAAAACTCAGCAGTTGGTAAAAAAATAAACAAACACAGACTGTTGTGTGAACCCTACAGGAGTGAACTGGCACTACAGAAGTAAAGGGTTTAAAGTCATTGCACATCATCCATCCGCTCCTTCACTTTTGGCATTTGGATATATATTAATTTAACACAGGAATGTACTTGAAATATATATCACAGAAACGCATTGCCTCACTGCCCACTTCATTAGGTACATTATCGAGTACCATGTTGGACACTGTTGTCTTCACCACTGTCCTTTTGGTAGGTTTGTTCTTGGCAAAGTTTCAACAAAAAACTGGTCATCAATCAGCTGATTCAGATCTATCTGCTGCCGTCGGCCATGGTGTGAATCTTATATCCATCAAATCTCAAATACATACTATTCATTTCAGAATTGTTAATTGTTGATGCCATTAAACGTAAAAAAAAAACTCACCTACATGATCTAGAACAGTCGGAGGGGTTGTACTATTTGTGACACCTGTTAAAATACACAGCTTTAAACCAGCTACTGGGGGCACAAGCCAGTGTTTTTAGTGCCGGACCAAAGCCTGGATAAATGGTGGGGGTTGTGTTAGAAAGGGCATCCGGCGTAAAACTTTGGCCAAATCAAAGATGCGAGACAACAAAATGGAACAACACAGTTTGGAGAAAAAGCTAGAGAAGCCAGATTGAGATGGTTTGGACATGTTCAGAGGAGGGACAGGGAATACATTGGTAGAAGAATGATCCTAGAGATGGAGCTACCAGGTAGGAGACAAAAAGGAGATTGATGGATGTAGTGAGGCAGGACATGGAGGTAGTGAGAGTTAGAGTTGACGATACAGAGGACAGGGGGAGATGGAAAATGTTGACTCGCTGTGTCAAACCCTGAAAAAAAGGGACAAACAAAAGGAAAGGCAGTAAAGATACACAGCTTTGAGGTGTGTCAAGAATGTATCTCGACCAAATGGTTGAAGGATATGACTTGTGATTAAAGAAAGATACTCCTAAAAAGAAATTGAGTGCAGGACGGGATTTCTATACAGTAGGACATACAGTATATGACAAAAAGCTGCTTATCAACACAAACATCTGTGACCACAACAAAAAGACAACCAGGAGTAGACGCTTTGCAGCAATCGTACCCATTTCTAGACATTTAAATGAAATTAGTTGCTACCACGTGATTGGCCGATTAATGAAGAGGCAGGTGACACTAATGGTGTTGATGAAATGACAGAAACAAAAATTGAAAGCACATAAAGTGGAAATGTGCAATGGAGATAAGATACAGTTAAAAAAGAAATCAACACTCATGCAATAATAAAACACGACTGCAACTTACACACAATTTCCAAATACATACAACACACGCAAGTGAAGCTCTGAGATACATGTATCTACAGTGTAAGTACATTTTGCATATTTGTTTAAGGAAATAACAAAGAAAGAACAGTTTTAAAAAGCAACAGGTCAGAAACCCTAAAAAATGTCCAACTTCTACTCTATAAACTCAGAGACCCTCCTTCCAACGAGCAGCCTGTTTCAAATGCAAACAAACAGTGAGTCACAATCCTTTTCGAGCTCCTCCTGTGGCAGCAAAGCTTGATCTGAACTTTTAACGTGTCACTGTCATCCTTCTTTTTTTACATAAATAAAAATATCAAGCAATTATGTTTTAGTGAATGCCCATTTTCCTTTGGCATTTCCTGTTCATGTCTGTTCATCAATGAGAGATTTAAAAAAAAAAGATTTTTATTTCACTTGGAAAGTTGTTGTTGCCGTGACCGAAAATCAGCAAGTGTTTTGTCCTTAAGGTACTTTTTCAAAATACTGATGCTTTTGAGAGATTTTTATCTGAAGGTCCATTTTTTCCTTTTCTTTCTAAAGAAGTAAAAGAAGCAAGAGGAGGAGAGTTATTGGGAGACCCCTAAGTGAAGATGTGGCACAAAAACCGACCAACAGAATATCAATATGTCACTGTGCCTCTCAAGTGTCTCTGGCAGAAAAGCACAAAAAAAATGCTTAAAGCTTTCCCACAGTTACATCAGGATTTATTGAGCAAAATGTGGACAACAATTTGGACCACAAAGGTCTTCTGAATACAACGGATGATCTTAGAGAAGATTTAAAAAAGAATTACTAGAGAAAAAGAAGTAGACAGAATTCCCCATATAAAAAAAATTACAGGAAAAATCACTTGTTCAGTGATGACTATTAACACACCACTGTGGTTCTGACACTTTTTCTGCAGCACTGCACTGAACTTTATTAACAAACATTTTAACTTTACTCACTGAGTAAAAGGAACATGTGTATAAATCAGAACAATTGCTGTAGAATGGCACATATGAAGATGAATCACAAATAGCTTGCTGTGTTCCATGGAAATAGCTCTGTTCCACGTAAAATACAGCCCCCATGTTGGGAACTACTGGCTAACTATTAGTTTTTAACTAATATTTGTTAAAGGTAAATCTAATTTAAACCAAATTCTTAACATTGCCATAGCCTATTACAACATATTTTATCTTCTTGTTATGTTCATTCTCAAACATTACCATTATTTGGTAACAAAAGTAAGGGAAAGAAAACTGAAGAATTAAAAAAAAAAGTGTAAACTTTTGTGGAGGGGGTGTAGATTACAATGGCTGTGTATTCTTAGACATGAGGTAAAACATTGGCTCTGGCTGTAGTCAAAGTCGATCAATATCTCATCGTTTTAACTGAAAAATATTTCTTTAATATTCTGTTTATATACAAAGTGCTTGAGACAGTGTGGCCTCTCTGTCTGAAAAACTGTGAAAAACAACGTCGATAAAAGCTTCATCTGCAACTTTCTATTGTGTCTAGCTGTGAAACTACAGTTTCCTGGTAAGATGTGCAATGAAGAATACAGTGATAATAAATCAGAGAAAACAAAAACTTTTTTTGAATGTCCTGGTGCAGGACAAAATTATGTTTTGACAATGTTAAATCCAAAGCTACTGGCATAATTGCCAAAAAAAACTTTTATTGATCCCAATAAAAGTCAAAAAGATTTCCTTTACTAAGACCATTCAAATATGTCATTTATACTTTTCCTTTGTAAATCACAAAAACATGTAACCAATATTGGTATAGCAGCAGGAAGAAAGATTATTTGAAAAATAATTAGACACTAAATATGGTCTATGTCATAAAAGTGCTTAGAAATGTGAGTGCATCGTCTGTAAACAGTGATGAGTCACTGTTTGTTGTCCATCAGCACAATGATGCATAGCATACGTTTCGGTGTTGAATTTGTTTTTCACGTCACGTCATTGATTTGATCGATTCGTTCTCTGTTTTATGAATTATTCTCATGTGCTTCACATTTTAGTCAATTTTTTGCTACACTACAGCTAAAAAGCTGGGTGTTGCTCATCTCATCTTCTTATAATTTATTGCTCTAAACCTTACAGTCAGCAGCCTGAACCCTAATATCGGCCCCAAGCTTGTATTATATATTGCTGAAATGGTAAAAACAATGATATTTTCATGAGTTTGAGGACATTTTACTGTCTGAAACAATCTGTGTTTCCTCTATAAGCCACAGGGGGAGGACAGAAAAGCTGTGCTCATTTCACAGATAAACAATCCCTCAACTAAAACTTTGTTTTTAAACTTTGTCATCTCTGAACACACTGTACCAGGAGGACCTCTTGGCTGGATCATAGGCACTTTTTTTTAAGTTTGAGCAACAGGGTTTTTGTCTTCAGGACCTGAGAGACTTCAAACCTCAGGAATGGAGACCCATCAGACCCAAAGTTTTTCTCCATCTAACCATCAGTCTCAAAGAGTAAAGGGAAATGTCGCGGACAGGTTCAAACACAGCTGTATGTTTTTTTTTTTTTTTTCAGAATATAAATGTCAGACCAAGGTCCAGTCTTCTCAACTTCTTGACCATGACCACGCACCTGATGGCAACATGAAACTCAAATATATGACAAAAATATCTTCTTCCTGTTTTCCTTTCAATGGCACATTCACAGAAATCAAACACACCACACACCAGTTCCCTGTATCGTCCCCTCTACAGAGCAGTATCATATACTTCCTGCTGTAGTATTTGTGCAGGTCCTGGACCAGGGACCAGGTCTGAGTGAAATGTTGGCGGTTGAGGATGGTCCCATACAGGTTCTTTTAAAAAGGGTGCAGTTGATGTAGCAGAGCAGCCTGTGACAAGAGAGTTTTGGCCTTTCAGCTGCTCCCTCACCTCCTGCTCCAGGCACGGAGGTACAATCAGCTGATCTTCAGGGTCCTGCTGCGCCGGGGCAGTGAAGTACCCTGACTTTTTCTTGGGAGCCTCCAAAGCCACTTCAATAATGTTGTGACTGTCCTCCGGAGCAACCACAGACCCATTAGAAAGCTTCTTCACAAACAAGTTGGACGTGGAGGGAAACGTCTTCAGGTCTGAAATCTCTCTCCCACACACTGCCAACAGGCATCCATTAGTAGCAGAAACCACTACATTGTTTTGTCCACACATGTTGCCATTAGAATGGGGAAAGCCTTGTCTTTCGCGGTCAATGTCTCTAGGACTGCCAGGGGAACCAGAACGGAATTGAAAAGCACAACAATGAATGTCCACCTCTACTTCTAACTTGCTGCCGTTGGAGATAACTCCTTCAGGAGGTACCTCGTCGTCACTGTCCAGGCCATTGTCAGACTGATTACTGGAGAAAGTTGCACTGGAAGGCTGACGCTTAAACAGGCCTGGAAGACTTCCTGCTCCGGTAGAAACAGGAATCATGATCCCACACAACGTAGCAGCAGGATGTAGGTTACACCGTTTCTCTAGACGCAATCCCAGCCCGGACGATTGGTGGTCGTCCGAAGCTGTGGATCCCGCCTCACTGCCAATCTCAGAGGCCGATGTTTCACTGTTGAACTCGGAGACGATGCCACTGCTTGATGAGAGACTCGCTGGGTCAAACTGACCCGGAGTCACAGACACAGGCCCAGAGACAGGGGCTGGACCACGGGGTTCAGCGACGGAGAAGGAAGTCTCACAGGTGCAGCTGTCCTTATGAACACGCAGCGACACTACAATAGCTCCAATGTTGTCCTTGCAGCCATAACTCTGGGCGAGTGAACCCAGTTTCTTGGCAGCAGCGCGTGGATCTTGCACAGCCTGCACCGTGCACACAGCCTCCTGGTAGGACACCCATTCAAACAGTGCACGGTTCCCTAGGATCAAGAACTCATCCTGAGAAGACAGAGGCTCAGTGTGGACCCAGGGCTTTGGAAGCACCCCAGGTGACAAGTAAGAACACCCCAGCAGGCGGGAACAGCATGTTACTCCACTCACTTTGTTATCCTATGGAGAAGAAGAGCCTTTAAGATTGCAGACAATTGCATCATTTCCTGGCAGAGGACCACATCTTTAAACGAAGAACAATTTCCTCTGAAGTAGAGATGAACAGATGTACTTTACTCATAATGTCATATGATTTGATTTCTGATTTTTGGTTCACAATCAATAATATTAAACAATTTGAGCTCCAAATCCGTTATAACCAATTTTTTTTGGTTCCAACCAGTGTAAATTCTAGCACATTTGTCTGCTTCTTCTCCTTTCAGCTTGTCCCTTTTTTCAGGGGTTGCCACAGCAAGTCAACAATTTCCATCTCACCTTGTCCTCTGTATCTTCAACTCTAACTTCAACAACCTCCATGTCCTCCCTCACTGCATCGTCTTTTACCTGGTAGCTCCATCTCTAGGTTAATCTAGAGATGGAGATAGATCTTCTACCAATATAACCACTGTCCATGTCTGTGATGTCCAAACCATCTCAATCTGTCTCCAGACCTTCATGTCTGTGTTGGCCTGTCCATCCTTGTCTCTCCTAAAGAGAACCTCAGTATCTTTAACTCCTCCACCTCCAGCTCTGTCTCCTGTTCCTAGTGTCTCTAATCCATCCATCATTGCTGGTCTCACAACTGTCCTGTAAACCTTTCCCTTCACCTTAGCTGACTCTCTTCTATCACAGATCACTCCTGACTCTTTTCTCCAGTTGTTCCATCCTGACTGTCCTCTATTCTTCTCCTCTCTTCCCCGGTCTCCACTGCTCTGAACAATTGATCCAACTGCACCTCCACCACCTCTGCTCCTTGCAAATTCTTGCACATTTATATAGACTTTTTATTGATTCTCAGTGCATCTGTGTGTCATCATTACTCTTAAGCATGAAAAGAAATCCAGCCATTGTAGCTATGAATTACCTCAGTAATAATGGCTTTACTGTGTTTGACCCTTCCCATCTCCTCAGTGCAGTTTTCTAGGCTGTAAATCTTAGAGAGTGGCACCGGTTGACCATTTCGACACAACACCGCCTGACATGTGCCCACGTTGGCCACAGTAAGGCTGAAGTGACCTCCTGGATCTGACGCCTTACGGTGGATGTAACACAGCAGGGCGGAGGCCCCCAGTTTCTGACCAGCCATCCCAAGTTTCCTGTTTCAGTGAAAAGGGAGCAGAGTTACTCACAAAGATAGATGCTACAGTCTGGATGCTGCACTTAATTGAACTCTTGCCTGTGTGAGGTGAGGAAGGTGTTGCACATGTACACGTTGTCAATACTGGAGTGCTGCAGTTCTTCACACAGCACATCTCCCATTGTGCACTGCAGCAACCGAGGCACTTCCTCATTACGGTCTCCATCAAAAATGCCATAACACGCTTCCATTTTATCCCGAAAGTGGTCAACGGTCAGAACAGACACACACAGCCTGTTAACACAAACACATTAGAATGTACAATTTAAATTTTCTTTTTGGCAATGGATATTTTGTAGTATAATTGTGAATTTATTTTACATACTAAAAACTTGCAATTTACAAGTTAAATCAGGCATGGCCAAGCTAAGGGCCTGGGCCCAGATATGGAGCATTCAGCAATGTAATCCGGCCCACCACATTGTATAATTAGTTGTATTGTGATTATTTTTCTGTCTTTTTTCCTGCAATCCATGGGTCCTCAATATAAAGCTCTATGCATGATTTTTACATGTTATTTATTTCAGTTTACATAAATACTCCATCCACTGTACCTGATCCTAACCATGCCTGCATTTAAATTTTATGACTTTACTAACTGTGGTGCTTGAGTCAAATGATCTGTCCATGTCTGAGTTAAATTAATTAATTAGGCCTAATAGTCACAGCCTGTGCTCACTTGTTTCTCTGGCCACTCATTTCTGAAAAGCCATGATTCCAAGGAAGAGAGTCACTTGGTGTGTCTCTTGCTGCCATGGTTGATTGCTGGTCTAATTTGAGCGTGGTAATATGGCTGAAAGGAGAAGAAGTAGATTTTTTAATTTATTGTACTGTGATATTCTTTACAAAGTTTTGTGTTTTTAGTCAGAAGAGTGCAATGAACCTAAAGAGATTGAGAGTCTTGTGTTCCAAGACCAGGCTTTTGTTGCAGGTCAGGTCCAGCTCTTGGAGAGTTGAAGGCAGAGAGTCTGACAGCTGGATTTCAGTCAGTTCATTACAGCTCAGATCTACCAGCTGGAAATGCAAAATGGCAACAACTGTTAAATCCAATCAAACTCACATCAGATGAATAAAACCATTTAGAACAGACCTTGATCTCAGGCAGGTTGAGGATCTCTGGGAAAACAGAGATGTTGTTTGAGTGTGCGATAAGAGTGTGAAGTCTTTTACAGCTGGACACAGTGGAGGGAATTGCCTTCAACCTGTTGCCGCTTAGATTTAGTTCCTCCAGGTGCTCCAATTTACTCAGCTTACTGAAAGTGAGAAAATGTGAAACATTAATAAGGTAGATACACCGGCTGCTTTTAAAAAATAATCCCTTAGCAACAAAAAGTCCTACAGCCCAGCTACAAGACAGAGTTCTCTCCTTCTTTTTGTATTCTCACCATGTTCAAAACAGATTTGCATGAACTTTGCAACATGAGTTTAGTTCAATATAATCTGAAAGGGAGTTCATGTTACATAGCAGTTGAAGCAGATGAAGAAATTAGACTGAAAATCAAGAATTCTAAACAATTATTAGTAAATTTAGTTTGACAAAATAAATAAAAGCACATTATTCTCCTCTACTGTCTGACTGACTTAATAGACAAGGCTATTCACCTGGCAGGAAATGAGGCCATTTGATTGTATGCCAGGTGAAGGACACGAAGACATTGATGTCCAACCACCACAGCCCCACAGTCTTCATTCAGGTTGTTTCCTGTCAGATAGAGTTCTTGGAGTGTGCCTATACTCTCCTCTGATTGGCTGCTGATAGGAATGCTTCCCAGGGCGTTGGCTGATGCATTAAGAAACCTAAGGCTGTAAAGTAGACAAATAATAACAAAAATATAATAACGTAGAATGTTCTAAAAATCAAATCAATCAATTTACGTTCTCTGTCATGCACTGAGCTATGAGCAGATGAATCTATTTCTTTAGGTCATGTCAGTGCACTGACATTTTTACGCTGACATCTCACTGAATCAACAAAAACAGGAAATGTTATCTTTTGTTGCCATGTTTCAGTCAGTGATGACATCTGCAGTATTTCAAACAGATACATGTGCAAGAGCAGTTAGAGCCATTATGACAGACAGTAAAGTATATGCAAGCACTTCAACGGCTAATGGGTGTTAAGTGATTTACCACAGGAATAGAGCAAGTCAGTGAAGCTCCATTTACGACTGGGATGTTTTATTGATTTTGACCACAATCCATACGTGTATAGGTTATCCCACAAGAGTCAGCCCCATAGGATAAAATAAAATAACAAGCAGCACGATCAAATCTCCTCAACCACAGAGGCAGACAACTCAAATAGGCTTAAATTGTTTTGCTTAAATATTACAAAGAATAAACTCTTGGGGAATAGTGAGACTCACTTCAAGGCTTTGTAAAAAAGACTCTCAGGGAGTTCAGTCAGTTTGTTGTGTTGAAGATCCAGAGCCTCCAGTGGGATGTGGTCGAGGAGGTCAGGCACTTTCTGCAAACGATTGTTTCCTGCCAGCAGCTTTCTCAAACTCATACTGTTGACCAGTCTAACAGAGACCAGAGACGATATTAGAGATCATCGAAGAAACCAGAAGAAACAGAGGATATTCACCTGATGTGCATAATCTACTATATACAAAGATGGGAACATTCAGTCAGATATTACTGTGAAAGGGAATATTTTTTTATTTAAACAAAATAGAATGATTGATTACATTAGAATAGATTACAGTGAAAACAGATATATGTGCCTCAAATACAAACTGATTTGATGTCACAATGGTTTGAGACAGTTACGAAACATGTTGTACACATTGAAAAAATAATAATAACCTGGATGGAAGCTCAGTCAGCAGGTTATGTGCGATGTCCATCGTCTCAATTTTTCTGCAGTCACACACCCAGTCCGGAAGATACTCCAAAAGGTTCCTGTCTCAACACATACACAGTCACAAAACTCTCAGTGAAAACTCATAAACACACACACAAAGCAGAGTCTTTTCAATTCAAACTAACAGGAAGCTTAAGTTTTTCTTTTTTTATCCCGGCAACTTAATGAAATCAACACTGCCGTGGACTGTACTGTGATTCTATTACAAGTACAACTCAATGTAAAGTAATGGAACAAAGTGTGCAATACTGTGTTCAGATCAGGTATATTGTTTTCTGGGACTTGATTTATAAGCATACTAATTTAATTATACTAACGTGTAATCACTTAACTATCGTTTTAAACACAGTAAAATAGTCCTTCCCAACGACAAACAAAAGTTTTAATTTATATTTGTCTTTCAGCACTGGATAAGAAATGCTTTTTTGGTTGGATTACATTTTCTATATTCTCTCACAATCTTAAGCAAAATTTGCAATTACCTTTTTTCTTGTACAACCTACTGTTTATTGTAACTTTTTACTCAAATTGGTATTGGCTTTAGATAAACATATCAGCAAAATGTAATGTAGTTCAAGTGTATTACAACTGAGTTAGGTGACCCAACAAAACTGAAGGTCGCCTCTTATTTCCAGGCAGAACTCACTGTGACAGATCCATGTGGTTCAGCTGATTAGGAACTGGATACACACTGACTGTTGTCAGGCCTGTAGGCAGATTAAAAGCACGATATATGGATGACAATTCTCAGTGCAGGGGAAAACACACACACCCAGAGTAGGTAAAGACCTCAGCTGGTTCATGCTCTGTTTGACTCACAATTGCTGCTGGCATGAAGCATGCGCAGGGTGAATCCACTGAGCGTCAGTGTCCCCAGCTTGTTGCGTTGGCAGTAAAGAGTTTCCAGGTTGCACAGGGAGCTTAGGTCGAGTGAGTCCAGGCAGTTATCGCGCAAGTCCAGCTGGGTCACTTGGTTTACAACCTCCAAACTCTCACTGTTAACCCGCTGTAGCTCATTTAGCCTGTGTTTAGATGGAATATTTATATATTTTTAACATGATCTACTTTATATTAAACATATACATTAATAAACACATACAAATGTCCAAATATAAGCAGATATTTATATATTCAGTTTATAATATGAACCTCCAAGGGTGACTAGGATGGACAGGATCAGGAATGGGGTAATTAGGGGGACAGGAAGGCTTGGAGAAAAAGCTAGAGAAGACAAATTGAGATGGGTTGGACAAGAGGAGATTGATGGATGCAGTGAGGGAGGACATAGAGGTAGAATAGAAGATACAGAAGACAGGAGGAGATGGAATATGATTTGCTGTGACAACCCCTGAAAGTAGGGACAAGCTGAAAAGAAAAGAAGATAACATAAACCTCCAATCAGATTTCTTTCTAAAAACTGTAAGCAAAAACTGCAGTTCCAGTCTCCAGCTCTTGACATCATCCATCCTCTTAATAAATCTGATTTTTTGTTAAAGCTGCCAGCCCAATAAATGCACTTCAACATAAATGCACCTTGCTCACTGCTACTGCCAAACCTCACAAGTCACTTTACTCCCCAGCTTAATAAAGTCTTGGCTTTGGCTGAAGCAGCGATTGCTGGCATTATTCTTATCCTTGCAGAATAATCACCTACTGAGTTTAATTTCTACCTAGAAAAAGTCCTGCTGTCCCTTTAGAGCCCTACATTCAATATGAATAAAGCCTCAGATTGTTGTTGCCAGTAGGATGGTTCTCATATATGCACTCGAGACACTGTTTGCGCTGACTCATACAAGGATGTAGACATACAGTATTTGTTCTCTGCAGAAGCTGGGAGCTGCATTTCACCTGGCTTGCCTCTTACCGAAGGTCAATGTTTTTCAGGTTGCTCATCCTGGCAAGAGCACACAGCTCCAGAGTCTTCACTCTGTTTCCAGCCATAGCCAGCTTGTCCACTGCACTCAGTCTCTCCAGCACAGCAGGGACGTGAGAGAAGTTGTTGAAAGAAAGCCCCAAGCTGTTGAGCTGGGACAGGCCACCCAGCTCTGCAGGCAACGAGCTGAGGTGGTTTCCATCCAAAGCCAGTGTCTGCAGGCTGAGAGTTTAAATGAACACAGGAAGGGCTGTTGTCTTTATTTTCAGGAAGAAAATGTCAAAATATTATTTCCATCATTTGGCAGTTTATCAGGTGGACAGAGATAAACACGATAAGAGTGGGGTAGTTTGTAGTAGACTGTGTCCCACCTTTGAAGAGAGCCTATCTGCTCTGGAACAATGTGTATGTTATTGCAGGCGAGGTTGAGCTCCGTCAGAGTGAGGATCTCACACACACACTGAGGAAACACACCAAGACGATTGTGAGACAGGTTCAAGCTTTTCAGCTGGGAAAACCTATAACACAGGAAGGGGAGAAAAACATGGGACAGGAGTCTTAGCAACTAATGTGGACAATTAAGTATCTGAGAAAACGCAAAAATGAAATAAAATACATTTAAATACAGCACTTGACTCAATTCTCAGTTTCTTCCTATATTTTTCTAATTCTTTGGAGCATGGCCAGTCTCTAATTCCTAGGGACATTACTTACTGGACCCTGAGTTAGACAAACACCATTGGCATCAGACAGCATTTCCAGCTCTATAGCCTCATATCTCCTTCCATCACTGGATGTTGTGTAAATCTCTTCAGGAAGAAGGATGTGTAATTACTTGGGTAGATTAAGGAGTCCTCCGGGTCCCTGAAGGCTCATGAAGTTGTGTCTCAGGTTGAGGTGAGTGATGTCCTGGCAGTAGAACAAGTATTCGGGCACTGCCTCCAGACTGTAGCAGGACAGATCCACGAGGCTCACTGTCTGAGACACCACCTAAACAGATAAGCACAGAACACACAGTCGTTTATACAAACTCTGACCCATGATTTCAGTCGTCATCCTCATGCATATTTCAACAGCAGTTCTGTTTATATTACTTTATTTAAACTAGCTACAATTGTTGCAACACAATCCAACATGAGATAATGAAGAGCGTGACAACATCCGGCAACCAACAGAGTTGCTGTAAGTTTTCTTGGATATTTCTATCACTGCAGTGGTCAAAACACAAGACCTTCTTCAACACTGCTTAGATTTTCATATAAATATTTTACAGTAATTGTAAAATACAGAGAATTACAGAATTACTTAAATAATACAACATGTTTATCTTCGAGAACACATTTCTGTATCATAATATTCATTCATTCATCTTCTTCTGTTTATCCATTACCAAGTCTCAGGTGCAGAAGTCTCCACAACTGCCACCCAAATCACAATGCACCATACTGTGAGCCTTCCTTACTAAGTTTGGTGTCAGGACACCTGACCTGAAACATTGCTGACATAAGTCCACTTTATTCCCCTCTAGGGGACCTGGTATTTAACGTGTTGTGGAAACAAAACATAATAATCCTTTTGTGGAGACATTTTAGGAGCCTCCACAAAATCTCTGCATTTAGGAAGGAATTGATGTCAGAAACACAAAGGCTTAATACCTGATTACTACATTGACTCTCAGAAGTTTCCTTTTACAGATGGTTTCAGGTGATTGGATAATGCAGAAGGCAATCTCAGATTAGGAGATTTATGAGCAGAACAGAACATTCTCTGAACTTTCCTGACTATGTCTTGCTAACCTTTGATGCCTGTCGATACCATCTCTGGTAATTTGTTAGTGTATCGAAGATGACAAAGTAGGTCTGGGCCTGTGATCCAGCTGAACTGAACATCAGACAGTGCTGTCTACGCTTCACTTCCTCCACCTGGGCATCACAAAGAGAGAAGAGAAACAAAAGATAACACAATGAAGGATAGATAAACAAACAAAAATGGCTTCAATACCATAAATTTGTATTCTGATCCAAGGCCCTAAGGATTGACAGTATTTCAAAAAGGGTGGTGACACACGGACTGGACAGACAAAGAGATAAGAGCTGTTACTTTAGATGAGATCATTCTGCAAAAAAATTAGTGTTTCAAGACTCAAATTTTTTCCAGCTGCTGAAACCATCTGTATCCATGCAAAGCATCGAGGCCCAGCTTGAGGCCTACAGTGGTCCAGGGGAAAGTTAACCCTCAGTCAGTTTCTCTTATGACTAAACTCTGATCTCACCTTTCCCCCCACGAGGGGTAAGATGTGCAACTTCCCTGTCAGGCTGTCTTTCACCGAGGCCACGATTAGACAGGTGCCACACAGGATGACCTTTCGCTCGGCCCACTTGTGCAGTTGTGTTTTGCCTTTCCTGACACTGAATACACCTTTCAGCAGAGTGCGCTCCTGCTGGTCTGGATTAACTGGAAGCTCTAGAAGAAAGAAGACCACATACAAAGGTTAGGGTAGATCCACAGTGAACAATCCCACCCAGGGCAATCTGAACCTATGCTATAATAAACCATGTTGATCGATAGCAAATGTGTGCCGTAAAGACCTAAAGTGAGTCATGCAGATCATCAGAAGTCGGGGTGATATCACACAATTACTTCTTAGCATAATGTTTCCAGGAACTGGTTGTCATCAGCAGGGAAGAAGGACTCAGCCCTGTTACATCATTGACTGAGAACTGAGCTAGCAAGAAAACAATTAATTGAATGAGGACAGATTTCACTTTTTCAAATTAAAATCATAAAAATCTTTTTCATTCTTCTTTTCCTTTCGGCATGTCCCTTTGTTTCAGGGGTTGCCACAGCGAGTCAACAATTCCCATCTCCCCATGTTCTCTGTATCCTCAACACTGACTCCAACTATGTCCTCCCTCATTGCATCCATCAATCTCCTCATTGTCTCCTACCTGGAAGCTCCATCTCTAGGATCATTCTTCTACCAATGTATCCACTGTCCCTCTTCTGAACATGTCCAAACCATCTCAATCTGGATTCTCTAGCTTTTCTTCAAACCTTCCTGTCTGTGTTGTCCCTCTAATCACCTCATTCCTGATCCTGTCCATCCCTGTCTCTCCTAAAGAGAATCTCAGCATCTTTAACTCCTCCACCTCCAGCTCTGCCTCCTGTCTTCTACCTCTCCCTTCACTTTAGCTGACACTTTTCTATCACAAATCACTCCTTAAAGTCAAAAAAAGATTTTGATAAAAGGACAGCCAGGGTGTAGTGATGCCACTGCTGAGAACACACTTAGCTGGAGCATTTTGTACTATTGTTGGCTATAAAAGGAAATAATCATTACAACTACTGAGCAGTCCCAATCATTGATTTTATCATCTATACCCCTCAAACAGTTAAAGGTTTTAAGCCAATCCCAGCATTGGGCAATGATGAGGTACAAAATAAACAGTTGTCACATTTCCACAGATACTGTAGAGAAGAGCAACTAATCACAATAATCATCATACTGGTGGTCAATGTAGTGTGTCCATCTCTAAATTTTGCATGTTTTTTTAAGACTGAAACCATTATACCCCGAGACTACCATGAGAACGCCATGAGAACACACTTGATTTATAGCAAGATTATTCACCAGTTGGGATCAAAACCAGAAATGTTTTTCTCATCAGCCAAGAGCATTAACCAACTTTCCTCCTGGGTGTCATTTTTCCATCGTAAATATAAAATATAGGATTAAAATGATTTCTTGCTGGACAGAAAATGGACCAAATCATCTTTATTACATTTACAAACATGATATCAAGATTAATAGCTATCCATGTTCAGATCTGCAGCCAACTTGCAGCCTCCAAGGAAGCTGCTGCAAATTTAATTTGTAACTCAACAGTTAGTGTTCGCCGTTGTCTGAATCTCTTCCTCATGAAAGGCCAGACGTTTTACAAATGAGACAGAGCTGGACCTCAGGAGGTCTGGAGCAGTGAATTTAAAAACCATTTAAAACATTTTAAGAAATTTCTAAATCCATGTTCTATCCCTTAATTCATGTTTTCAAATTTCATTAGGACAACTCAACCATATCAATCATCGCTTGTGCAGTCGTGTGATTCGCATTTAGTGCAGATGACCCAGATCTGGGACAATATTTCCCAAAAATGTATTGTAATGGCTGTTTGAGGATGACTTGTTCGTAAATTACAAAAACTGCACTGAATGCATCAAAGTACTTTAACTCTCCTGTTATCATTGCAACCACCTGTTAAAAGCATTGGCCTATTTAGGCTGCTGTCATAAAAATCAACTTCCAAGACAAACATGAGTCTGTTAGGCCGTTAGTTGCCAAGGAGACAGCCTGCACACTAAATCAAAGTCCAATGTGATTTGTAATTCATAAACGTTCATAATGTCACCAACAACCTTGAACTTGTTTGAAGAACAAAAATCAGCCCCATTAAAAGAATGACAAATATTGTTGACCTTCGGAGTGTTTTCTGGCCAAGCAGTGGACATCTGGAGTTTCACAGTCAAATGTTCTACAAGGAAATGCTGCCAAACCACAGGGACAGAGTGAGAAGTAAGAGATTATTGTCCAGACAGTCGACCGGACAACTTGTTTGTTCATCACTGGTCTAGCTGTGGCAGTTGTGAGAATACGATTGATAAATGATACATTGGATGGATCCAGATTGGAAGCTGATTTGACCAATCAAAGCTCACTCATATCTATGGTTGATTTACACTAAACAGTATGTCCAAACCTGCATTATGTTGACAGTGGGACTAAGAAAAGAAACCTGTGCAGACCAAGAAACATCATGGATATGGAAGCTGTTGTCCTCTGCTCTACCCATCTTTTTAGTTTAGCAGACAGCAAACTCTAAGTGAACAGAGCAAATTAGTTCTTCTAAGTATTTTTTCTTTTAAAGGATTTTCAGGATCCAGAGGAGGAGCCCGCTGGGTGCAGAGCTTTCAAGTACAAGGCAATTTTGTGGTATCATAGAAACAAAAATAATAATTATCATTACCTAATATAATACTGTGACTGCTTCTCTGCTCCTGGCCTTATGGAACCAACCCCACACCCATCCAAAATTTTCATTTGCGGTTTATTTATTTCCAGTAAATCAGCACCTGCCAAATCAATAACCCATCAGATGAGTCATACCGTTGATGATAAGACACCTCTTTCAGCTCTTTCCTAATATGCTGACTTGTTCTGCACACAGACGTTTCAGGTGTCTCTAATGAAAATAAGATGTGAGACAGAAATCACCCAGACAGAGGATGGAAAATCACCCAATTATTGAGGACTATTCCTGATTACAGTGGACCTGGTCTTCGCCATAGTAAACTGCGCTAATTTGCAAAAACATCTTGATCTACTAAGTCAGCATTCATGACTGTTAATTTGTTCGCCATCTTTTAAATTTCAAGCATGCGCTGCAGTACGAGGTGTTTGTATGCCTTAACATTTCATATGAAAGACAAAAAAAATATTGATGGTCATTCCTTCAACACATGGCAGATTTGCATCTTCTTACAGTATGCAGATGATATAAACCCAGGTGGGAAACAAACTGTCCAAATTAGGCGTTTTAAAATCACAGGGAAATTTACTTGTGGTAAAAACAATAGTATCAGCATTATAATTCAGTTCGTAATGTAGCCTCATTCCTCATGAGAGCAGAAACAAGCAACAATTTATTTGGCCACACACAAGGACTCGACCCAAACTGGCTAAAAAGACTCTTTTACTAAAAGGTTTACCTGAAGGACAACAGAACACAGCAGAACACAGGATAAAAAAAAATATTATCTATATGTTGCTGGGATCCTATAACTTTGAGAATTTGATTTAAAACTACAAAATAACTTTGTTTTAGAGTAGCAAACTGCCAACTTTACCTATTTAAACTTCTCTGTAAGTAAAACTAGTTAAAACGTTTTTGGTTAGTTTCTTATCAACTTCTGAGTTAACTAACTAACGTACTAAACAGGGCACTAAATTCTTGCAATTCTTGCAATTTCGATAATGTTTTCACACATTTTAAAGCCATATACACTGTTTTTATGATGTTGGTATAGAGAGGTTAAACTTCAGTCATTGAAGGACGTGATCCAATGAATCGTTCAAAAAACAAATCTCTTAAAAAAATGTGTTAACGCCACTTAATTCAGATGTACAACAGTGGGTTGTGTGGGTCATCTGTAGAACTGTGTCCCACTGACACATTGTTCTTTTGAATTGTTCAAGTTGTGGGGCCATCATGGGAAAATATTGACAGTAGCCTGTGAAGGTAAGTTTACACAGAGATGAAGAAACAACCAGATAAACCATGGTCACATGTTCACTCTAGCGTCCCAGTGGGAATAAATATGGTCTGAGTGTCAAATTACAACTTTTCATTTCACCCACAGGAAAACACTTACATTTAGACACACACAGTTCATAGTGACCCACACAAACTGTTAGATCAGAAGCTGTCAGAAATTATCGTGAACCTTAGACCTGTTGCAGCAAAACAATGAAATAACCTCCCAGGTGACATAGCAGGCCAGGTCAAGGCTAACAACATTCATTTTATGAGTGCTTAGAAGCTGTCAAACTTAACTTTTGACCAATTAACCACTGCACTCTTTGTATCTGATATAAGGGACCAAAAAATCTTCCTCTCAGATCTGAAATCTGACGTTAGATTCCTACAAATATCAGTAGAGAGCCACTGCTGACCACTTCAGCAAAGGCACTGATTCCAGGAGTGCTTAAGGGTCAGAACACCCACGGGCATAAGCATAAATCGGCGCCTCTGACCTGCTGTTTTTATCTGGACTCACCGCTGTAGAAACGAATCAAACAGCTGAGGTCAGCGTTAGCTGCTTCCTGCTGCACCCGTACGGGGTCTGCATAGCCCATCGTTGTCAAATAATCGTAGAGGATCTGGAGAGGACGTTCAGACGAGTCTAATCTCCTGAAGTGGAACAAAGGAAATGTGACATTATGAGATTACATTTGTTCATTTTTACATCAGCTTATATATGAATTACATCTCAATTTGTATTTTTTACTATTAAAATGAACCCTGCATGGTAATAACTTTCTGTTTGACTGTAGTTTCGCAGCTGTCGTAAACCACGGCAGCCAATTCAGGGGCTTCATCATAAGCTGTGCAAAAAATGGCATTGCCCAAAACTCAGGCTTGAAGCTCCATCACAGGCCGTAAAAGTTAATATGGCCCATATGATAGTGGTTAAAACAGACTATTAAACCAACCATAATATTAAAGCATTTCTTTTTGGGCCAACAAGTCTGTTCAGTGATTAAGGTAAAGTCAGTGAAATTTTACTGCCTGCGTAAATGAACAACTGCACACAAAAATATAGCAGCTGAACTATGAAACTCCCTTCTCTAACACTTTGACATATCAATATCCATAAACTAGCAATAAATTCTGACACATTTAATCAAGGAGTGTCATTTGCTTTTTCTGTCTGCGAGCCAGCATGAAGCCAGTCCCAGGAGGACACACCAAACTTTTTGACTCCCGGGACACAGGGACTGGATTGGGAGCAGATAGGTGTTGTCATGTAAACGAGGATAAATGGCCTAACTGTTATTAGCCTTTTCAACGCCATGTAGAGAATAAATGGGCATTGCAGGAAAAAGTTAGAAGCATAACCACAATACAAACCAGTTCATATAATTGAATGTAGCCTTGTGTAGACCAGTGTTCCCAAACCTTTTATGCTCCATGGACCAGTTAAATGTCTCATACTATTTTCACAGACCGGCAGTTAAGTTGTGGCAGATAAAAAAAAACTTAATATAATTAAATTTCTGGTGTTCTGAAATATTTTCCTACCTATAAAATCTTCTTACCCTGAATTAACTGTGCTTGGGCAGCCTATAACTTTCTGCTACCAGACCAGAAAAATACTTGTATCAATGACTCTGCATCATTTTCAGTTTATTGTTGTTGTCTTCACTGAGAAAATATTTCCTAATCTAAAATAGTTGCATTATTGATGATGGAATCCTAGCCATTCTATTGTTCAGTTCTTTTGTTGATATGGGTATGGATCAAGTGGAAGTAATAGCCAGATGTGGCCAAAAGGAAACATTATTTCTTTGCGGCCTGGCACCAATTCATCCATGGACCGCTACCGGTCCCTGGCCCAGTGGTTGGGGACCACTGGGCTAGATAACAAAACTGAAGGTGACGCCTCCCGCTTATAGGCCTCGGTGTGCTCACGCCTGTTCTTAGCTGTATGATTGGTGCAGCAGATTCTGGTTGCAGTATTAGCTCACTCAGCATTTATGTAGCTCCACTCCCACATCATACCTTCATCAAGTAGCAAAGGGAGTGTTCTAGAAAAGTATAGCTACATGTGTTCCCTCTTACATCAACAAGAAACTGATGAAGTCTCTCAGCTAAGGAATGGAATGTCTTTCAACACCAAGAAGAAGACCAGTTTCCTTTTGGATAAGACCTGGATAAGTGAAAATCTCACATACAAGATGCATTATACTGATATATGAATATCATAAGGTCAAAACAACATCAGACCAAACTGAGAAGACATTTCATCTACCTGATTAGATCTCCATGCAGCTGAACATAGAGGCCGTGTCCATTCCTTTGAGCACACAGTTCCTCCACAGTGGTGCTGGTGGAGCAAAGGACCAACTGCAGGTCTGTCTGTGGAGTAGAGGAACTTTGGGGTCCAGGAGTTGATGGCTGAGGGTCCACAGTCCCCCCATACAGACACAAACAGCCCCGCTGCGTGTCCCCCTTCAACCACTCCCGCTCTCGTGAACCAAATCTTGTCTTTCGTGTGACACAGCCGTGATTCCCATTCCGCTTCATGTTGCGCTGCTGACACAAACACACCAAGACTGTTACAATGTAGAAGTCTATACATTGAGAAATGCCAGATTATTCAGTATCCACGACTATCCATGAACTATTCCTGCCTATTTTCAAAATGTTGTTGTAGATGCAGCTATTAAGAAAACACTCCCAGCACTTAGCACTTTCATGTACTTCCTTTTTGTTTCTATGGAAATAAGTATTTCTTCTGTGTCTGGACAACCTAATACTACGCAGTACGATACAACATCCAGAGTAGCCTTTTATGGATTTTTTTTTTGGTTCTGTATATTGTAGTCTCATCCACTTCCACCATGTATAAAATACATGCTGTTAAACTTTGGATGTTATTGTTTTTCTGGAATTTATTGCAGAACTATGAGGCCGACCTGGTATTCTATTATTCCAGTTCAGAGATGTGACAAACCAAGGGCAAAATTCACACCCTGGGCTCAAAATGATTTGCTGCCATGAAAGTAAGTAAATTGCGTCCTCTTCCCTTGTCATCAATTGTCATTTTCTGTCTGAGCGAAGCACCCAGTCATTGCTCACTGCTGTGGCATTCCTCACAACTGTCAGCAGACGTGGGAGCCGGACAGCTGTGTCACTGTGTGACTTTGTGTCAAGATGAGTGACACTCATTAGTAATTAGTCGATATAACAAAATAGCAATGTCTACAATTGTTTTAATAAAATTTAAGAAAATCCTTCCTTCACTTGTACTAAAATAATATGAGAAATCAAATGCGTGTAAAGGATGAGGTAAATGGACAAATCTGTCAAACTGACTAAGTGTTGCTGAGCTCAGCACAAAGAATACTGAAATAAACTGATTCTCATGGTTTGTTTTTTTCTCATCATATCACTATTCTATTACACTGTTGCTGTCAGCATCCCTCTACATCAGGGGTCTCAAACTGGCGGCCCATGGACAATTTCCGATCCAATTTTCCGATTTTATAGTTTTGTCCTCCACATTTTATGGTAAATCCTTCAGTTCTCAAAAACCTGATCCACAGTCTCCTTCTGGTTCAGTGTTGTATTACACAAAATCTATGGGAAACTTATTTCTCATTAGATTTTTTGTTTTGTATTGAACACTGAAAGCTGACGCGGCCCTTCTGTGAAATGATAGTGTTGGGTGGTGGCCCTCAACTTATTTGAGTCTGCTCTACATGAAGGACCATTATTTTGATCTACAGTCACATTTCTGGTAAATAGCAACAGTTCAGTTCACAGCGAGTCTTCTTCTTTCGACTTATTCCGTTTTTCAGGGGTTGCCACAGCGAGTCAACAATTTCCATCTCACCCTCTCCTCCAACTCCAAGCTCCTCCATGTCCTCCCTCACTGCATCAGTTCAGGGTGAGTATCAGGCAAAAATATTCTTTAAAAAGGTGTGCCTTGGACCATGTCGGAAAGCTTCCAATACATCGTGCTTGATATGTATCCGTTCTATCAATTAAAGGTAATCAGAGAAGTCTAGAAGCATCCGAAACCCCAAGATAAGAAATTACAGATTACTGAATTCCGGATTTCATCTATAGTTTACTGCGTTTGTTTAACAAAAAGGCCAGTGCAAACACAAAGCAGATTTAATTTAATCCAGAAAAAGGAAACTCCAGATGGTGCCACAGCCTCCGATATTGATCCCCCAACTGCTGAGATGCAAGAGATCGTCAAGAAAAAAGTACAGTTTCACTGAACTGGTATGAAAGTTATCACGTATTTACTGCTAATGAATTATCTCGTATTAGTGCTGGTGCAAAAACATCTGATTGATGTGGAGCGTATTTGGTCAACTTCTTCAAGTATGTCAGCAGAGGCAGTGGTTGTCTTTGGGCTCCAAGCATGATATCACAGGGACCCAAACCCTATCAGAGCACACAGCTAAAAAAAAAATTCATTGGTTGGGGCCCCAAGCAACTGTCTGGTTTGCCTGTGTCTTCAAGCACCGCCCCCTGTGATCAGTTTTCAAAATAAAGGGGATTTGTTGAAATGTGCTGTGACTTCCAAGGGTTGGGAATACCAACCTTTTGTGTAATAGTGCACTAATTAGAATAGTATAGTACTATACCACCGTCACTATACCATGGTGATGATGACTTGATGACCTGATTGATGATTCATGTTTCCCCAATGGTCTAGGTTAGCATTCCGTGCTTTTACTACCACAGGCTGGGTTTGATTCCCGGTCAGGGATCTTTATTTACATATAGATAAAAACGGTAAATGAAAGTCATTGCTGCTTATAGATGTTTTACTCAAATCAATGCTTTGATTTGCTTCAAAAGTGTTGGAGCTGGATATAGGGTTGAGTTAAAGTGCCTGGGAAATACTTCACGTCTCATAGTACACTAATGTGATTTCCCCTCCATCCCCTCTGCATTTCAGGACCGTTGAGGTTCTACCAGTGGTTTTAATAAACTGTGTTTCTGAAATGGACCAAACCAGGGCTTTTGACCAGACTTTTTTACAGAGATTTTTATTCACATTAGGTAAACGGTTTGGTTATCGAACTGGTTATGGCTAAGTATAACACTGGAGTTCATAAACAGAAATGAATGGACGCCTATATATGGTTTGCTGGCGTATGTACGTTACTAGGCTGTGATCCACGCGTTACTGCATGACAGTCATCTTAACACAGACACTTGAACAATCAAAGGTGACAGTTCTTCTGATCTAACTGCTGTAATGCAACAAATAGGTATTTCAAGAGAACGTTTTGGAAAAACTTGTCAAGCAACCAAGACAGGTCTACAGATTCAGTATTTCTGTCGACAACTCGTTTTCGGTTCGAACCACCCACTGACTGCATCAAAACACCAGAACCCTATCCCTATGACTTGCCTTTAGCACTCGGATCCCGGTAACGGCAGGGGCTCCTGAACCACTGCGGCTGCCACGACCTGCACCCTGGTCCTGTCCGACTGGCTGCACCATCGCGTCCGGCTGCCTGTCTATGCAAGCTCCGGCATCTCCTCCTTTCTGGGTGCCCGTTTGGGTCTTAGTGAGAGCGGCTGCTGTGTGACTGTCCTCGTCCTCTATCGCCATGCCTCACGCTTGTGATCAGCGACACAGGCACATTTCTGTTGTCCTGCTGCGTGACTGGCAAATTCCTACGGAAAAGTGAAAATCCAACCCGCGTTGCGACGCCATGTCCAGACTGAATTAAAGCGCTGTCAGAGGCCCGTCCACCAGCGGATCAATAAACATGACAGGGGCGGAGTCAGGCTCATTACCATTCAGCAGTGTTCTAACACATATATACTGTATATACTCTATACTGCATATTTAGTATGTAAATCTATAAATTAGTGTAACTTTTTCCTCAAATTGAAACTCAATTTAGATATAAGCGCCTGCTAATGCATTGTTATATAATGTAATATATATCGACTGAAATAAATTGTAAAAGTGTTCGAGCTACTTCTTGTAATAATGGCGAAAAATCCCCGATAAACGGCGTATTTACGTATGTAATAAAAATGAGTCATTCGTAATGTGACTAATGATTTCTATTTTACTTAAATTAAAACTCACCTAATTCGGTTAATTCGGTTTTAGTAGAATATTTGAAACACTGGAAGTAAATGTCATCAAAATGTCACATTAAGTCAAAATTTTAACACTACGAGTGTTAATTTGTAATTTGTAACAACACTGACACCAAGTAGAGGAAGTAGAAAACATGAACAGGAAGTGGAAAAATTAAAGCACTGCACGTTCTACACATAACAAAAGGAAATGTATGATGACATAATCAGATTCACATTTAATGGCCAGCACATGCAATTTCTACTTTCAATATGACAATTTTAGATCATTCCTTTGCTCAAGTAAGTAGTAATATTGACTGTTTCTAGGAAATATACTTAGAATAAATAATTCCCTGGCATTAGTCTTCTGTATGGATGGGGTTAATACATAACTTTGATCCTTTATTTAACATAGCATTGTTGCTAAAGTGCAATTCCTGTCATTCTGAGAGGATCATTTCCATCTCTCTAAACACAATCCTAAGACAAAAACTACAGTAAGTCCAATATTTTTATTGGAGTTTTCTTTATTTGCTTGATCATTTTCTCCAACCCAAAGACAACAATACACAGCATAAATTGAAAATATCCCATTTAATAGTTTACAACTTTTCATCTTCCATCATTTTTTTCCACACTTTCAGTCTGACATTCACACCCATCTTGAAGTCAAAAAACTGGAGGGTTCCAGTTTGACATGTCAAACTTGACTGGGAGAAAAAAAGTGTACCTTATGTTTCCATCCTTCTTCCCAACAAATCAGACAAGATACAGTTTACAGTCAGGAAGAGCCTGTGGGGGTTCCAAACATCTTGTTTTCAAAATGGTTGCTTGATTACACAGGGAAACTCAACATTGTCCTAATTTTGATCCCCTTTCAAGCCCTTTACACACTGAGTTCAACCAAACAAATTCTAAAGTAAAGTCTGTAATCTGAATAATCCAAATGATGAATATGCACTTTCAACACTCTTGTAAAAACAATAACTGTATTTTGAGGACTATCTGAACACCTGTCCACTCTACAGGTTATTCTCGACTAATGGAAGTGGTGTGACCAATTTTGTTATATGAATTTCTTGCATTTCAAAAAGAATCTCAGATCAAGAGTAGAAATGACATTATTTACACTGGTTTTCACATGCAGCTCAGCAGCTGAAGTTGAAGTCGCAGCCAACGATGTCCTGTTTAGTTAAGACATTTTACACATGATCTCAAAAGAGGTTTATACACACACTCCACTCACACACAGCAATAGATCTTTAAATTGGTACATACTCTTCCGTTTTAAGCTCTCCAAAGCACTTATGTTGGGTTAGTTCTTTATTGTAGATTCAAAACTGCTAGAATTAATATTCATCTGTGAATAAATTCAGCGCTGTTGATAAACTAGGGTACCTAATGGATGAATGTGACTATGCAAAACAGCACAACACAAATATATTGAAGAAAATGCAGGAAAGATTCCCTACACATTCAATTAACCTTGTTTTAGGACATCTCCCTCTTGTGGTTATGATGTTGTAGCACAAGCCACATTCTGACGGCAATGAGCTGGTCAACACTCCACTTTTTTCAGACTGAGAAATAGAACAAGGGCCTGTGTCATGATCTCCAAATACACTGGGACAGGATGGAAACAAAGAAAATGTACTGTTTTCAGGACACTTGCCGCTGCTCCATTTTACATATCAGCGTCCTTATAAAGGTGTGCTCCATTTCATTTGTACATTTGGACAATGGGTAGTGAACAACAGTTAAGGACAGAAACCACATTGTGCAGCATGAGTGGTGGCAATGTCGGGTAAAGACAAATGGCTCTGGAGAAGGTGCTACATGCAAGACAAAGAAATAATGGAAAAAAAAAATAGGAAAATAGCAATGCCAAAACCCAGAAGTAAGCATCTACAAATCAAATGTTGTCTGAAAGATTTGTCAAAGAAATAACAATGAATCACATAAAAGGCCAAAAGGGAGTGAGGCATCTTGGCAGGTGTCGAGAAGGTGGAAGTAAGGTGCCACTCCTGCTGCTATGCAGAACTGTGCTTAGAATTCTCAGTAGTACAGAGCAACTGCTAAGATGGACTCAACCTTTATCTCATTATTCAGGGAAACCAAGACCAAACTCTCACTGATGTAAATGACGCAAAAGTGACAAGTAGTTGATGAAGTACGAGGAACAGTGAATCAGATGAAGTGCAGATCAAATGCATCATTTCAAGATTCTGTTTTGTACATAATATGCATACAAGTATAATCCCTAGCTAATCTTTTAATTCTTATTTGGGGTTTTATTTATTCTGATCAACTCTCGTTTGTTTTACAACTATATACAATGTACAGGCAGCGGATCATATATCGTTTACAACCGGTTATTAATGATACAGGGAGGTCTTAATCAACTGATGATGACTCCATCAGACAATATGTAGACAATATACAGTGTGAATATTTGAAAATTTAGAAAATGGTATCTAAAAAAGAATGAAAGATAGTACAAGAGACAAAATAGTAAAAGCCCTCAATATGTACAGGAAAAAAAACAACAAAGAAGTGAAATAATTATTCTTCATATACACATTCCTTAACTCAATATATTTCCAAAGCTAATAATCTCTCTGATTTGGTCACAGAAGTTAGAAGATAGCAAAGCAGACAAGAAAAGATGTATACAGCCTGAATGAACCAGAAGAGATCTCCTGACAGCAACACAGCTGTGAGGCTTGTGAAGAAATGAGATGTGCAAACTATGACTAATTCCTTTCATGCAGATGCTCCCCTTGATTGCAGCTCACGAAATGCTATTGATCTACTGTGACTGAAAATGATACGATTTAAGGATTTCTATCCCTCCAACTTCCAGAGAAACCTCACTCTGAAGGGAACCGTGAAGCAAACCAGAGGCAATTAATCAACACAGAAAGAACCAACACGACTGGAGAACCTCGAACTACATGATGATCTGGGTGAGGAAATTGAAACATTTACACTTTTTAAAAACCTCCATGTCAATTTATGAAAAGTTCACATCTATTAGCTGCCACTGTATTTAAAATCTGCTTTCTTAATGAGTCATAAACAGCAAACAGGTATTTTAAACAAGTACACTACAAAGCACAATGTAGTAAGCACAATGGGGAGGTTGATTAAAACCATAATTGTATTATTGGGTTTTTTCTTCAAGAGAAAAAACAAAATGGTAAGCAAGACGACTATGATTGACTAATTGGAAAGAAGATTCTTTGGGGGAAAAAAAAAAGGTAGGAACTTGCTGTAATGATGTGATATAGAGAAACGTTTATCTCAGGTTGCAAACACAATCAGCACACTGGCAAACTTACAAAGCTCAGACAGAACTTCACAGCCAGGGGAGCTTTTATCATGCCGAGTCAGAAAGGCACATCACTTTGATATCAGGCATAAATAACTAAGTCAAAATTACTGCAGAAACTGGTTTCACAAAAATAGTGCTAAGAAGACGACTGTCCTCATCCAAGAAGACAGCCATGGGGAAAACAAAGAGTCGGGAAAATAGAGAAAAAAAAAGCATTCAGTGCATGTAACTACATTCATAATGAGCTTCATTTACATATATGTGCATGGTTGAACCAGGATAAATTAATCTGAAATGTATTTCATATTCAAGCCAGACTGAGGACACAGGGTCTTTTGACATTATCCCCCAACATAAATGCAATTGAATGTTTTCAGATCAATTATAGGCTATGCACAGCAACTGATGAGTTACATATAAATTCCTTAAACTAAAGCTACAAAATCAGACAAGAGCTGGGTGGGAAAGTCACGGTCATTTAACTGAGCATCTTGGATCAGTTCCTGCTTTAGTATCACAACTATTTCCCAGTACGATAACAGCTTACTGCCAGAGCCCCCTCTGATATCAGGTCAATGTATTTAAGATCTTAAGTCATGTCTAATGCAAAGGATTGCAATTTTAAGAGATAAACAACTCTGACAAGTGATATCACTAATGGACGGTTAACAAGGGGAACAGAGACTAGATTCACTTCTCAAACTTTTTTTTTCTCAGTGGTTTTGAGTTTAATTTAAAATGTCTGAAGCCCAAAGTGGAAGCCAATCGCAAATGTTACCATATTAGGGCCTTTAACCTGTAATTCCAGTTCATATTCAATCAAAAATAGAACTACGAGTACTGCATTGCTCGGGGAGGGCAACTGTTCTCTATAGTGATGTGTGAGGTGTGTGGTAAGGTGTACCACAGGGACTGATGAGTGTGCTGCATGTGCTTAGTGGGGGTGCGAGGGGGGGGTTGATGGTGCTGGATGGAGGATGGGCAGAAAAAAAGTTATACTAGAATCAAAAGATCATGGAAACTATTAAGAAAATGTAAGGTTAAGTTCACTAATTGATATGTTTTTCCCAATTATGCTTATGATGTTATAAGTCAACAGTGTATTTGCAACATCTGCAATTTCTCCTGTGGTGGATGCTGCTTCCCATGCAACTCAGGGTCAGCGGTCTGCAGTGATGTCACAGGGGGATCCATTGGAAGAAAGGAGGGAGGTGAAAAGAAAATTGTTTTCATAGTTCCCTTGGTGGGACATTGATGGGCAAGAGCAACAGCTCATCACTGCCAGGACTGAGGGGGGAAATTGTTAACCTCAGCCAGGTCTTGCACGGGTGAGCCTTTGAGTGTGTAGGTCAGCTTGATTCTCATCCTAAGTTGTTGCTGTGAATTTGTAGGGATGGTTAAAAATCAGCAAATGATCAATTTTCAAATTCTTCCAAAGATATTATAGGATAAAACTCACCTTCTGTGGGTTAAGGACTCTGATGACCTGTGTGACAGATCCCTGGTTGAGTGCTGGGACAATGTTACTGCTAGGTGAGAGGAGCTGCAGCTGGAATGTCTTAAGACAAATAGATGATGGTGGTATTATTGCTTATTTCACTTTATGTTTTGACATATAATCACAAGAGACCCTGGCTGGGTCTTTAGTTAAATATGTTTTCCGAAGAAATATGTTGTCAGAGGCTCTGGTTTAAGGATTTTTTTTTTTCAGAATTAAATTCAATAATAGGTTTGGCTTGTCAAAAGGGTTGGCAAAATTACATAACTACATACATAAATACTAAGCAACAAGGACATAACTATTAGACTACGTGTTGTGTTCAAAGAGTAAGCACACACTCAAAAATGACTGCACTGTCCGACTAGCCAATTACACAAAAATATACATCAGGTCCCATATTCCTCACTGTATATGCCTACCTTTGGTACTGCAGCCTGAAAAACAAAGTCTGTCATGTCTGCGTCAGTGGAGTTGGAAGCATGGATGGTGATGACTGCAATGTTTGGATTTGGGTTGGCTCTCTCAAAGGTGAAATCTATTTTAAGACCATTTTTGTTGTATGCCGTCATGGGAGGAATACCTTTGAGGAGATTTAAGGGGAGAAGTGGTAAAACATGTTAAGGTACATCATTTCTTTTGATTTCATAATCTTTGGTAATTTTGCAGTAACTAAGAAGCTAAATAAATAAATTGTGGTGGACAGAGCAATTAGTCTTCACTGCACAAGATACATCCATATTTTTCCCCCCCATACACTTTAAAAGAGTGGGTTAGTCCCTCAACTGTTATACAGTTCTAAATAAAAGAGCATGATTTACAAGTGATCAAGATCAAGAAGATCATTTAGCGTGTCAATATGAGCTAGGTTTGGATTGATGCTTTCCAATAGCGCATTATAGCACAGTAAAACACTTGCAGATTTAGTGCAATTGCCTATAATCTTGTAGTTACAATAAATGGAAAACCTTTGCAAAACCCAAGAAAAATAAGTCTTCATCATCATGAACAGTTAAGCTTTACTGAAGTTCACCAATGCAAAGACAGTGAATGTCTCTCAGCGGTCCATCAATTGAGCCTTTCCTATAACCCCTGTATTATAAAACACAGCAAGCAATTCTTACCTGCAGGAGCAATATCATTAAACAGAGGCTGTGAGTTGAGGCCGTCGATGAGGAAAGCTGGTTGAGTTGAAGGTACAGCAGGAGTCGGAGCAGTAGTGGGTGCTGGACCTCCTGTTTATGAACAAGTAACATTCAGAGATTCAAAGAGAGACATTTTGGAGCTTCTTCCCTCACGACACTGAAGCAAAAGCTGTCGTTGGAGAGAAACAAATTTGACAAACCTAGTGAGAGGTCACAAAGTAGACTGAGCAATTCTCCTCCAGCTGATGCAGGCTTGGTGGGCAAAGTGGTCTGGATTACTGGAACCACGTCATTATCAGTCAGAAGTTCCAACAAATTAATAGCCTGAAGGACGAAGAAGGACAAAGGTGTAAATGTGAATAGCACCAACACTTGACCAAAGACTCATATTTTGTACTGGGTTTGTTCTGAATGATAGTCTCACCGGACTGGTTGGCTGGCTGACAGGTGGTGGATGTTTGGCTTCTACAGCAGAGGGCTCCATCTCCCCATTTGTTTGCACAATCTCTGTTGGGCCATTAGTAGCAGTTTTCTCCATTATGGGCATTCGCTCTAGGAGGGCTGGCCTACATTTCATCAACACAGCAATGAGCAGAAACACACAATTACACTGACCAATGATTTTTGGGGAGCCCTAAGTTTCAAAACATGTAAATAAAAAATTTAAGAGATGGTCCAATAAGGCAGTTTTACCTCATGTGGTCATATTTCTTGAACAAAGCATTGTACTCCACAGCTCTTTGCTGAAGCTCAACATCAATGCTGCTGCCATATATTGAAACAACCTTCTTAATGCGGCTAAATATGAGGATACCAAAAGAGACGTTGTTGTTACATAACATGTCATTTAGTCACATGTTTGCAAGGCTTTAAAACAAAAAAATAGAATATAACCAGTGCTTACTTTACACCATTGAAGCGTGTTGACAGCTTCATAATTGCAGTTAGAGCATAACCCCGGGTTACAGGTGTGGACAGATTCGATGCCAAAAGCCCCTCCAAGACATCTAAGACTTCATCCTCAGTTACCTTAGTATAGAGAGAAAACCAAACGTTGTGCAGGTCTGTGGGGTTTGTCATCCAGAGATTTGTGTGTGTAAGCAACTTTATTTAGGGTTCATCAGAACTACTAAGTGGAAAAAACATTGTGCTTTTAATGTTAACATAGACTTAATGCCTCTGTGCAGCTCTAGAATTACATGAAAAAAAATCATATTATCCAGACATACCTGGATTGGTTCTTCTTCCTCACACTGACCAGAAACCAACAGATCCCCATATTCTCCTATACACCAAGATGCCACCTGCACAAGAGGTTGCTGTAGAACAAAGAGAAGCAACAATTTAAAAAATATATTATGTATTATCAATTTAAATGTATAGGTTAAATTTTGCAAATAAAACCATTTACTAACCTGCGAGATGTCATCAAGCAGTGCTTTGTATAGTCTCTGCACAGTGTACGCATGCATTTCCACACTGTTTGTGATGAGCTGGATGAGGTTAGGGACAGAGTCATCTCTCACATAGCTTCCGGCCTGTGATAATGAGAGAGAAAATTAAGAGAAAAATGACAGCATGCGTCTTGATAGGAAAAAATTAATCAGTGGATTGACTTACTGTTGTCAGAACTCTCATGATGGTGTCTATGTGCCATCGTTTTGAGGGGGCATACCTGTAAAGGATAGATAGAACTTTATTAATACCTTAGGAGTATCCTTCTGGAAATGATGGAGAAAAGGAGGCATGCATTGAAACAAATCTAAAAGGCAAATCAGTGCAGTGTCTGATATACACGTGAAGCTCTACGAAACAAAAATGAATATTGTCGATGCACAAACTAGGTTACACAGGAAACAAGGTTACACACAATCTCATGAATTACAATAAGGACATTCAATAGTGTCTACATGTAATGTGTAATGAAGTTGTTTACATACTTTTCTGCAGAGAGAAAGACTCCCGATGCACAGTCTGCTTTGAATTCTGGGTCACAGGAGTCAAGGAAGTAGAGCAGTTCTTTCATCATTCCTCTAACATTGTTGCCATTCACCAGCGCAAAGCTTAGTTCCATCGCCCGCCTTTATTAAAAATAAATGATAAAAGTGGCCATGGTCAGAATGAAAATGTAGGATTGATTAAAGTACTTTCACATTCAAAACGGTGACTCACCTTTTGATGGACACGTCCAGGTCTTTTAAACAGTCCACAATAGTACTTCGATGTCTCTGTACTGCATTGTGGTCTGTTTGTACTGTCTTTAGTAGTGATGTCAATGCCACATATCTGGAGTAGAGTTTTTTTCAATTAATCAATGGAAAGTCAAAGAAATATATCTGAATTCAACTCATGAAGGTGGAGTGCTGTGGCTCAGCTCCATACCTTATATTTTTGTCATTGTTTAGGAGGAAGCGACCTAGAATGTTGATGGCCAAAACCTTAAAAATGAAAAAAGCAAAAATGTATAAAAAGATAACATAACACACAGCGCTTTATTCCGTGTAATGTGCTGCAGTAAGACTTACCCTCAACCCACTCTCTGACTTGATGTCCATAATGGTGAGAACTGTCTCATACAAGATTGCATTTCCTACATTTTTACTTGTTTCTGTGTTCGTGGCAACCTGCAAGTACGCGAATACACACAGTGGGTTTCTGAGACAACAAGGTGAACGATTGTGGAGGAAGGTAAAGACTTACCTGTGCAAGAATGTCATTCATTGCTTCACTGGAATCATCGTCACTTCTGCCTAAAATTCTCAGTAGTCTCAATATTCGCACCTATGCAAAGATAAAAACATATTGCATTTTACATTGTACATTTAACTTATTTCTGATATCATACAGAAACAAAGGCCATTATTCTACTATACTGCTTCTGTTAAAATGATGAGCAATGAGACGTTCCCTTTTTTAGGGGTTACCACAGCAAATTGTCCAATTTTCCCTGTTCTCTTCATGTGCTCCCTCACTATGTCCATCAAGGTCCTCCTTGGCCTTCTGCGTGTCTCCTATCTGGTAGCTCCATAGGATCATTCTTCTATCAATGTGTTCCTCCTCCAAATGTCCAACCCATCTCAATCTGGCTTCTCTAGCTTTTTCTCAAAACCTTTCCATTTCTATTGTCCATCTAAGTTTAAAAGGTTTAGTTGGGCAACTGGAAATTAAGTTTTCCAAAAAACTTAATGTCCAGTTGCCTAACCCTTTACCTATGACCATGATCAAGATGACCGAGAACCTTCACAGACATCTACCTAAAGACCTCATTCCTCATTCTGTTTATCCTTATTACTACTAAAGAAAATCTTAGCATCTAAGACCTCCAGCTCTGCCTCCTGCCTTCTGCCTATTGGTAGTGTCTCTTAGTCTAGTGCAGTGGTTCTTAACCATTTTGGAGCTACCAAACCCCACCAGTTTAATATGAGCATTGACCAAACCCTACTTTGGTAGGGAGAGTCGGTGTGTCTTGACCTCTGCGGTGTCTTGACCTCCGCAGCAGAGGCTCCACCTAACTCCAGAGACCGACTCGCCAAACCCAGGTTGAGAACCACTGGTATAGTGTCACCAATTCAGAACAGGCTCGCGACCCACTTTTGGGTCAGGACCCACCAGCTGAGAACCACTCACTGAGAACCAACAGTCCTGTCAACCTTTCCCTTCAATCTTAGCTGACTCTCTTCTATCACAGATCACTCATGACTCTTTTCTCCAGCTGTTCCATCCTGCCAAACACTATTCTCCTCATCTTTTCCTCAGTCTCCACTGCTCTGTACAGTCGATCCCAAGAACCACAAAATCCTGCATCTTTCCCGCCTGCGTTCCTTAAACCCACCATTCCATTCCTTTTCACTTACAGAACACACATGTACTGTCTTAATACGACTGACCTTCATTCCTCTTTGCAAGAATGCAAACCTCCACCTCTCTAAGTTCTCTTCTAGCTGCTGCCTACTCTCACTGCAGATCACAACGTCATCCACAAACATTATGGTCCATGGAGACTCCTGTCAGGCCTCATCTGCCAATCTATCCATCACCTAAGAAAGCAAGAAGAGCCTCAGGGCCGGGATCCTTGATGCACTCCCACTTCCAGCTTAAAGACTTCTGTCCTTCCACTATTGTCATACATGTCCTGCATGTATCTACAAATACCTAAAACATCTGCTTCTGTCATCCTCTGTACTTCTCTACAGACAAATATTATGTACAAAATTAAAGGTTTACCTGCAGGAAAGGGTCACTTATGCCAGACACATCATGTTCAGGAGAGTACCCAGACATGATTAGGTTCTTCAGGATTCTCACCAACTGTGGAACCAGCTATAAAGATGAACGGAACACAGAAAAAAATAAGTCACTATACTTGAGTGGAAGCCAAGTGTTTCTTTTTGTACAGCACTGTTACTTAACAGTTTCATATAATTAAATGTAAAGATTCATATCATCCCTATATTGCAGATATATGCCTCTAATACTAGGTTATTTAAGAATCAGATTAAATAATAAATTGGGTTAGAACATTTGGTTTTAGACAGAAAAACATCTTAAAAATCATCTTAAAATAAGACATCAGGGGAACAGAAGCTTAAGTCAAAATATTTGTTTTTGCCAGGTGGAGTTTTGACTCTTGATTTGATCACATTGATTTATTCAGACATATTCAAACCTGTAAATTAAAACTATTGTACGTTTCAGGGCAAACCCTCTACACTCACGCTGCTAGGGTTAACGTATTTATAAGGAACCTGTTTATACATTTTGGAGAATAAATAAAACATGTATGTTGAGTTTGTTGGACCAAAGAAAAAGAATCTGCTCTTGTTAAAAAAAATATATATAAAAAGTGTTTAAAGTGAAAACACGCCCACCAAACTGCTTTAAAAATACAGTGATCACATGAGTTACGTTTCGGGAGATGACCATTTAAAAAGTGAATATGTACTTGAGTAATGGATCACAAAGTCATTTGTACTTTTTTTCCAAAACACTGACAAAGTAAAGATCAATGTGCAAAGGTAAAGGAATCAAAATGACAAATAAGCACATGGTGACATTACTCAACACAAACTTGGTTACAATTGAGGTGACTGTGATGAGTGATAGCATGCACCAGCTATGAGATCAGAATGTCCTCTTACCTTCTCATTCTAACACAATGCAGGAATTGTAACAGACAAATGACAGAAAAAATATGAGGTAGATGTTAGGGAGGGGAAACTGGAAATCATTCATTTTCAGATAGTTTAAAATTGTGTTCAGATAATGAGAACGACAAGTGGTGCGTCTGGTACTGTTTAAGCCTTCACCTGGAGAAGTCGAGGTACAGCAACAGTTCAATTAGAAGAGGAAAAAGACAGTGGTAGGAGATAAGACATTTGTACATTAAGGTGCAGGCGAAACCAGAACGCAATACAAGTCTAAAAGTTTGCTTAGATAGTTTAATTACAAAGAGAAATGTGTGTGTGCGCGCAAAGGAGAATGAAATGTGATATGAAATGCATAACTAATTCCGTTTTAGGGTTATTAAGAAAATAAAACGTGTGTTTGCACCTTTCTGAAATGAGCCAGCATGTCAGGACTTCTTTCACACATTTCAGTGAGGAGGACGACTGATGTATGCAGAACACCTGGGAGAACACACACAGTAAATGAAATAAATATAAAATGTATAAATTATTTATCGTTAACCATTTTATCATGTATCGTATTTTCAAAAGCAGCTGGAACCAGTTCCTGATGACATTTGTCGGAATGGCAAAAAGGTTTGTTCCAATTTTTTGTAACTCTCAATCTGACAATTCAACCTTTCCAAATTTGGTTAAAAAACAAAAAAGAAAATGGGGCAAGATGACAAGCAGAGTTTACCAAATTATTAAATGTATAGAGACTGGACAATTTATTCCAAAAAGATTTTTCTGCCATGTTATGTACCAGTCGTTACTCAAATTTCTGAAGTATTTTTATAACAATGGAAACATTCTAATTTTGTCCTTAATACTCAAATCTCGAAAGGGTATAATTTACCAAACATACCAGCAATTCATAATGTTGTAAAGTTGCTGGCGATCGCACACATTCAAAGAAAGACATTTTTAGATATACGGATCCATGCTGCACTTGCACTAGTTTTGCAATGCGATAACTAATAACTATATTTAGAAATATTTGGCTTCTTAAACTGCCATTTTACTTGCATATAGAGGTATTTGCAATCTATTAAAAATAATTCTTGATAAGTAAAGATTTTAAATAAAAAAAATGAGATCATTTGGCCAGTTTTGATAACCAAATAATATTGAAAGTCCGAGTGATGCATTGACTTTGGATTTAGTTTTCACAGTATGGTTGTTTGTTTTGACCCAGGGCAATGATTTCCATTTATACATAGGGTTGCAAGAAACACGCAGTTGATGACAGATTCATTAATTTTGCTGTTCTGTGAAAAGGACACTACAAAAAGGACACCAGCTGTCCAGCTATTGTGAACAGTGGTGTGGGTGCCAGGAAGTACAGTACGTTTGCACTAGTTCAGCACAAGCAAATCACCTTGGAGGCAGTGGAAGGATCTTGACAAACCGTTAAAAACTCACCATGATTCTTCTCACTCAGCAGGTTTTTTGTGGCTGGAAGGAACATTTCCATAAGTTCTGGAACCTTTCTGATGACATGAACTGCACACAAAGCTGCCTGGAAAATATTTGCACAGAGGGAAAGCTATGAAGAAAGGTAGATCCACACAGCATTTTACTACAGAGTCTACAGTAAAGTGTCATACAAACTACACATTGGCTCAGACTCATTGCATATGCAAAAAAAACAAGCCAATTGTAGGGCCTTACCTTTTTCCTTAAGTACGAGTTAGATGTTTTAAGAAGCTTCTCCACCTCTCCTGCCAGGTCACGACACATTTCTGAAGAACCCATGCAACCCAATGTGCACAAGGCCAAGCCCTGAACATATTGTGTGCTGTGATTTAGGTCACTGGTTTGAGAGGAAAGAGTTTAATTAGTGCCAATAAGTATCACAATTAAATTATTACAATAATTACAACATTACACTGACTGTTGTAAAAAAGCAGTAGTAAATAGTAGTAAATGTTTTGAGTTGTGCCCTCTGCAAAACAACAACTGATGTCAGGTATATTTAACAAAAGGATATTAAAACTAACTAAATGCAAGAACAGCATGATGAGATAAGCTGAATATTAAAAATGTTGTTTACTTACTTCTTAATGCAATTTGTCATGAGTAGGTGAACATCCTGCCTTTCATCCAACAGCAACATGGCTCCCAAATAACCTATTCGTTTGTCAGTGAATTTCTGAGACGCTATGAGCTTCAGGCATTCCAACTGGTAGAGAAAATATATTACAACATTATCATCATTTCAATTCATTATTGTCGATGAAGTAGAATTTTTCACCAGATCTTCGGTGTGAACGGACAGACTCACCTGCCCAAAGTGTGCTGGGTAGCCCAACATATGCATATAAAGCAGCTTTGCCACATTTCTGCAACGGTATGTGTTGTCTTCTTCTCTGAAAGATGAGCGGATAGCAGCACACTCTTTCTGGATCATCTCACGCTCTTCTGCCTGAGTCCGTGCTGTCCGGATCGTCCGGATCAGCTCCCGAAGTCTAATCGGAGCTGGCATTCTCTGCCAAACAGAAAGGAAAGACACAGGTTGATGCCCATTGCATAAAGGACGGGGGGGGGGTGAATGGTGAACGTAAAAAGTAACATGGCAGGCTTACACACCACTTTTTATGGCAGCATATGATCACACAATAAACAACCAGTAACAGAAGAGACAGACAATTGTAATCAGTAAAAACAAAGTCATGCAATTTCCACCGGCCACAAACAACAAGAAATAGAGATGGCTTGGAGGTAAAACAAGCTTGAGGAGTGTTACATTATATGGAAACAGTATACATGTCACTGCATGGATTGTTTGCAATATAAACATAACCGACAAACAAAATAATCAGAACGGGCAAAATAAAGGGCAAATGTGATAGTATTTTCAGGCTTTAACACCCTTATTTAAGAGTCTAAGTCGTCCCCATAGCTACTTTAAGGATTTTTTTAGTACTTTATCAATTCCTCGGCAATATCCTTCGAGAAATTATGCCTCTGCATTTAATCACCGTATCCATCACCGTAGTGAACAGGGCGCAGCCGGCTGAGCCAGCACCTGGGGACCATGCCCAGGGCACCTCAAGGGGGATTCAAACCAGGGGCCTTACGGACTCATTAGCCACAAAGCCACCAACTGCCCCAAGAACAGTGGGCAGCATTGAGCGCTCATAACCTGGCTTCAAACTTGGAACCTTGCGAACCCCAGTCCGGTTCCTTAACCACTAAGCCACCACTGCCCCCTAAAAGAATGCCTATTGTGAGGCATTGTCTAGTCACAACTTTACATACAAACCCACCGCAGTAAAGCAAAAATGTGTAAAACTAACTCAGTAAATATTGGTTTGAGACACTGACCACTGATAAATTAAGACACATGACCGATCTATGGCACCACGTTTCATTTCTGGCATGATCTTGACGCATGGACCCTACACACCCATTTATTGAGTTTAGCGCATCAAGATTAATATCATGCTTGAACACAAAGGGGTTCATTTAGTCTCTTTTAAAGGAATGCCTTTATTTGTTAAACATACAGTATAATAATAATAATGTAATAAAAGTGGTTTTCAACTGTCACTAAATAAGACACTAAAATATTTCTTTACAAAAGAAAATTGTTTGACTTTGCAACAATTTCATGTTTTCTAGCTAATTTGTAAATAGATGATATTGATTCTGGTTTTGTGTCTTTGGCCTTTAAAAGTTTTTCTACTCTATGTTTATTCCATGGAGTGATAAGTTAATTTGGAGATTGTCGCAGCAAACTTCAGAGCTAGTGTTTAGGGACGTGTCCTAATTTTTCTTCTTGCGTTTCTTGGGTAATGTCAGCAGACATTTGTTTTCATCTTCCCTAAGCAAACATTTACAGGATTACTCTATACTGTTCATCTTGCAATGCTACTATATTACTAGTTGTATATGTGCAGTGTAAAAATCATTTTTCAGAAATAATGTACTATCCCAGACCACATTTATATATTTGAAGATACACCTGTCTGGGAATTAAAGGTTCAGAATATAAATGTAGACGTGCCTTGTGGCATGAATTAGCACTTTTGAAAGAATGAAGGAATTCACATTCACTGAGGAATAATGGCTGAGGCCAGCATGGATGTTCAGATTTAATAAAGTCTTAGATATACTGTCTGTTGTAACACCACTTTAATTACCTGTGCTGAATGGAACTAGTGTTGGCCTCATGAATCATGGCCCCCTCTCCCTCTCTCTCTTGCTGTGCTTCTAATCAAATGTGCACACATTAGTGAAGCTAAATCCAGCTCCTGCCAAAAACCTAATAAACTGAAATTCCTAATTATTTTAGCTAAAGTGTTAGGAGAATATTGTACATATATTTGGGTGTCCGTAGCTTCAGTTTAAGCTTCGATTAGAGATTGCTATGCGAGTTGTGACAACATTGGTGCTAAACACAATGGAATTTGACCACAAGCAATAAGTGCGTCATGTGACATGGCAAGCAAACAAATGTGGAAAATGCAGGAGAAAAGGAATACTGTATGTTATGTGGTGCACATTTTAGCAGTGAAGTTATTTAAATTTAAATACATTTATAAAAAATAAGATTTTTAAACTTTGCTTTTGGTCAATACAATAATGTCCAAATATAGGTACCACAAAGATTCTTCCAAACTATCTAAACTGTCAAAAGCAGTGTTTTCCAACCTTTTTTTGTGCCACGGACCGGTTAAATGTCTTACTATTACTATTTTCACACACCGGTTGTTAAGTTGTGAAGATAAATACCCCTTATTAAAAGTAAATTTGTGGTGTGTGCTGAAATATTATCCTACCTATAAAATCTTCCTACCCAAATTAACTGTGCATGCAAAAAGCAAGAATTTCCCAAGTGCACACAGCCTATAATTTTCTCGTACCATAACAGTATAAAAAGTTTGAATCTTGTATCAATGACAGCGTCATTTTGATTTTATTGTTGTTGTCTTCACTGAGAAAATATTTCCTAATTAAATATAGCTGCATTATTATGGATTAAGTGTATGTAGTAACCGCATGGGGCCAAAAGGAAACATTATTTCTCTGGGGCCCGGCACCAATTCACCCACAGACCGGTACCGGTCCCCGGCCCAATAGTTGGGGACCACTGGTCTAAAGGATATATGACCGTATATATATTTTAGCATAAAGACAGAGCTACATGTCCTGCAAGAGCTAAAAACTACAATTGGTGGTGGTGCCAAAAATGCTAAAATACAAATGTGGAATGCAGTGAGACTACTGTTGCTTTCTAAAGAACTATGCAACCACTCATTAATATTTATCTTCTTTATACGCATGCTTCCTATGGATTCTAAAATGGTTGCTTAGCGAGCTTCTTCTCTCAGGAGATTTGGAGAACAGGTGTAGAAACCTTCAACAGCTTAACAACCAGCAACACTCATAAGTCAGCCACACCTTCCTTTCACCACAGGGACCATTCAACCTGTTAACCCTCAGGCATATACCTAATGCTTCAGGAGACTAACTATAACCCTAAATTATTTTACATTTCTAATTGTTACAAAGTATGTTGAAAAAGGGGTAAATACTTCAACTACAGCTTATTACAGTTAAGGTCATGAACAAACCACATAATTTATGTCTTGCCAACATGTATAGTAGAAACTAAGATAAAATTCTGCAGTTTTTATAAATACAAAGTTCTCAATAACAGCTCATCTTCATTTTCCAACTTGACTGGTGGTTATATCAACCAATTCATTTAAATTGCTTTTGGGCAACCAATAGAAGATACTGCCACAAGTCTGTCTTAAAACATGGGTTTTTATATACAGACAATTTCTATCACTAAACTATAGATACCACTTGATTTATACTTAGAAAACAAATGCAAATGTTTTATGTCTGAGTGTTTTATCTTAAGAGAAGGCAACACAGAGAAAACGACTCAAACACACGATCAAAAAATAGAGCATGGCACTACAAATAAGTACAAGTAGAAACAATGAGACTGTTAATATTGACCATAATGTTGGGGAAAAGGCTCCAGACAGTGTCAGCTCTGACCAGGCCTATGTCTGATCAACTTTGTGATCCACTAAAAACTCAGAACTGTTCAACCAATCAAAAACTGTTCATGATTGATGCATGAACTAGTATATAGTTAGCTAAGAAGTATTAGCCAAAAAAGCTCACGTTTGCTATTTAAAAGTAATGTAACAGTAAGGTTAACTGTGTGGTTTGACACCAGATCACCCATATCTAGCTAACCGTGCCTAGCAGAACTGAGTAGTCCTGTTACACACTGAACTCAAAATTTGGACTTTATTTATTTATTTATTTTACATTTACTAAAAATACTGCATTGCTCTCATCTACACAAGCCATGGCAAAAAGGTTATTTCTATAATAAAGTTTGATGCACATCCAACTTAAACACTTATTTTAAAAGTTCTTTAACTCAAAAGAGAACCTATGACCGAGTGCAGTTTGTGGTAAATGTTTCATTCAATTACTTTTTAGGAGAATTAAGCTCTGAAGCACTTTACTTCTCGTTTATGTTGTCAACTTAAAAAAAATATTATCACCCAAGTCACAGTTGGCACACATTTTTTCTGCCTAAATTGTTGACCTAGTCTTATTAATATAGACAAATATTGAAATCATTGACAAATTATTTCAAAAGTTTAGTACAGTACTGTTGTGCCTTTCACTAAATGTTCTTTTTTAAAATATCTCATCCATTATCCAATTATTGATTTTCTCATAACTATTTACAGAACACAATGTGAGCAAACGAAAGGAAACATACTGAGACCATTATTTGCTCTGACTTCACTCTTTTCACACATGAGCAATCCATATATGTGCACATTAACAAAGTTAGTGATTTTGTAAGCCTACGTTTATAATTAACAATCGAAGCAAACAGGTTCATGCACGGCTCATACTAAGGCTAGCTGCTTATAAACAGTAATACGTTTATATGAAGATATATATCGATTAAATCCCAATTTGTTTCACATAAACTATTATACACATTTTCAAGATGCTGTTCACCATTTTTCATTATTTCAAGTAAAAATCGGGATATATCATTTTATATGATGCATTTTGTTTAATAAAGGCACATTATTAATGTTTAGTTTACTTGTCGCTTGAATAATATGAACTAATAACATAACAAAATTCAAAGATTCTTAATATTCGTTTGTGTTTATGAGGTAACGAACCGAATATAGTTCGCATACATAAAAAATTCTCATCCTAAACACAAAACACACATTTTATACAGGTGTCACCGGTTCTTTACGTCACACTCTTTGCTCACTTCCTACTTGCTGCTGACTTCCTTAGCGATAGTTTTTACATGTTCAATAGAGAAGACGTTTCAGAAGTATAATCGGGGACGAAAAAAATCCTTACAAAAACCGCGATAAACATTGGTTACCTTCACTTATTAGTTTATTTATATCTAACACTACCAACCTAATACTAACCGGACTCGACATTACATATAGTTTAGTTTACCTGTGTGTTTCTTCGTTGTTGTTTATTTTGTTACGTTATAAATGTATTATATGTAATAAAGTCATACACATCTTTAAATAGTAAGGATGTAATATATACGATCTTTCAAGTCAGCTAACAACCTGCTAACCCTGGTATATTAAAGGGCAAGGTGGGGATGTCGCTTCACCTTGGATGACATAAACTTGAATTTATTAACATTTTTATGCGGCCTGACATAGTTGATTTGTGTCATTAGGGCCCATCCTGTTCGCGAAATTATTATATCATGATGTAAGGCCTTCTTTAGGCATTTGGGGAATCGAGCTAGCGAGCACTGTCTGATGTTAGCTTGCTGCCTGACCACTCATCTAATTCTGTATTTCTTAACACGAAAACTAGATGATAAAATAACAGAATGACTCGGGTGTTGGATTTTTAGGAATACAGTAGCAATTCATCCGGCAAAACACAATGTCACTGCGATTAAGAATTGGTCTGAACAAAAGCAATATATATGGTTGTGAGGCTGAACATCCTCCAACAGCAGGTAGTGAGCCGGGCTAGCTGACAGGCACAACCCCGGTACACTGAGGGCTGTGACTTCCTATGCAGCACTGGACTCAGTTGACAACGCAGATACGGTCTAATCAACTATTACTTTTTTCACATGCGAAGCAAACATCACACATTTTTACCCCCATATAATTCAAGAACAATACTTACTGGCCGCAGTGATGCCAGAAAAGAACTGAATCCGTCTTTCTATTAGCAATGGAGGGAGGAACACACCAGGCATGCAAAATGGTGGCTACTCCAGCCGCAGCACATCTACCGCAGGCGGAGGGTTACACTGACTGACATATCCCAGAGGTTAGAGAAAGAAGCGCGGACTCAGCTGCCGCACTGAGCTCTACCATCTCACAACAATATATAACCACATCTGCAGCTACAGGAGCCGCTCTCTGCTTCTCCATCCTGATATGAGATTTATCATCGCGCAACATGGGTAATTAAGAAATTCCTCTTTTATATTTATTTAAATGATATGTTTCGTTAACACAAGGATGTTTAGCTGGGAGGCGTCGCTACCAACCGCTTGTATTGACAATAAAGGGCCGACGATAACGTTCAGCCAGCACATTTACCTTTAATGACTGTGAAATATTTACATTAAACCAACGATCGTGTTATTGTTTTGTTGTTCTTTGTATTTTATTCAAACTGCGAAATTATTTTTATTGTTAAGACAAAATGTATTTGTCTGGCGGTTTGAAACGGCACATTTTACGTTAACTTTGCGGAGGAACACATATTATCGGGCCAGTGTCGTGCTTCGGTCCGTTTACTCGTGGCAGTCAGTGATGACGACTGCTTCCAATGTTATGACATTAGCACTTCAGTGGTCTGGAGTGCCCTCTAGTGTCGAAACCTTTCCGTGCATTAATTAATAACGATAATGGTAGGACTCATGAGTAAACTATGCCTAAGATTTAGGTTACGTTTGTATTATAAGAATATTTCTTCTAGCACATTTGAATCAAATGTGTAACCTTTACTATACTCTCAATGATCCAAAAGACAATTCAGTAATACTTAATAAAACGTAATACATTATTTGTGTACTGTTATATCGATGTTAGTATTAGTCTGTTACCAGTTTCAATAATGTTCCAGTCTATGTTAGAGTTATGTTGTAGGTGAAGTGGTTCGTTCTGTGCGGAACGACCTATTCTTTATTTAAAGTGTTGCAGTTTGACACATGAAATGTTATTTGTCCCACACGACTTGAACGCAACAGGACGTTCTGTCGCCCCTGGTTGGTATCCCACAATTCAGCGCGATGTCGCTTCGGCCTTTTCCGTTTTCGTTCGTGGATCAGCTGAGTCCTTGGTTTGTGGTTGCAGTGAATGAGTGAGTGCAGTGGCTCTTCAGCGGAGCAGCCCTCTGCTGCTGCTCGGAGATCCGGCATCATTTTCCCATGTTTGACGAAACGGTAATTTTTAGCGGATGCAAAGATGTGACGACTCTACGCTCAAACTTTGTATTATTATTTTTGACCGCGTTGAATACATTTTTTTTGTTTTATTTTTGGATCATCATCCGTTCACACTTCAAGTCACATGGACTGGAATCTCCATAGAGCGAGGAGTAGGAGATTCCCTCGTCTTTTCATCGGAGAAGGACAATATAATATGTCCAGGCGAAAACAAACCAACCCATTCAAAGTCTACTGTAGGTATTATTTCAGGTATCTGATGCTTTATACTACAACATGAAGCATGTCAGGTTTATTATCTGATAGCGACCGTCAGTACTGTTTTGACAGCATCCATAACAACACGCTGTTATGGATTTGACCAGACATCAGGTGCAGAATTATAAACAGTCACATAAGCTGACGTTACACATCAATATGAGTGATAAGCTTGACAGTTGATTTATTAAACCCCATAATATCAAACGTGGGTAACATAATTTTAACACATTTTTCTCTTAGAAAATAACTCATTAGAAACTAATGCTACCTCGATAATTTTATCCCACTTTTAAGATAACATATTAGATTAATAAAATAATAAGTAAATTTGTGAAATGCATTTCCTTAGAATTTGAGAATAAACTAAGCTCACTTTGTATGTTTAAGAAAAAAATAATTTAAAAAACTTGGCTTGTACATGAAACGTTTCCCGACTTGTAACCTTTGCCTTGATAAATTTAACTAGGCTTACTTTCTTTGTCGTTCTATTCGATTTACTAACCAAGCGTTTGTACCAATTAATGATGGTCTGGCCACAACATTTTTAACATTTCGAACAAGTGTTTTTTTCATTATATTGTTAAGATAACCTTCCGTGTCATGCTGAGTCATTTATACATAGCTGCTTACACATTGTTTGTAAATCTCAAAGAGGGACAAGAAGTATGCTGTCAGTCTGTGGTCATATCAGTTTCCCCCACTGGTCTGTAACAGCACTAGATTACAGGAGAGCAATAAAGAGATGATAGTCAGCAGTAAAAACAGCTGTTCAACTATTCAGCAACTCTTTATAAAACAATCTCGAGGTTGTTCCATACACAAGTACCCCAAACTGTAGATTAATGTATAAATGAACCAACAGCAATATTTTTTTTTTCACAAAAGTTAAATTACTGTTTTAAGTTCTAATCTGGAGTCTGCATTATGTCATATACCATCTACAGCATGGGTGGGGCCTGGTCAGGAGAAGACAGATTGAGTATTTATGTAAACTAAGATTATTGTAAAAGTCTTTCATAAATACTAAAATGCTTTAAGCCTTTTCTACAGTATCTATTGGGGAAATGCTGGCATGCCAGACTCCATCTGGACCCCAGGCCTTAGTTTGCCCAGGATGTAGTGTACTACTATTAATTTGTGTGCAAAAAAAAATGAGCCAAACAAAACAACATAGCATCAATTGTATTGCAATAATATAATTCATGCAACAACCCCTTTTGTTGAAAACATTTTTGAAGCATAATAGTAACAAAAGTGATGATGAAATTACTATTTCTTTTGTGATGTGACATTATATGACACATTACTCATAAGAAGGTAATTTATATTATTATTGGTAGTAGTACTCATAATAATAATAACAATGGCAATATTTGTAACATTGATAATACAAATGATAATAATAATAATAATAATAGTGGAAATGACAATACAAGTGTGGAGCCAATACTCTTTGATAAAACATCTGTCTCCCTGCTCTCTGGATTCTCCTGCTTGTGAACACTGAACCATATGCTGACCTCCTAAGTACTTGTGAGTCCACTGTGAGGGATTTTCCTGTCTAAGCTACTGAAGTTATGTGTGTTGTTGCCCTCAATTCTAAACATAGTTTGCTTTAACTGTTGTGGAGACACAAGTTTACACCTGTGGGCCTAGCGCTATCTAGTCACTAACAAACTGTTCACAAATTGCTACAAAGATTTGACCAAAAATCCAAAATCCTCGTAAACATGATGTATACCAGAAAACTCCCCTGGTCCCTTGGCCCTCCTCACCGCCATGATGTGAGGCACTGTTTTGATTGATTGTTTCATCTTTTTTTGTGAGTTATGCTTTGTTTGCAAAGGGCTGCCCAGACAGGGTCAGACCAGACTGACAGACTGACAGACCAGACAGGCAGGGCGACGGTCTGAGAGACGTGCAGACTGACACACACACACATATGCACACACACAATCAGTCAGACAAGGAATTCCAGACAATAATACAACTGTCCTGTCAACCTTGTCTTTCTATTTTCCATCTTTACCGGATCTCTTAGTGGCATTTAGAAAAAGTTAGTCATCAGTTAAAGTTATAGTTGCAGTTTTTGTCCAACTTTCGAGGCAAAAAATTGTAATTTAATCATTTGAAGTACAAGTTTAAAACACTGCATGCTGTCAGGTGGAGTTGTATCTCCTATTTCTGGTATAAGTTGGTGTGTGTGTGTGTGGCCAGAGCTCTGTGCATATTCAAATGAACAGCGTTGTGTTTGATTCTGTGGGGACCGTGTAGAAAAACAGAAGAAAAACGACTCTGAATTAACCAGGGGACCCCCATTGCTCGGTGTTTGAGGAGAGTTTTCTCATTCTGTCCTTTGTCTGTTTTGTTTTGCATGCCCCCCTACCTACACTCACACACACACTCCCTCCACACTCCACTCTCACTCTTGTGTGTGTGTCTGTTGGCTTATGAGTTTGTCTCTTTGTCTGGACCCAGCTAGACACTGCGTCACCTCCTGCCTACAGACACACAGACTCTGAGATAACATCACAGTGGCAGAGTCTGAAGCAGTGGGAGGAGGGTGAGTGCGTGTGTATGTAGTGATGGTAATGGTGGTGGCGGTGGGGGGTGCCGAGGAGTTAGAGGAAAGAGACAGATGTACAGACGGACTCCTCAGGGTGGGGGATGGGTATCTCTGCCACATCAATCTAATGCTATCTGATGTAAAAGCAGTTTGTGCTTGTAGGTATTTTTTCGAGAAGTTGAACACTGTGGCCCATTCGCCTCTCTATGATGACTCAGTCAAAAAAAGTGACTAAACAGTGTTACAGCAGACTACATTTACACTTAAGCAGTTAGCGGACACTTTCATCCAAAGCATCCCAAGGGCCGGGATCTGGTACCGGTCCGTGGGTGAATTGGTGCCAGGCCGCAGAGGAATAATGTTTCCTTTTGGCCCCATCTGGCTATTACTTCCACTTGATCCATATCGACACAATAACTTAACAATACAATAAGTTAGGATTCATCAACCATCAATATCATCAATAATGCAACTATATTTGATAACAATATGAATAAACTCAAAATGATGCAGAGTCATTGATACAAGATTCTAACTTTCTATACCAGTCTGGTAGGAGAAAATTATAGGCTGTGTAAAATTGAGAAATCCTTGTTGTGCCCATGCACAGTTAATTCGGGTAGGAAGATTTTATAGGTAGGAAAATATTTCAGAACACCGGAAATGTAACCTATTTAGGAAGTATTTATCTGCCACAACTTAACGTCCAATCTGTAAAAAAAGTATAAGACATTAAGCCGGTCCGTGGTGCAAAAAAGGTTGGGAAACACTGCTTTAGAACACTAATGAACTGCTACAGTACTGTTTTCATACGCTTCCCAAGCATACCTCTTCTCTAAAATAGGACAACAGCCAAACTGACATAACTGGCACAAAGTACCTCGACAAGGAGATCATTATCTAAATTATTAAGTTTTGTTGTATTTCTGAAAATATGACTTTTACGACATTTCTGAACTTATGTAAAATTGATCTTTGACGTTCCCTAAGTTATTCCTGACTATCTAATGTCCGTTCCTGCTCTCAACTCTATGTCAACCATGATTGACCTCAAAATATAACCAAAAGTAAGTTGGCTGTCCCCCGTTATGGTGTCCTGTTATCTATATGTTTAATACAAAAAAGGATAAAGTTATTGTTTTTTACCTTTGGCATAAAACAACAGGGCTTCTGTCTAACAATGAGTGACAACACAAAGAGTTAAATGAGCCACATATGGGCCATCAGGGTGTGAGGGCCTTACGCCCCACCCCCCGGGAACTGACGATACAGATATTGAAGCATCGAGAGCCTCATAGTAGCAGGCAGGAAAGCGGGAAAGACATGCTGTTCATTGCGTGGGTGGTGCTGGGAAGCTATGGTGGTTAGCTGAAGGAAAAATAGTGCAGGTGTCTCCCCCCATGGGACTGCAGCACGGATGTGGAGCACATCTTACATGTATCTACCAGTGGATTTGCGTGTGAAAAAATGTGCTAATGCTAATGAAATTAATATGTGTGTATGTGGGCGCCTATGTGAGTGAGCTCGAGACTTGCATGCCTTGCCTTCACTACGCTGAAGTATTCCTTGGATAAAATGGTTGGTTGGATGTTTGATGGATGTAGTTTTGCACCCCCTCGGCCCCCTGTCAGAATATCCAGATGTCATCACTCTACTAAAAAAAGAAAGATTTTGTTCATTTGAATATCTTAGTGTTTTAAATAGTGCTTTGTAAAATGGTAATTTACTGTTTTCCAATATGTCAGTGTCACAAGGTGAACGTGCTTGTGTTAACACACACACTGCATCACCATAGGTGCAGCATCCATGTTGTCATGGAGATAAATACGTCTCCTTGAGTAAGAGTTTAAACTAAGAAACGTGCGTTCCTTTTTTATTTAATCATAGTAGCAGATGAGTCCAGTTCAATAACCCTGTCTTTTCTCCATCTCCAGGGCCATTCCACACTTCAGGCGTCACAAGATTTCAACACATCATTAACATGGATGGCAGGGATGAATTCACCGAAGACAATGAGTGCTGCAGCAACAACTCGCAGGAAAACCACAATCAGGATAGCATTTCAGGTACACTATGAACTGACGGGACAGACAAAGAGGACTGGATGGATTCTGTGGGAACAGCATCCCACTGAGGGCTGTTAGTGAGAGTAAGCCCTGCTCTTTGCTCTGTTGTCTGTCTGTATTGATAGGGATGTGTTTGCCTCCATAGAAGACAGTGATAGTGAGCTTGACCATCACGGTGAAGATTTGTCCTCTAACACCTCTGCTGACGACCACATGAGCACCAAGAGAACACAGTGCCGCCTTCAAGGAGCGGGAGTTAAAGAGGTGAGCCAACAGTCACAGAACCAAATACCAGACTCTGCAGTTTTAACCTATGAGTTATTCAATTAATTAGAAAATTCCAAGTGTACAGAGATAATTCAAATCACATATAAAATATATATAAAAAATTCTTTACACAAATGGCTAGATATAGTTGTTTGTCATTGAATAATGAATAAGGTTTTGTGACGCTGGCTGAGACTCACAGCTGAGTCTGTCACACAGCAGGACAACACACTAAGAATTGTTGAACGTCACCGGTCCAGCAGCAGTGACATTGTTTCCTACTTGAACTTCTGGTAGAAAACGTTGAGCCCATGTTACTGGGTGTGTGAGTCACATCTTTGACAGCACACCGCACCATGTTTGTGAGTCACTGCAGCTTGTGAGAACATTTTCACATTCATGCCCTTCAGAAATCCTGAAGGCGAGTACTGTACACGACAGCTAAGTCCTAACGACAGGATATGGTCAAAAAGTTACAGAATGACAGTGTTGTAATGTCAAAATGTGCATATGTGGCGATAATGTAGTTATATGGTTCTATTCATCAGGAAAGCGACGACGGTGGAGACCACCTTCACAACTTTGTTTGTCCTCTTTGCACGCTGGATTTCAGCAGCCCTGAGAAGCTCATCTCCCATGTTTACCAGGTAAGAACAACTCTGAGTCACCTCTGCCAGTACTGGTGTCAACATGCAAACATTTAATTTGCCTACATTATGACAGTTTTAGTAAAAATTATTTATTGAGGCTCCAAGTAAGCCTGTGCGTTTCAGTTACTTCATTACTTTATTCCTTGTTCAGCAGAGACTTAGATTAAACAACATGTTAAATTATTGATAACTAAATGTTTTAATAAAGTAAGGTTATGGCCACACAGTGTATAGTAATTCTCAAGCTCACGCTATTCTTCTATCGTATTTTGTATGTGAAATATAAGTTGTCAAATTATTTCCTCACTATTTGTTTTGTTACATCAATATCAAAACCAAAACTGTGAGACTAAACTCTTAATTGTTTTCCTTAATGGTATTTAACAGCACACATCCGTGATGAGCAACACAAAGAGCTTTGTGTGCCCAGTGTGTGGGCGAGCAATGAGTTCGCCAGGCTCGCTTGGAAGACATCTTCTCATCCACTCCGAGGACCGCCTCTCCAACTGTGCTGTCTGTGGCGCATGCTTCACAGATACTAATAACTTAAACAGGTCTTGGTCATTTTTTACTATTCATACAACTTATCCATTAGTCAGGATATCATTTAGAAACACTGACTAGGCAGTTTGACACCTATGAAAGGGGATGAATTAATTCAAAAGATTGCTGACTCAATATTGAAGTGGGGGGTATAATTGAATAAATAATTGCCATGCATTGATAGATTATTATTTTATCCACTCCTATTTGAAACTGAAAAGCCATAAAGAATTTAAATGTTTCACTCTTCTTACCTTCAAACATGGTCTTTATGTAAATGTGAAAATCCATTCATTTTCATCCACTTATCCGTTGCTCGGTGGCAGGGGACTGTGACCCAAATCACATTGCTGTGCACCATACAAACATAAAATGTGTAAAATCAATTAAAATACATTTTTAAAGAGGATTCCTATTCAGCTAGCACATTTTCTAGCATTAGTGCTAATAGACTGTGAAATAAACAGGAGTCTTCTTCTTCTTCTCCTTTCGGCTTATCCCTTTTCTCGGGGGTTGCCACAGCGAGTCAACAATTTCCATCTCACCCTTTTTTGAAATAAACAGGAGTAATAAATAAAATTAGCTCTGGAAATGACAGAGTGAGCTGAAAACAAACGTGTTTGTTGCTTAGCAACTATCATGGCTTATCTACTGGTAAGTCAGATTTAATTTTGCCCAGACCTGGTCTGAACACACGGAGTAGATGAGCAGAAGGAGAGACAATATAGGAGAGTACAGAAAAAAAAAATGCAACTGTATACATTTGATGAGCAGATGGTGTCAGATGTTTGAGTTCACAACCTCAAAACAGTACTGTTGATTTGCTGTTGGGATAATGAAGATATTTTCAACAGTTTTATATTTTATCAACAGCAATGCTATAGTTGACAGTACTTTGTACTGTCAACTATAGCATTGCATAGACTGTCAGAACAGAAAATTTAATTGATCGTGTGATGTTGTTTTACAGGGAGAAGCTGAAAGAAATATTTGACACATCCGGAATGAATGTTTCTGATGGAAGAGGCATGTCTCCCTTGTCTCAGTCGCTGTCCAGCAGCCCCATTGACAGTCCAGGCCTTGGCCCTCGAGCCTGTCATGCACCGGGCCCCAGCCCGAGTTCTTGTCAGGGTCCGCACCCATGTCAGACACGGGATCATAACGCCAATTTATGTCAGGCCGGTCATACCTGTCAGGGACCAGGGCACATCTCAAGTCATTGTCCAGGCCAAAGGCCCTGTCATGGTCCAAGCCAAGGCCCTGGACCATGCACAGGGTCTGAACAAGGAACCTCGTTTCCCTCATTGCCGGATCGTTTGCTCACTGAAGGGCCATCTCTGGCATCTATCCCTGATGCTCTTAACTCCTCTTCCTCAGGCCTCCCTCCCATTCCTGACATCTTGGGTTCCATGCCTGTATATCCTGCAGGAGTGCTGCTGGTATGTAACAGCTGCACGGCTTATCAACAGCTAGTGGAGGCACAGTCACCAATGAGAAAATGGGCCTTACGCAGGAAGAACGAACCCTTAGAAGCTCGAGTGCAGCGACTAGAACGTGAACGCACGGCAAAGAAAAACAAGAGGGCCTGTGAGACGGACGAGGAGAGAGAATTAAGGAGGTTGCGTGACCGCGAGGCCAAACGCATGCAGAGGATGCAGGAAACAGACGAGCAGAGGGCCCGCAGGCTGCAGAGAGACAGGGAAGCCATGCGTTTAAAGAGGGCCAATGAGACGCCTGAGAAGCGGCAGGCTAGGCTAATCCGTGAGCGAGAGGCAAAGAGGATCAAGAGACGGTTGGAGAAGATCGACCCCACACTAAGAACCCAGATAGAAAATGACCCTGCCGCTATGGCTGCTCTCACGGCCGACATGAGTCTCTTTCAGTATCCCTGCACTATGCCAGTCTCTTCCATTGATAATGGTCTTTTCATGAAACTGCCCTAACTGGGACAGGCCACTAGGGGTGCTGGTGTATGATACATTTCTGGACCTCATCACCACACCAACACAACTCTACTACTACCAGACTCAAAGCAAACCTTTCTTGGCTGGTTTTACCACCAGTCCCATGATGTGGAACAACTTCTCAATACTGGAAAAAAAACAACACATTTCTTATTTATTAAAATGTAGAAAGCCTTGGGAACAGGGTTGAGAATGTTTCATATTGTATGGATGATGACTTCAACGCATGTTGTAAAGAGATTTTATCTTTTTTGTCATTGAATTAGAAAATTAGGCACAGATCATTCAAGTCGGAGCAGTTCTACTTCCTGGGAGAAAACGGAAATCTTTTGCACATGGACCTTCTGTACAGGAGGTGGAGACACTAGCCACTGTCCCTCATCTCTGGTCCACTCTGCCAGGCCAGTGACTCTTGGCTTACTAGTAGCCACACCTGTGTCCTAAGCTGCTACCTTGAGTCCTTTGGAAGTTCATATTCAAGTCTAACTACTACCTCAGCCAATGGCATGGCCACAACCTCTGTCCTCTGGCGTACTACGACTCAACTCCAGCTTCCAAAGCTTTCTTTGCTGTACACGTCTACAGAGAATGATGCTTGGTTTTCAGAAATAATTGGTTGCTTTTATCACACAGGCATTTTCAATAAGACACCATCATTGATGGACTTAAGGTTGTCAATTACTTTTTACTCTTAGGTCTAAAAGTAGACTTTGTTAAAGCACCAGAGTGCTGACCAATAAGTTACAGGTTGCCATATTTTTTTTGGACTGTTGAGCTTCACTGCTAAGAGCAACACAACATAGTCGTGCCAGTGTTTGTTTCTACATACCAGTGACTTGAAGTTACCTTTGCTGGTAGCTCCCTCTGTCTGTCAAACTGTTAACACTTCAGACAGTCCGAGACTAAAAGGAGTTCAAACCGTTAAACTATTAACTTGACCTCATGTTTTAATTGATCATGAAACCCAAAATGACAACTGGCAAAATTTTACCTCCTCTAAATTTACACTATTGAGATTGGAAACTGGATGTTTTGTCAGAACGAATGTGCCAAGTGTAGACCAACATTCCCTTCTCACTTTCCTAAGTCACAAATCTTTATTAAATCTTACATTTGCCTCTTTACATTCTGTTCTTTCATTGTAAATAAATCTATTTTATATTTTAAGCTGTTACACTATGGATTATAAGGTATTTTTTGCTGTTAAGTTCCTCAGAGCTAGAAAACACTCTTTGATTGCTGCTGTTGTACTGTACTGTATGAAATACCTCTGCTACAGTCTGGGCTCATCGTGTTTAGGATTTTGTTTTAGTTTGAATGCTCCACTATTTTTTTTTTGTAACTGACCATCGAGTTTATTCTGTTACTCGTACAGTGTCAGTGGTGATGTTTTTTTTTTTCTTTTTTCTTGCAAAAGATATTTTGCTGAGGGGTCACTCTACACACACACACAATGCAATGTGTTCATGCAACTTTTGTAGCAATGTAAGGCTAAGTCGACCTCAGAAAATACCTTAGTTGATGAGAGTTGAAAAACTTGGATTCCATAATCTGACCTCATGATTTTGCAACGCTTGTTTACCCATCTTTGACAGAACCAGAAGCTCCTTTTTATAAATTGTCCAAACTTACTGAGAAATACTATGTCAGTCTGAGTCCATTATCCTATTACTGCACATACTGTATGTTATGCAATATGATGTGGTATAATGATGTGAACATATATATATATATGTATATACATATATGTGTATATATATATATATATATATACGTGTGTGTGTATGTGTATATATATATACGTGTGTATATATATACTGTATGTGTATGCATGTGTTTTTATATATATATATATATACACCCACACACACACATGCATGTAAACATTTCAACATTTCCGCTTCAATGATATTTTGGGTTTTTTTTTTATGTGTGTATATATATACGTGTGTATATATATACTGTATGTGTATGCATGTGTTTATATATATATATATATATACACACACACACACACATGCATGTAAACATTTCAACATTTCCGCTTCAATGATATTTTGGGTTTTTTTTTTTTATTTAAATCAAATTCCCCTCATACAGTTGGTAGAAGCACTATTCTGCAGAACGAACTATTCTCGAAATACATTGATCGAAGATGAAGAAGAAGTGCTCTCTGCAGTCTCTTCTTTCAAGACAGCAATTTGCAGCAAGTTTGCAAATTTTAAATCATTAAGAGTATCACTTTTATTTAGTCCATATTGTTCTAGAAGTGCATCAAACCTCTATGCAACAAATGTTATTTATTCCAACAGCATTCACTTTTCACAAAAATCTATGCAGCATCTGAGTTTACGATAAAGGAATTTCAGTATTGAGAGTTTAGCTTCTCAGGCAATTTTACTCAGTGATGGGGCTCAGAGCTTAAACACAACAAATCTGCTCCAGAAGATCCTGGTTTGTCCGTAAGAGACAGCCTTGTCTTCTATAACATGCATTCTCTTCAGCAAGGAAAGGGACAGAGTCTCACTGCCGTCAAACCCAAAACATGTACTGTACAAAGGGTGGATCAGAAAGCTGCAGGAGTCATTGCTCTGAATGGCAGTTGGTTAAACTCTAAATCATAATGAGACAAAAATAACTTTTCATTTTGAAAGAAGGATGAAGTCAAGTGCTGCATGTGGTGAAACCGCACTTGATGTGAAATGGTTGGTTCTGAGCTAGTTCTATCAGTTTATGCCTGCCTTTTACAGTTAAAAAGTGTCACGTGAAATTGTTGGCCTTTCTCTACAACCTTAGTTGGGATGTCTTCTCAATGTCAATGTTTACAAAAAATCCCCAAGAGCCAAGCCAAATTATTGACCTAAACGATAATTACAGAAATGAGATTAGCTCTGATATAATATGGATTCTGACAGGATTGACTATTGGGGGCACCATCATATTTCTGAATTTACAAATGTACAGGCCGTAAAGAAACCTGGTAATGATTGTGGAAATAAATGTTGACTTTAACTGTAACAGTAGCTTCCTGTGTTGCTTATCTTTGTTTTCCATAACACTGTACACTCTCATGAAGTTGTAATTAAAAGGCAGCTAGACATAATCTAAGATGCGAATTCTTTTAAAAGATGGAATTTAATTTCATTCGATTATCTTTGTTGGGGAAAAGAGCTGGCAACGTTTGTTTCATAATTGCTTCTTAATTAAGTGTTTATCTCTACAGGAAGTGCACTAATATTCATCTTTACCTGCTCTCAAGTAATTCAAAATTAGTAAGTATATTAACTAAAATGTTCTAAATTATGGTAAGTGCCAATCTCAAAACACTTCTAACAATAGTGAACAATGTGTAAAATCATTTAAAAATTGGAATACATTCAAATCACAATAAATAAGTAGATTTTTTTGTCACAATTACAAATATTTTGGTAAACATTTATACTCACGGAACTATACATAATCTCCCCAGTGAAAAATAATAAAAACACAGCACCACATATATGGCATTATTATTTAACACAACTTTGGAATATATCATATTTAAGGACATTCTAAATACTGTATCTTCAAAATGAAAGTCTGCCGTCACGTTAAAATATTGCGTATTTATTTAGAATAAATTGTTATTGTTGGAATAATACTAATATTAATAATTATTATTATATAATATTTTAGAATAAAGTTTTTGCGAAAAAACTTGTTCAACGACACCTGTCTGAGCTGCGCAGCTGCAGTTCGACAATAGTTTAAGGCTAATTTAGCTAAAAGCTCATTTTAGCCTACTCTTTGATTCACGGACGAATAAGAAGCAAAAACGACCAGTCAACAGTTCTGTTTGTTTCTTACTCTACGTATATCGTCCGTTCGGTGTGCAAACTCTATAAAATTAACGTGTCATTTATTTAATTGTTATTTCAATTACGTTTGTATTTGTTTGCCCGAATAAACGCCGTGTACTGTTCGCTGAACAGTTTATTCGACGTACGATTTTTCAACGAAAACGTTTTCAAACCAATGAAAAAAAGTGCTACAAAGGTGAGTCTACGGTTATTTTAATATTCTTTTCGAATTTTAATTTCTTTTTTGTTTAATAATGTATTAACTGTTGAAACAAGGTGATTGAAAAAATATCAGTATCAGTCGAGATTAGTCACCAAAAAATACATATTATTTCCTGTTGTACTCTTATAGCCTGTTAATTCTTATATATTATTGATTTTATTTTATTATTGATATTCTCTTTTACTTTCGGCTTGTCTCTTTTTTCAGGGATTGCCACAGTCAACAATGTCCATCTCATTGTGTCTTTTGTATCTCCTACTCTAAATCCAACTACTTCCATATCCTCCTTCACTTCTTCTGCCTTCGGCTTATCCCATTTTTCAGGGGTTGCCACAGCGAGTCAACAATTTCCATCTCACCCTGTCCTCCGTACCCTCAACTCCAATCAAAAAATCAAATAAAAAAAATCAAAAAAACTCCGTATCCTCAACTAGTCACCCCTTAAGTGAATCTCAGCATCTTTAACTCTCTCTGTTCTTTATATACTATATTGAAATAAAAAGTGCATATACGTATAATCTTACAACAATAATATTTGGATTCATGGTGGAAATAAAGGTTTGTATAGATTTGATCGATTTATCATGTTTGAACAAACATGATAACTTGTTCTATATTCTTCTGCTACAATGTAGTGACCTTTACACAGTAAACACAGTTGAACTCTTGGTTTTCTTACACTGTCATATCCATTCTACTTAAATGAAAAACAAACACAGCAGACACATTGATGTATGGTTTATATTTATATTTGTATATATGTATATATTATATTGTGGTGACTTAACAAACATGATATATGCAATGTCTCCAAGTTAGCTATGACAATAAAAATACAATATCTTTGTGTCCTTACATAGACTTAAAACAGCAAAAAGGAAAAAAAAAAAACGCTCATGTAGTTCAGAGGTACAAATATACAGTACAAATCTATTTTATTTAGAAAGGGTAAAAATAAAAAAAGAAATGCAACAAAATAGAGATATTAATGCTTTTGTTAAAAGTCAGGTAGGTGTAGGGTTTCCTAAGGGAGCACTTTGGGTCAACAACTCTAAGGCTTCTGATACAGATCAATACATATTGGTACAGCCATACAATAGTAAAACTCACTATACAAAGTTTATACGACCTGGATTATACTTGAGGATTTAAAGTTACACAAACATCATTGCATATATTTAGGCATTTTAAAGAAACAATGCTTTTTTAAAATCTGTTTTACCATAGTTACACGTCACATAGAAAGCAGGGTCACCTTGTGCCAAAGAAGTACAACGTAAATTTTTAAAGTACAGACGTTAAACTGTTCTAACCCTCTGCACCACCACCAAAACTTCAACTTCTTTACGTTCAATACTGGATCAAGCAGAAAGCAGATCACACACTGGTGTGAATTCCTCCTCTGCATATGTCATATAACATTACAATTTGAAGATTTCCAACATCTCACAGCTGCACAGATCAATGCAGTCTGCCTTAATCTAATAAATCTACCTTCGGTGACCGGGGAGGAGACACCAGACACAATCCATTAATATTAGGAATCGAAGAAACTAGATAGTGTGCGCAATAGGAAAAAAAAACTGGTGTGTGAGTTTGTAGGTTTCAAAGCTTGACCTCCACTACTTCACTATCACCTTGTAAAATTGCAGAGATAAGCCAACCATTTATTTAAGATCCAGACACAAAAAGATAAACAAATGTTAAGAAAAAAAAAAGAAACGGTTTAACTATCCACAGCCAAAAATAATTATTTTGTCACTCTTTGTTTCATTTTCAAATGATATTCTTACAACATGTGTCAAGTCTGACAAGGCAATAACAAGGGTTTCAGTTTCACATATTGTACACAGCAGAATGTAAGGCATCATTTAAACCATCAATACAAAAATATCTACAAAATTACTCCGGCTGTGATTTTCTATGACTTGTGTGCTTGATGTTTGCTTTAAATGTTTTACATTTGCTGAATTCTGAATTTAAAACACTTTGACTGAGGGTAATTTAGTGCAACTAGTCTTAAACAAAGACTTAAACAAATATATAAATATAATTCAGTGGATATCTTGGTGGATGTTGTGTTCTCATGTTGTGTTTGCACAGGGTGGTCTTGCAGTATGAGGTAACAGGAGGTAAAGTCACAGGAGGCACTGTGTGCATGAATAAAAACATTTGACCTAACAGGTGGCTGTTGACATGGAATGACTGTTAACAAATTAAACAGAATCGTTTGAGTTGACAATGCTATTTCAGTGTACTCTAATGATACTAAGTCAGGATCCTAATATTGGTTGTCTGATTTCTATAAATGTTTTATAAACAACAACTAGAGTAGCGGAAAGACTGCATCTATCAACACCATTGATTCTCACAAAGCTGTCCCTAAGACACAATGCATAGAAATTCTTATACAACTAAGTGTCCTTAGATATTTAACATATTGCTCAAAATTTCCTGTCATGTACTATTAATAAGATGCAATTTTGACCTTTACGTATTCAATGACAAATCTCAGAATTCTTCCTTTTAAAACTTGCTACTGTTATTCAGGGTAGCTGACAGCTGTCATTATGGTAAATCATAAATCTTGTATAGTGTCTGTTATTTGAGGACACAGTCCAAACAATAAATGGGGTGTTAGACCCAGCAAGATGCCACAGTGCATGTCAACCATTGTGATTGTAAGAGAACAGTATAACCTAGTGTTAGTACAGGCAGTAACAGACCTTTGTTGCTTCCAGATAAGTTCTGGATGTGGTTCAACCCTCAGCAAACAAGGTTTAGAGCAGAACTTGTCTGAGAGGCCATCCATCAGGAAAGACACCCGGAGACATCCATAATAATGAGCACAAGACAGACAGAGACCACACTAGAATGGCAACAGAGGTATGTAACTGCTTGGATTAACCCTCAGATTGATTTTTGAAAGTGACTATAGCCATGCACAGAAAGTGACTTCTCTTAAGGAGCTGCTCCCTGTTGTATAGCATTAGTCGTAATATTCTCAACATGCTGACATACTGTATAACCATAAATTTTGCTCTTGCAAACAATGCAGCAAGGACTGGTAAAATAACTGTCTCTGCCAGAACAAATGTTCTTTTTTGTTTCTATTGAAATAGACAGGTTCACATTTCTCCTTTCTGCTTGCATGGGGAATAGTTTCAGGAGGAAACATCACATAGTTGCTGGCCTTCTTTAACAACAATTCAAGGGGTAGATTTTAATTTCAGATGTAGATGAAACAACATGCTGAATACCACTAAACCACAAAAAAAATATTATTCTCTCAGTAATACCGAAAAGCATTGCTACTGTGTGCAAGCATTTGCCAGTTTATCAGCCTAATAAATAAAGCAAACATTTGACAAATTCATCATTTTCACTTACCCAAAAATACTTTTCACTTGGGTACAAAAATAAAAAAATATGTGCTTAAGACCTGTGCAGGTATTGTCATTGGGCCCTAAAAGATTTTAGAATGAAGGTTTTAAAAAAAGTGCTTAACTTGAAGTGCTTCACTGACAAAATACTTCAGTACTTGGGTTGAGTACTGAAATGTTGTTTTGTCACGAAAACCTTTACTTGAAAAAACATCAGGTATCTCAATGACCAGGAAGAATGTTGACGATCAGTGACGTCTTATTAACAATGTTCGAATCATTTTGGAGAGAAAGGAAGAAATGTGAACCGTCTACAAAAGCTAATCATACTCACGGCATTAGAGTCTGTCTGGTAGTCTGGTCTGGTACTGAGATACCATTAGAGGTTTAGGGCAAAGGGACACAAAAATACATGATGAGTTACATGACACTGCTTGACATAAGTGAACCAATGATTGAAGGTTAATATTAGCACATCCTGAGACAATTGTTAAATGTCTAACAAACTGAAAAAAATGACTTAAACTGAGTCATGAAGTTGTACTTCATCATTTACCATGGAATGTCTGAATGTGGAATGTTGTCTAATTATAGATCTTTAAATGGGTTTAAATGATTTAATGTGTGGTCTAATTGCACTTATTTTCAATTTCACCCTTTTGAGTATTCCTGGGGTGACTAGCATAGGACATAAAGGAGAAAACTGCAGCATTTATTTTGGCTTATTTGTAAACACTGAAAATACAAGTTGTCTTTTCCTCTCACTTTAACTCCAGAGAAACAATACTTCAAACATAATCCCTTCATTAAAACACACACCTAAGCTCCTGGAAATGCTATAAATTGTCAGTGTGAAATAAATCCTCTGTGCAAGATAACTGTAAGGATTGATCGCTTATATATGATATGAATGTACACTTTTCACCAAAGACATTGACAAATTTGACAATGATAACAACTAGTCCAAAAGTGTAAATCTTATTCTCAGGTGCAGATTATTTTATCCACAAATTTAAAGGGCAACTAGAGTGACAAAGTACATTAAAGAGTGGTTTTCTCAACAGGATTTTTTTTGAGCCTCCCAAGATCCAGTTAAAAATCAATAGTGCATCACTTTCAGATTCTGAAGTATAAATTCTAATATGTGTAGAAAAAAAATGTAATACCAACAGATTTAAAGAGCAGTAAATCACAAGAAATAAAGAACAATGGCTGCTTTCATTTGGTGCGAAGCATTTAAAACATCTAGACAAAACCTCAGTCATACAAAACATTTTACCTCCTGAGACATTTGACTTCTCTGGAGCCGTAGGGCAAAGGCGACTGCACTCAGTGTTCTGATGCAGCCCCATGAGCTTTGGTGAACTGTACCCATCCATTGGCTGTTTTCATTAATGGTGGAATTATCCGGATGGTCAGGAAATTTAGGAGAGCAACATTAAACAGAAATAGTTCCAAGACAAAAGTTGATGTAGAATCCCTTTAGTGATCTTCTTAAAATGTACTAAAAAATTGTGTGGAAAAAAAAAACGTTTTAAGATGTCAGCTCACAAAACGGTTTAGATCAGTGTTCCCCAACCTTTTTTTTGCACCACAGACGGGGAAAATGTCGCGCACTATTTTCACGGACAAGTCGTTAAGTTGTGGCAGATAAATACCCCATAATAAAATTAAATTTTAAGTGTTCTGAAATATTTCCCTACCCATAAAATCTTCCTACTCGCATTAACTGCGCATGCACACAACAAGGATTTCCCAAGTGCACACAGCCTATAATTTTCTCCTACCAGACCGGTACAAATGTTTAAATCTAGTATCAATGACTCTGAGTCATTTTGATTTTATTGTTGTTGTCTTTACTAAGAAGATATTTCATAATGAAATATAGTTGCATTATTGATGATCGAATCCTCAATAATGCAATGAACCGGTACCGGTCCCCGTTAAAGTGGTTGGGGACCACTGGTTTAGAACACCCACACTAAATGATAGCATAATGCAATTGAAGCTATTTAGAGTAGGAACTGACAGCTGAATGTTAATCACTGATATATGACTGATGCTGTGATTGTAATACAAGCAGAAAGTGGCACAATTGGCCTGAGAGGATTTTTTTTTGCAATGACCTCAAGAGAGGACATAAGAGACTGTGTCCCTGCTGAGAGCAAAGACTTTACACTCCTGTCTTAGAAGAGTAACAAACACTGATGAATTCAACTATGCCATCATCATCACAAGAGTGAATGATGTCAGCAACTCAACTCGTTACAAAGGAGTAAACAATTATAGGGGAATTGGAACACACAAAACCACTGGCTATGATCTCTGCTCAGTCTGTAGCTATGCTGTGCTACAAACATTCTTTGTTTATGGTCCTTCAAAATGAGAGATTGGTCAACAAAAGAAGTGTATTTCTAACACAGCAGTATCCTCCAGGTTTGATGGTGAGGAAGTGGTGACAAAAGAGGCAGGAGGTCAGAAATGCAGTGTGTATTTGAGACATTTCATTAGCTACATGGTTTCTACCCGACTTTCCGTGTCCCTGTCAGACCTCAGCTGGCTGGGAAAGCACTGGCTTAAATCCTTTGGCTGAGTGACAAACAAACCACACCAGAACCTCTCACCAGAAAGAGAAAGATCTTAGGGTTTTTTTTGTTTTGTTTTTTCTTTTAGCTGTGCAAAATCTCAAACATTCTGAGGCTACATTCACACTTTTTTCCTCTTTTCTTTGTCAGACTCAAATTTTTGGCAGTCTCTTGTAGAGTGGCTACCAAAACATGATGCTACTTTCCTGCATTAGAGCGTCCCTCAATGGATAGTTTGACCTCCTGGGGAATGAAAGAGGGCCTAACGTGAGTGGAGGCGCTTACATGTTGGCGGGTCCCTTCATCTCCCTTTACACTGAATCTTTGGAGACCAGGTAAGGACCAGCGTCTCTGAGAAGCACTGGGCCCTTGATGCATTAATAAAGCCGTGCCCTCTGGGTATAAGTGATAGCTGCTGTGGCTCCGCGGATGCTCTGTTGATGTCCTACTTGGTCTGATGGTGGGCTCAGTGTGGCCAACAGCACCCACATCTTTGCTTTCATCTATATCAGCCAGCTCTTTTTCTTCATCTCTCTGTCTCTCCCTGTGGAAACGGTCTATCTTAAAATAAGACTGAGGCCGTGATTGGTGAGGGGCTGGTGGCCCCATAAGCTGGTGTCCAGATACTGATGTTGGATTGGATTTGCTCATAGTTCTGGAAAGATTCTGTTGTTGTTGCTGTGAATGACTGTACTGCGGCAACGACTGTTTCTGCGTCTGTAGCTGCTGTTGCTGCTGCTGCTGCACGGTGATGGACACACATACATCTCCCACTTGCAGATTATGACAAGTTAAACCATAGAGCTGGGATGTTCGCTGTGGGCTGCATGATGACCAGCCCTGACCAAAAACAAAAAAGGGATGTTCTGGGGGCACATCGATGGTCACCTTGCTTTGCTGTTCACCCACAGTAAAGTGAAGGGACACAAGTCCTGGTCTCTGCTGGCTGGCACGGATGTCTACCACCATGCTGGAGTCAATCTTCAAACCTCCACTCACCTCAGCGCTCCGCACAAAATCTTGAGTCTGAAGATCCTCCACACGCTTGAGTTCTCCAGTCGCCAGCTGAATGATCGCCCCTTTCATAAAGTGTGAGGGATTAGATGAGGAAGGTGAGGCAGGAGTGAGGCTTGAAGCCAAAACTTGAGTCACTTCTGCTGCAGTCTGGACAGGAGGTTGCTGGGTAAGCTGTTGCTGAGTTGTAGTTGGCTCCACCCTCTCGGTCTGACACACTCTGGCTGAAGAATCAGAAACCTTAAAGCTTTGGTTATTTGTGGCCATGTTGGTGGAGGCATGGCCGGTAGGGGCATCATTAGCAGTTTCAGAGTAGTGTTGCTGCTGACTTTGGGGCTGATGTTGTGGGTGATATCCCAAAGGAATTAGAACTGGTTGACCATTGGCAAGAACAACTGCATGTTGTTCTGTTTGCTGCTGCATCCCAGCAACTCTGGGATCACTGTAATTTGAATGCTGTACAGAGAATGCAGTTCGACTTGAGCCTCCACTTTCTCCCTGGGCATCCCTTGCTCGCTGGGCATCCTGAGAGAGGTTCAAGGGTGCAAAGGAAACTTCTTTTCGTGCTCCACTGCCACCTTGGCCAGAGGAAATTAAACGCCCCACTACTTGTTGGACCTGGAAGTGAATACACATTTATGGTCAAATTCTTAAGATTATAAACCTGATTACTAGCCATACAAAAGTATTTTTTATGCTACTGCTTGCATCTTACCTCAAGATCACTGTCTGGAGTGCTGCGTTGGCCAGGTGAGTTCCTTTCTTCAAGCATTTGGTTATGCTGGCTTCTATCTTGGCTGTGTTCCTGGGCTGCCTGAGGCCTTCGTGCAATTCTCGCAGTGTATATTGAGTCTGGTGTGGCTTCTCTCAGACGCTGCTCTTTTTCCCTTCCATTTATTTCTGGCTCATTTCCTGGCTGATTAATGTGGGTATCTCTTGTTGAAGCCCTAGCACCCTGGGGTTGGTAGAAGATGGACATTCCCCGGGAGCTGAGTTCAGATGCGGGAAGAATTCCTACAGAACTAATGTGCTGCTCAGCTGCTTGCTCAGATGGCAGCACCACCGGGACACCACTAGTTGCTGCCACTTTGGCAAAGGTATGAGAGGCTACTTGAGCCTGGGGTGGGGGGGTAACAACACCTTCCTGTATAACAGATGGATAAGGAACAAGATGGGATTGAGAGATAGTGCCTGGTGGGGAGATCAGTGAACCTGGGACAAAACCAGGAGTGAGAGCATAAGGTACTGCTGCATAGGGAGAACTAACAAACTGTAAGGATGAATGTGGTATCTGTGCATAACCAAGAGGAGGATAGGAAAGGCCTGGGTGCTGCAGAAGAGGAGAATGAACAGTATAGGCTGGGGAGATGTGGCTTAACACCGGGTGTAGAGTGGTTGGTGAATAGGTGGCTGATGGAATAGCCACTTTGTAGAACATACTGTACTGATCAACAGGAACAGCTGGTACGCCATCAGAATTTTCCACTCCATAATGAATCCCTTGCTGGGTCCGTTGCCATTCTCCAGATGGATTGCCTCCCTGAGTTTCACTGTTTGTTGCTGAGTTCTGGATCGAAACTACCCCATCTTCTTCAACACCTGCGCCACCACCACTAGCACCACCACCACTTCCATTTGTAGCACCACCACCTCCACAGCCCCCAGCTCCACTACTGCTGGCAATTGGGAGATCCCTCTTCTTAGGAGGTAGGCACTCCTGGTTGCGCTCCTGAGCAGGTTTCATTGCAAACTTCTGGCTAGGATTGTGTTCTTACTGTACAGCACAGGAATTTAGTCTTGCAAGCCAGTTGGCCTGCACACAAACCAGTTCTAAAATTACCTGGTTGAGGTTATTTGAAAATTCACCTGGAAATAAAACAAAGACAAAGAGCCTTTTAAAAAATGTACAGTATAGATCTTACACTATTAATTACAATATTAAATGAAATCTAAAGGGGAAAGAAGTTGTTATTATATAAATGTAACACTGAAATGATTATACAAAAAAAGCCATTAACCACTCACCACCAAGTTGCTTTGGTTTTAGTGAATTTTTAATCTTGGCTCATGTATTTATAATGTATATGTTTTATTTTGTGTTTTAATGCACACAGTCATAATTTGTTTTGTTAGGGTTGCACGTATATGCGGCTGCTGAATGTTTTTGAGTGGAAAAGGTGAAAACATGCATTTGCATTTTCTTTCTGCTCTTATTTAGACTAACAGACAACCACCATATGTTTTTGTTTCCAATTTTGTCATTTGATTTATTTAATTATTACATATTTTATGAAATTGCAATGTCTTGATTTTAGTGAGGATAGTATACAACCATAGCCACAATTACAGTGGTACTAAAAGTTTCCCAAATAATTTATTTCTGTTTCAATGTTTTTTAGCAATTCTTTGCTTATTCTCCCTACGGCGAATTACTAGTATTTGACTGAATAAAACCAACAACAAAAGACTCTAAATTATTATTTTTTTTTAAATAAAATGTTAATAAAAACATTTAAATTTCCTCACCAACAAGGAGACAGTTAATTGTAACCACTGCAATGACCTATAACGTACATAGCGCATGAAGTGTCAATGACATCAACAGCATTATCTCATTGTTATACCCAAAGTTTCTATTTCTATAACAGTGACTGACTATTCCATTACAATATTCACCGAGAGGTTCGTAGTCTGAGCAAGGTTCTCTAAACACAAATTAGAAAATACAGTTAACTCACTATACATTAGAAATAAGATCATTTATTTTTATATTGAATTTATCGTCAATAGCTGAATCCTGTATGTAGTCATCCCTTCCCATACACAACACTACAGAGAACCAGCTTTCGCCGTAAACTCACAAGCTGTGTAGGCTAAAGTTAGCCACCTACTTAAAGCCTTGTTTATGTATTTATTAACAAGTGCTATGCAGTGACATTCAACACACAAACAACAGACATTGTAAACAAAGTTAAACACCGCCTCCTTTAACCCGAAGCCAGTAAATAGTCCCTATTTCTAACACTGGGAGATTGAAAGTGGTTAGCTCCAGGGCTAACACAGCTGCAGCTAAGCTACATGAAGTGGCCTCACATCTGCACGCATCGAAGATGGAAATGCGTAGGGATGCCAGTTCCTTCTGCTGTTTTTACGCATCTACATACCTCCAAATGTCATCGCGGACAGACGATCGCCCATATAGAGGTGTATATAAAAAGCAGATATATCCAGGGTTGGGAATTAAAATCAAGGCTAGGCAGTCGAGCCCATTTCGAAGGCCAGCAGAGGCGCTCACCTATGACGTCACTATGTTATTCAATTTCCTGTTCTTTTTTTCCCAAACAAGATTTAATACCCGACCCAACTAAAAACACAAAATGTAGATGTTAAATAAAAATTCCCACAGACCATTATTCTAACAGATAATCATTTGATGCTCTTTGTTGTCAGTGTTGTCAAACTCAATTTCACAGTAGGCTATAATAAAAAAAACCAGACTGAATATTTATTGAAAGATAAACTGCAAATCTTTCCCCTTCTCTAGATATTAAATAGAACGGCTGTGTTTGGGTCTCTTTGGATTCCTAGCAAGATATAGCTGGGGCTCCCACCCTATCAGTTACCACAGCAGGTAAAATTTTTACCAGGTCCCTCAATGTTCAGTCCCAAGCAACTACATGGCTTGCTGCATGGCTTTCCAGTCTTTTGAAGACCAACAAAAAGAAAAACAAAATGTCTGAGCTATAACAAAGATCATGCATCTGCAAATCCTGCCAGTATATAGGGCCTTTGAACAGGTGGGCCCACTCTAGAACGTTTTTCATATGATCTTGCTGGCCAAATGTAATTACACTGCGGGGCAGATTTGGCCCCCGGGCCTGCGTTTTACACCTGTAGTTTATACTGTTTATATGAACTGGACAAAGTATTTCTACTGGCAGACAGCGGGGGTCAAGTAGCTGTACCTTGTTTTAAGTGTACATAGCTACATAGCATGAAATATATACCAACCATGATGTTTAAGGAATGTTTTGTAAATGTATTTATTTAATTTTTATTTTTAGAACTCTATAAATTATTTGGGAGTATCTTTCGGGAAATTATGCCTCTGCATCTCTGACGTCAGAGACATTTTCTTCAGCCATAGCTTAACTAGACATAGACACGGGAGTCCTAGTACACTTTTTCTTTGGATAAAATATTTTGAAAGTATTATCGTTCACTTTTTCCATAATGTTAGATGTCCATTGGTCAGAGAGGTAGTAATAAAAGTAATAGTGTAAATGTAATGTAATACATGGCTTAGGTTTAGTATTGGATGTAATATTGTATAAGTGCTCAGTAGGGGGAGGTGGACTCCTTTCAGCATTGTTTCACGACACATTACTGTGGTCTCTGTGAAATAACAACTAGAACACAATTGAACTTAAAAAATTAAATTGTATTGATTGGTTAACGGTACACATATCAGCCTGCTTTAGTTAGATAAAAATGCTTCAGTGCAGTACCGTAAAAATCAAATACAATTATTTAAGAAAGAAAAATCAACATTTTTGGAAAGTTAAAATAAGCCAACTACTTAAGCATATAATTACAAAAAAGTATTCCCAAAAAGGCACAGGGGTGTACAGTAGCAACTCCTTTTCTCTTAGACATTTGCATATCTCTATGAGTACAACTGCTGTTAGTATTTGTCAGACTGGGTGAAAACAGTCATCATCCTACTACACAGCATTTAATGTAAATTAATTAGTAGAAATAAAAAGCATATAAATATCTCTCAGTAAAATATATACTAAATCCCAAACAAAAGTTATTTAGTACCATTAATTAAACATTAATTGAAAACGTTCAAGCATATACAGTATTTATAATATTTGCCAAACATTAAAAACCACTTTTAGACAAAGAACTTTGAATAAATTGTGCAATAATTAGCAATTATGAGAACAGGTATGCACTCACATTATAAAATTTGAGTTATTATAAGACATTATTGCAAAATAAAAAAAAGATTTTAGTTAACAGGTATGACTTCAAACAAGTCCATCTTGAAACTAAAGGGTTTCTCACTGCTGCTGCTCTATGGAAGCATGAAGACAGATGTATCATCTGTCTAGTGGTGCTAGACAGATGACAATTACAAAGAAACTTGTGGCGACGGAATTTAAACAATACGCAGCACTGGCTTCATAACCGTTATGGTAAACGAGCCATTATATTTAGGTACATCTTAAACCAACAGCTGGTGAATATTTCAAAATTGACTTTTTATGATCTCTGCATGACATAATGTCTTTCTATAATGTCTAACAATTATATATTTACAGTCATGTATAAAACCTAACCTTCTTATTCTTGTACTGATTTATCTCAGCTAATTTTGTTCCTTACTGAGCCAGTGTTTAAAAAAATTGATTCACTCTATATCTGACTAGGTATTGGTTTGCCTCAAAGCCCTTTTGGTCCCTTAATTTTTTTATTTAATCTGCAGTGCCTTACCAGAAGGCATCTACAAACAAGAAACACCTACCACAGATTGAAGCCCTAACAGCTCTGCAGTAAAATATCTGCCCCCTTTCTGTTTGAAAAATTACAAGTACAAGTACATCAAAAAATTTAGACGTAGACTGCCACCAAAACAACATAAGCAGTTGGAGCAAAAATGTGTGCAAAAAATATACACCACATCACATTCCACCAGATTCTCTGTTTAAGCATTTAAGTAGAATTGCTATAAGCAGTGTTATTTAAGGCTCCTCTTTCTGAAGAAAAAAAAAAAGTCAGACATTTGAATAAGCAGTTACTGGTAAGCACAACAAAGACAGTACACGAAAGTCAGTGTTCAGGGAAATATATCATCTGTGCTGCGATTAAAAAGGTGCACTTTCTTCTATATTAACAGACCTACTCATTACTTTAGATCCACCTCACTGTCAGGCACAGAAGTAGTCCTCTAGAGGGTCAAAACTGACCTTGATGATTTCACAGCCAGCAGATTTATCACAGTCAAAGAAAAAAAAAAATCATTGGTCGAAAGATGTCTTTACATAAATCTGAACCCCAGTTAATCATTAATTTAGCTTAAAATGATTAAATACTTGTCTAAGTTATACATTTATATATTTCTCATTTCAATTTGGGGGTTTCTGAAAGAGTAAATGTAGAGCCACAATCCTCAGACAGTATCATTAACTAGAGTCTCTGTAGAAAGCCAAATTTTTGCCCCGTTCAGAAATTTGCTGATGGGAGTCCCGTGGAGGCTGCGGCGGCACAGATTTCCCACTGGAGTAAATGGAAACGAAGAGGAAAGGTAGTCTGGAGGTGTTGGAGTGTCATTCAGTGAGTGGGCTCTGAAATACATCCTTCTTTGATGGGGTGGTGGTCTTTTTGGGCCGGGGAGCAGTGTACCGCCAGGGCTCTGTCCTTTATATTGCCTGAGCTGACTCTGTAGGATCTCAATTTCGTCGAACAGTTGGGACATCTTATGGTAGGTGGTTATTGTGCCTCCTTTGGTAATACAAGCCTCGGGGACCCAACGAAGAAAGTAGAGCTTCCAAAGGGCCATATGTGAAGGCAGGAGCAGAGGTATCAACAGACCCTTCTGGTCTGTAGGCTGAGAAAACCAATCCCTGAAGAAGCGCTCTGCAGGGCTTTCAACTTTCACTGGAGAGAAATCTGGCTTCAGCTCTGACACCAAAGAGCTTTTACGGGTCAATGTTTCCTCTCCGCTCCTTAGACCATTACGTACAGAGGCACTGGATCCCCGCAGTGTGGAGCTGTAGTTTTTCTGCTAGAGGAAGGAAAGTCATATTTAGAATATTAACTACCCTTGTGACTTACTTTGACCCTCAGTGAATATACTACTGAAAAAAACTTTATTATTAAAAACTGAAAAAAAAGCTTCATATCCTGGTCCTCCACTTCAATAAGCTCCAGAAAATAAAAATTGAATTATGCAATATTAATGTGTGTCACTATGTCTATAAGCAAGTTACATACCTTGCGCGTGAAGGATTTAACTTCCCCATTTTGAACACAAGCAGCTCCTTTACCCACGTACATGGGGTTATTGAAGAGGGTCTGGTCTTTTACAGATAATTGCTGAGACCAGTCCCAAACAGGAGGGAAATAGAAATCCAGCTCTTCTCCTGGAGGGATAGCTTTTTGCTTGGCAAAGTCCTGTAGATAAACAAGTTTTCCAACAATTAGATGGCATGAGATAGATATAAGAATTGTGACACTGTTGGATTTGCTATCATATTATCAACCCCAATAGAATCACTGCAGTCAGCATCAAATACAACTGGTATGACTATACTGTACTGTAGGCCAATGCAAATAGAGCTCTCATATCAGAAGAAGCAAAAAATAAAATCCTTCCCTCCGGGTTTATTTCCCACACAATTGTTCTCTTATCTAAGTGAATTTTTCAGTTCTTTAAGTTTCTGACAGGTAAGAAATTCTTTACACTTTCAACGTGTGCTTTAACAACACTATGGGAATGGGATTTAACAATCTTGTATACAGCTTTCATGCAAATATATACTTAGACCAGTTATAACTATTACCAGATTATATGAAGAATCACATACCATCAAGTGCTGTGAGCGTTGTTTGGAAGAATTGAAAAGGAAAGTAGTGAAGAGTGGAATCCACATGCTGTCACTGAGTACTGTCAGATAAGTCTCTGTGAATTCAAATGCTGCTGGATACTGGTTTATCATCTGCCACACACAGTCCAGTAACAGCATAAACACTGGGGACTAGGAAATAAGAAGAAAGGAAACCAATATAACAAGTCCTGTTGCACACAAGTATGTTTTCTTTTATGACTGAACATATTTTAAATTCACTTTATACCTCCTTGTCATTCTTCTTCAAGTGGTTGCATCTGTCCAAGAAGCGATGACCAGCCATCACCCACTCCTTCTGTACCAAACTCTGAAACCCGTTAAGGGTGCGGTAGTGCGGGTCCAACATGAGCTGCACCAATGACGACACCACACAATTCAAGTCTCTGTCTTCTTCCTCTGTGCAAAGGCAACAAAAGTAAGTGTTTTTAAGTCATCAATGCACATAATTCTCTATCCTTAGGTGAGAATTAGCTATAAATACATACTCGTTCAGACTAAAAAATTAAACAATACAATTAAAGACATAACAAATAATAGGTAAAAGTGTATTTTCAAACCTTGCATAACGACTGAACAATTCTTCACATCCAGATAGTAAACAATCTCGGCCGACTGTTTCAAAAAAGCTCTGGTATCAAAGACAGAATACAAAAAGTTTAGTGAAAATCCAATTTGATTTTTTTTCTTGACTAGGCTTTTGATGGAAAATGGTCCATAAGAAGACACTTGCTGCAAAATTTTAAAAAGTGGTCCAAAACATTGGTTTTGAAAGAAAAATATGTATACATATATTTACATTTAAAGTTAAAATATTATTGCACTTGATGTTGTATATATTAACACAAAACTGCAGTAAGTTAAACTTCAATAATAATGTTGGAAAAGGCAATAACGTTGCTGTTGGTTACTCACCTGACATATTCCAGCCATCGTGAGTTTTCAATGGATGAAAGCCATCTCTCCTCGGTCTCCTCAAAAGGTTCTGCACACAAAAGAAATAATTTCATTTCAATTTTCGCTGCTCTTTGACTGTGCTTACTTGTTACCAGTGTGACTCACCAATGACACAGACGTTTCTGACTTTTAAAAAGGCACTTTGGATGTCCTGGATATTAGGGAGACTCTTGTCCAGATCGAGCTTAACAATCTCATTTTGCTGTGGGTGGCTTTTTGTAATTGCAGTGGTGACTCTAGAATAGCACAAAACAGGAACAAAATAATGATTCAAATAATGAGCTGGATCTGTAAAATTAATGAAAATAACTTTAGTTATTTTATTATTATTTATTTACAGTAATTAAGTCAAAAAATGTTCATACCTTTTCTCTATTCTACTGTTCTGCAATGGATCACATAAGCTAGCCATGCGAACAAGAGCGCTGCCATTAGGGTGATTCCAACACCAGAGCTGAGAAAAACAAATAGGTGTAAGACACAATACAGAATTTGCCTAGTTAAAAAATGCTGCAAAATCTCTATCAGGAACACTTTTTGACTAAAGTCTGCATATAATCAAATAATTTCTTAAGTTCTCATAAGTCCATATTTATACATTTATTGCTCACTGTAACAACTTAGAACACTTGACATAAGACCGTAGTACAGAGCCTTGAAGTGTGGTTTCAACTCAGTGGTCAAATTCTGTGTTGTATAACCGATACAAAGCCAGTACTACACAGTTCCAATTCTCTACATCCAATTATTCTTAATGTTTGTGCCATAACCTTTTATAGAGATAAGAGAGATTAATTACTCACAGGGATGCGATGGTCAGTGAAGTCTTTGGAGAACTGCTTTAGGTCCTGATCAGTCAGGGAAACTGGGACCACAATGTACTCTGCAAGACTATTTGCATAAAGAATAGCAATACCAAGGATCAAACATCAGTCTTTATTAAAAAAAAAAAACACCCCCATTTACTTTAAAAAAATAAACAAGAGCAGTCATTCCTGACTTGTTGTTAGTGTATTGTGCGAAAATTACATGTTAGCAGGGGACTTTTATTTTTGCCCTGTTTATTTAAAGCATTTTATTAGGTGGTGTTTTCCTTAAGTGGCAAAAGTGAATTTCATCCAAATGTAAGTGTTTTCTCAGAGTCATGTGAAGTGTTATTTAGCGTGAGAAACTATGATGCTATTGGTATTTATTTTCCTCGCAACTACCACATGAAAATACTGCACAGGCCTTTCTCTAAAACCCACTTATGACGTCACCAGCAGAACACAGATGAATAGCAAGTATTGTCAAAAACTAACACTGACACATTCATGACATAGTTCCCCTAAAAATGCTGCTAGGAATAAAAAAAAAAAAATAGGTGCGGGAAAAAAAAATTAGTTTGCCTAAAACTACAAAATAATTTGAGTTGTAGAAAAGTCTTTTTCATTTAAATTGTAAAACAAAACTAGATTAAACTATAACACTGTCAACTGTAACACTATAACAACTATAATACTGGCAAAACACCATAAGAAGAAAACCTTGGCGAGATGGCATAGCGCTCGTTGATGGAGCACACCCTCCATTCGGAGGCCCCCGTCCTCTTGATTTCTCTATCCCAGTCAGAAGGGCGGTCAAACATTGGGGTCTGAAATCCTCCTCGAGGAGTGGAACCATTGACTCTCCGCTCTGGAAAATAAAAATACACTGAGTACTTCTTGTTTAAAATGAAAATATATGAAGTCATGGTATTTAAAGTTTGAGAAGATTACTTTAAAGACAGAAAATAATGGAGTTCTGTACCTTTATGTTCATTATACCGCCGTCCTTGGTACTCAAAGCCAAACAGAAGGTGGATATCGGCAGGATGGGAGTAGTGGGCAATGGCCAGGCAAACCTGGGACATCAGGAAACAGTTAAGACACCATTTTAATGGTGCGACTTACTAACACACTTGGGCTCAGCATATTTTTTAAAAATAAACTAGTACCAAACCAGTCACATTTGGCTGTATGAATGTTTGACGGACCGTTACTCAGGACTATGTCCCACTTTTTCTCCAGTCTCGCCACACAATGTGAGCCATTGAGAATACATGTGTGCATGTGTCTCGACAAGGCTGTTCCCAACACTGTAATTTTCCTTGGCAAAATAGACCATTATATAATTAAATTTGTCACAAGAAAGAGACCTGCGTCCTGTTATAGGGTGTAATTACATACATCGCGGTCATAAAGGAGGGGAGACCCACTGTTATTTATATGCTGCTTTATATTTATATGAGAAGAGTGACTCTTACATATCATATAAAAAACACTTCAGGAAACAAGAAAATACTTGATAATATTGAGACATCACCATACGTATAGTCACTGGTGTGATATTTTAATGTAGTACTGTAATGTGAAGTTACTCATTGTACTATACTAGGCAAGCTGTGGAGGCCACACTGCTGACAATTCTACACAAAAAAAAACTGTTTCCAGATGACATTCATCTGTTTTAATCTATATATTTTACATGTACTTTCACAGGCACATACAAATACTGCTGTTCATTTTTGTTTCTAATATGGTCCATTGCGTTGTAATAAAACCATTTCTAACCTTTTCCTCTGCTGCATGGACATTATAAAATGCTTTGTAAGCTCTTGCGGGCCTTTCAAAGTGACATGGCGGGCCGCATTTAGCCCCCGGGCCCTGAGTTTGACACATATGGCTTAAAGCCTTTGAACATATGTTTTTACAGACCAAAGCTTCGAATGATGTCAGCCGTGTGTAGCTTGTGCAGTTCAAAATAACACTGCAATCACACCCTAATGTGTGGTGCAGTGACTTCACAATTCATCTTTGTCACAATGGTCCTCTTGAACCTCAAGGCAGCGTGAAGAATAAAACATTTGTCACTGACAATCGCAAGAGACGAGACAGAGTTACACTTCCACGGTGACAATCACTTTTAGTGCCTCACTCGATTAGCACCGTTCTAATGGTTTCCTATTCATTGTCATATTTCACAAACAAAATTACTTTTACAGACTCTGTTGCATTATTATTATGCAGAGTGAAAAGAATCCAACAATGCAAGTCACAGTGATGCAAATAGCTGTCTTTGAGGAAGTCCATGGTGTAGTGTGTGTGTCCGTGTGTGTGTGTAAGCAGTGAGTTTATGTCACGAAAGGAAAAGTTTTGTCAGTAACAGAAGAAATTCAGACAATTAAAATCTGCTATTGCACAATGCAGTATGATTTTGATCAGGGTGTAACAATCAAGTGAAACATTTAAGCTACACCAACAACAGGAAACAACAAAAAGTTTTCTTGCTCACTTTTCTAGCACTCTCAGGCCCAGCCTCATCAAAGCAGAACCTGATGATGCGAAGATCTTTGCAGTAGAGAATAAGCTCAGTGGGGTTGAACTTCAGCTTCTGGTTGGACCCCAACACCTTCTTCTTGCCTTTGGTGTCATTTACTGAAGAAAACATAAAATTGAAAGTAAATATATAAATAATACAAATTCTTCATCTGTAAACTGCTTGTACCCATGTTATTGAATTTATATTTTACATTTTATGTAAAGTATCTTTTAGAATAAGCTTGCAAACGTAAATTCCTGTCTTTAAAAATACCTAAGTATCTAAGTTAGGGGCACAGACCTACAATAATTATGACAAGTGCTAACTTGTTAAACTATAGCAGTAATGATACACAAACAGAGTGTCACCATAGTGACAGATGGGATATGAAACGAGTCGTTCATTAAACAATTTGTGCTAACTCATAATCTCTCAACTGAACCAGTACTTAATATTTGGGATGAAAAGTAAGCAGAAGCAACAAAAAGTCAGTTGTAAATCTTAATTTCTAGAAGAAAATTACACATTTAACTTAATATTAAACTTTTTACTATGAAGGCAGATCAGATGTACCTGTTACCACTTGTTCCAGACAGGTAAGGGGAATGTCATGTTCACCCAGCAGAAGGTGTGTCAAATGAGGCTTCTGTGGTTAGGACGATGACAAAAACAACAACAACACGGGATTCTGTAATTATTAAAAAACTTTAACCTAGCAATGAGCAGATTCCATTTTACTATCATGAAAAACAATCTGCAATGGAGATGGAAATGACGCGTGTTCTTTCACTTCTTGTGCGATATCAGTCACAATGAAGTGCAGGAAAATACCAAAGTTTCCTTCCTCCCGGGCCAGATGTACTGCATCATAAAATCAGGGCTATGGAGACACACTCAGCAGTGTGTTTGGGACACTGGTGGCTACTTATCGACGTTATAGTAAGCATTAAACATTATATAAACAATGAGAATATTAAACTTTTCTTTAAAAGAATTAAGAGAAAGGACACATACTTATAATATTATGAGAGTGTATGAATTAAAGAGCATTTTGAACTGTTAGCGTTATAAAGGGTTCAAGTTAGAAGCCCTTGAAAATCACTGTTCAGATACCTCTTTAATTGGGGAATCCTGAAGGATAAAGGAAACTTTAAAGTTGGTACATATCAACTTCCCCCAGAGATCCTCCTTGCTGCTCTCGCTGCTGATGCATTTCCTCACAAAGTTTGCCTCGTTAACAACTATCTCTCCTGAGAATGAAAGTATGAAGGACAACGTTAATATTTAAATAAAAACATGTGACAAGATTACCTACTGTGAGGGAATCTTTTAGAATATTTTTACTTGTAATTATTTGGTCACATTAAGATTTGTTATGTAAGAAAAGATTTTAAAAGAAATAAAAACAACAAAGTGAATGTCAACAAAATAATGTAATGAACTGGTAGGTTCACTTGAACAAGGCCTGATGTACATCAGGATTACAACTTTTGTACCATAATAACAACCACTGCAAAAGTACTGTGGAAGTCAACCAAGATTGTACACATTTGAAATGTTTCCCAAAATTCAACAGTCACGGAACAAGTCCAACAAGTTAAACAGCAATTTGACCTAGTTGTATGGGAACAGTTTTTTATGACCAGCCCTTGTGTTTTCTTTTACTGTGGGCAAAGAAATGTTGTCATATAAAATGACAACATTCCACATGGTTTTACAAATGCAAACACCTTTATGGAATAAAAACCCATTGGCTTGGATTTTTCTGCAGAATACTTTTTGAACAAATGTAGAAAATGGTATTTATATCATGTTTGTGTATCCACCACAATAACAGGGCACATACCCATATGCAAATAAGTCATGTTCAAATGTAGGGGGGGCATTAGTGAAAGAAGTAATTATTGAAGACACCACTCCCTTGTCAAAAGTTATAATATTTTGTATTTACAAAATGATTACCAGAGCCTTGCTATTGAGACGTGATAATGTTCTACTTTATGCAGAAGCTGAACATTCTCTACTCAACTGTAATAACACTAGCAGTCTGAGCAACAATAGACACTCTTTTAACATTCACTCAACCTCCACCATACACACCCATAATAAAAATGTCCTATAACAAAAAAAAGTTTGTATGTAAGAGCTGCTGAGACATCACCATGTTTTTATTCAGTCTAACTTTACAGATGTCGGATGATAATGTGCGTCTGCCCGGCTCAAAAGATGCCAGAATAAAAACACCAACACTAGGAAGATTGTTACCACTCCTTACACACATGAGAATGGTTTACAACAGCTCGAAGTCTGTTTTTCTATAAAGCTCATGTTAAAGATACTAAATTTACTAAATTGAGTTGTTGGACGAACAAGTAATCTGCTAAAGATCTAGTTATAAATAATCTAGTTACTAAATTCTCCTTGATTTAATTTCTTGGTATGTAAATATATTTCACAACTTCATCTTTTACCTTTTCACAGTGAAGGAAAAATAAAAACTTTTAGAAATATTTGAGAGACAACTCAAAATTATAAAAAAAAAAACCAGTTTGAAGATAGACAAAAATGTTTCCAGAGGGGATTCCAACAGCTTCCTGAAAACAGTAATCTTGCAGCAAAACAGTGGTTCACAATATGATTCTGTTCTTGAGCAGCTTGTTCAGAACAAGGAAGGCAAGTTCTTTTTAACTTTACTTGTTTGTTTGGTACTAAAGTCCTTTGTGTATGGGATGTGTAACATATTTACACAAAACAACCTGTGAATATACAAAGGGGAGTGTGATGTCACTCCTATTTCATTCTCACGACACTTACATAGGATAAAACCATTTGCATAAACCTCTTCTGTTATATCTTTTAATGCGTCGTCCTGTAGCAATAATAAAACCTGGATTTACACCTCGCATGTGCTGTTTGGGTGGGATCTACAATTGCCTTAAAAAAGGATGAGATTTAAAGAAAAAAAGACTCCCAAATAATTTTAAATCCCTTATTTAGGCAAGTTTTAAATCACTGAGCATGTACAGTTGTTCAGTGAATTTAAAAGACTCCCTGCTCCTTAAGAAAAAAAGAACAATTTTAATGATGGGACAATTTTATCTACATGAACTTGACAGTCAAGCCAGACTGACAAGCTTATCAAACCAATCAGATTATCAACGACTGTCATCTTTTCAGAAGACCTGTTATGGCAACAATTTCTAGCCAACAAACGACCTTGGATTAAAATTTCATATGAGACAAAAACAAAAAACACAGGCCGTGTATCCTAAAGCCAGAATGGTAAAATTTCCAAGCCTCTAAGTTACAGAATTTTGTCAATTCCTTGTTGGGCAATACATACCTGGAAGAAGCTTTGGCTCTAACTTTTTAAGAGGTGGTTCAATTGTTTTCTTCACATCAGTCTGTAACAAAAAAAAAATATATGTAAGCAAAAAAAAACAAAACTGTAGAATACTATATTGAAACAACTACAAAGGCATCACTGTGTGAAAGGCAGTTTATTTAAAATGGATCAAAATAATAGAATATTATCATCTTTATTGTAACATCAACACATAAAAGCTCACAACTTTATACTCATTGACATCACATGACGTCCCCATGAATCATTGACAACTCTACCTTAGAATGAGTGTGGATGAAGTGAAGGAATTGTTCAAAACAGAGCAGGGAAAAAGAACATAGATGATGCCTGGGAGCACTTTTCATAAAGATCTCTCAAAATAAGCAGATGATTACAAGACATGACATGTTTATATATACATGTATATATGTTGTATATATTGGCCAAAGCTGTCCATAATTTCATTCATTACATTTTAAGTAAAGTTTTGGATATCTGTCTATATGATGTACTTGAGACTGTCCTAATATATACAATATATACATACTGTACATGTATGTATACAATATATACATACATGTACAGTAATAAAACAAAGTTGGGAATTGCCTTTTCCAAAGAGACTTAGTTCTCTTTGGTTCTCAAAGTGTGTGCAACTTTTTCTGCATACACCTACTTGACTATTGTGTGAAGTCAGTTCTGAACATATGTAAAATTAAAAAAAGAAAATGCAATTCTCCCCCTATTTTTCTAGTACAAATACATGTCCCTGGTACCACATCAATTAACATTTTATTTTCGACCCGAAGTCATTTTTGCTGCTTCTGCTTTTCTTCTGTATCACTTCAATATGAACTCTTAAGAGACAGTGTGGGGAAAGTCCACCTACTAGTCCTGACCTCAAGTGTCATATTAACTATCTCTGCCCAACGTCCACTTCTTTACAACCCAATCCATGGGCCTAGTAAATGTAGCGTGACCATCAGCTGTAGACAGTAAAACCATGACAATAAAACAACACATACCTGTACAGGAGGAAGATAACACTTGAAGGTTGGTTTCATGGGTTTGACAGAGAACATTGTTTATTTCCGCCCTGTGGCAGGCGGCTGCTGCCAGTGAAGAGAGGAGAAAAAAAAGACACAAACCGAGAAGAAACCTCCAACAAAGTTTGGCTCAGCCTTCAGCTGTGAGTAAAAAACCAAGACGTCAAGTGTGTGAAATCTTCACCCAGACTGACCGGGTGGCAGGCGCTGCTCCTCCATTACAGTCAAACGGCAGAATAAACTCCACAGGCCGAAAAAAGAACTTGACACAAGTACTAGATCCAAATGCCGTTGGCTCGGTTAGCTCCGTTAGCAAACTAGCACAAAGTCCAAGAGGAAGTTTGTCAGCGCCGTCCTCACTCTCACTTTACAGCGTAAAAACACGACGGCGGCTCTCCGCTGGGCGAACACATTTCCCCCACCCGTCCAAGTGTAAGTAACGCTCGGTGACTCCCTCAAACTGTGAGTAATTCAACCACACGCAGCAGAACCTGATGCGGCGAAGGACTTAACGGCCATGTTTATAAGGAGCGCAGGTCCCGCCCTGCTTCCGGGCTCAGCTGTCCCGCTGCTGTCCTCACACTTCACTTAGTCAAACTTTCCCCCAAAAGCACGGAACAGACACAACAGAAGAGGACACATGTAGTTGGGTGAAAACACTTTATCTTGAGAAATATTAAGCAAGATTTCAAAACCCTTTAAATGCTAAAGTTTGCAACAGGCGTTGCTCGAGTCTGACAGCTTTAACCCAAAACAACCCCGACGGACTACAACTCCCATGAGACCTAGAGGAACCAGAGCCTCAGGGGTGCGTCTTAAAAATTAGCCTCAAAATAATAAATACATTTAAGTGATATTTATCACACCGCGTTGTAGATTTCTGTTTGAATCAGAAACAAAGGAAAGGTTTTACTTAATGTAAGCATTAGTGAAATAGTTCTACTTACTCATAAGGGCAGAATTAAGTTTCTTATTTCATCCTGCAAGTGAAAAAAATGCATAGGACTGAAGGAGTATGGTGAGTGATTAAGCCTTAAGAAAATAACAGAATAATTACTTTATGTAATATGTGCTGCATGAATTTTATTAACAAATACTCTTCTCACAAGTACTGCAATTTGCACGCAGCAAGGCAAGGTAAATGTTTATCGGGCAAATGGCCTTATAGCCAAGATGACTTTTCGCTTTTTCAGGGGTTGCGACATCTAATCAACATGTTCCATCTCCTCCTGTTCTCTGTATCTTCTACTCTGACCCCAACTACCTCCACCATGCCCTCCATCACTGCATCCATTAGTCTCCTCTTTGTCTTCTATCCGGTAGCTTCATCTGTAGGATCATTGTTCCACCAATATGACCACTGTCCCTCCTCCGAACAGGATGAACCTCTGAACTGTCTTTTATAACCAAGACGACTTCCTTAATTTAAATCTTCTTTAATTTAGATCTAAATTCTGTTTTCACGACAAATAATTTTAGTCAGTCTGAGTCACTTTAGCTGACGCACTTTTACAGTGTTGCACTATAAAAAAAAAATAATAAAATCGTTGGATATTCTCATGGAATCGCACTAAAATGCAAACAATGTAAAAAATAGACACGATATAAATTATATTGTCTATTGTATTATATTAAATATATTAATGTTCAGTCTACATTATTAGATATTCTTTATAATAGAATAAATACAAATATGAATAGAACTCATAGACTCTGAATTATTTGTGAGAAATGTGATACCATATAACTAAAGTATACACGCCTGGTTCCTCTTTTAATATAATTTTAAATTAATTCTCTGATCATTAAATTATATCGGCGCCGCTGGTGTAGTGGTATCATGCAAGATTCCCGGGCGGCGCATCACTTTTGGAACATAAGGTGGCGGACTTGGATCCGATGGGCTTCAGGTTCGAGTCCACAAGATGCGTGGTGTTTGAAGTTACCTCTGTGGTGCTTGGGCATGGCACCGTACCCACACACTCTGTCCAGTGTTCACTTTGGTAACGGTTTAAATACAAATGGAGAATTTCTTTGTGTGCAGAGGTATGCCTGTCTCTTATACACATC
>JAFBJS010000746.1:149242-188694 GCA_016785265.1 Paraplagusia blochii
CTGTGTATTCCATTTACTTTCTCACCTCTGTACTGGTTGCGATAAAATACTTTTGGACCAAGTTAAATGTCTGGAGTCCATGTCCAGTATGTCAAAGTCACATCAAAATGAAGTCATTGAGCTCTATATTGGGAACCTGTCTCTTATACACATCTGCAATAAAGAGACCGCTTTGGATGGCTGTGAGAAATGAATAGCAGTGCCACCCATGTACTTCAAAAGACATTTCCTTTTCTAAAGAGAGATATTTTAGTGAATTTTTAGCCAGACATTCCTAAAAAAACACTGTTGATACTACCCAGAACCCTGAAACACCAACCTTTGGTGTAGGAAGTCAATATGCAACCTAAATTATGATTTCACCTGGGCCGTGTGAATATGATTTGTTTTTGTTCATAACCTTTTGCGAACTGTATAAAACCAGGGACTGATGCAGGCTCAAAAAGGTTGGAAATCTGTTGCAAGTTAGAGGATAGTTTTAGAATAACAGGAAAACAGATGTTACATTTTTTGGAAATAGTTTACAAAGAATAACAAATATAGATAGATAGATAGATAGATAGATAGATAGATAGATAGATAGATAGATAGATAGATAGATAGATAGATAGATAGATAGATAGATAGATAGAACTTTATTAATCCCTCTGGAGTATCCCTCGGAAAATTACGGTTCCAGCAGCAGAACAGCAACGAACAAGAGCTAGATACAACAAGCACAAAAAAGACATTACAATATGAGTCTTGGTAAAGTATATTATAAATACAGATATAACAAGCATCGGCCCTAAAGCTATGCAGGGCTGGTTTTAGAAAGATGCTTGTATTAGATTTCTCATCAGGTCAGATATTACACCAACAGTGACTTTCACAGGAGAGCTGGAGGGAGAATTGGGGAACAGGAGAAGTAGAGAGGAACCCTGGGACCAACATTTCTATTCTTGGTTTAACAACACCAAATAGACAGTCTATGTAATTTAGTATTTCCTTCAATAAAAAGAGACAGACAGACAGACAGACAGACAGACAGATAGATAGATAGATAGATAGATAGATTGATTGATTGATTGATTGATTGACTGAATGAGTTAGTGATAGAGTGAGTGATTGATTGTTTTATTTGTTGTGAATTTATTGTTGGGAAATCCCAGAACCGCGCATGCTCACTGCTACTGCAGAATGGCTCATGAATATTTAATAATGTGGCTGCAGCTCGGCCTGTGATTGGAGCCCGTGGCCGAGTTTCCTGTTACTGTTGTGGAGTCGGTGCTGAAGGCCAATGCTGCTTCAGTAAACGAGCCAGCAGCAGTTAGTTGAGTGCGTTTGCTTGGAGCGGTGCTGCTGCTGTCACTGTGAACAGACGCACAATGGACGGAGGACACAGCTGAGGAGTTCATCCATGCTCTGTTCACTCCACCGGGATTGTATTGTGTAAACTTGGGATCTTGTGCCCGGACTTTTGGTCGAACCGCTCGATACTCACGGTGTTTTAACTGTTTTGACTGAGCAGAGTGGATCACACGGAGACTGGATAGAGGAGAGAGGAGAGTTTGACTGTTGAAGACAGAGGATGGTGAGTGCTTATTGTTTTACATGCGCTTTAAATCAACCATTCCACACACCTGCCTTTCAGCCGCAGAAGTTCTAGACCTCAGAGTTTTATAAAGTTCACTCTCATTGTTTTATGGTGGATCGTTTGTTTGGCCCAGAAACTATTCCAAATATGTCTTTGTTCATTTTCAATGTTATGCTGGTATTTTAGATATTAGATAGAAGGTCGAAAGCCACATGACCAAATAAGTAAAATTTAAATTAAACCAATGATTTAACATGATCAAAATAGAAATAAGACCACTTCACTATAATTATTGTATCCACAATATTTTTTCTCTTGAATAAATGCAAAATGCAAAATAAATTAGTTATTCCCTGTATTAGAAATTGTGCATTTGATTTTATGTCATTATAGATTACAATCGCAGCAGACTTGTATGAAAAAATAGATTTAACCTTAACACTTTGGAATTAAATAGTCAACAATATCTAATTAATTAATAAGCTGATCACTGTAGCCTTGATTTGTTTTTTCTTTAAATAGAAGGGGTTTTGTTTTGGAGGTAAATAAGTGAACCCACGTTGATATTTCATGTGATGTAAGAGTTATACCACACTATATTGTACATTTAGACGATTAGCTACCAGGGCTTTTTTACAAAATCAAACTAAAGGCAGAAACTAACACTTTTTCTTTGTGACATTCAGAGAGACGTCATCTTAAAACAATATGTAAAGGCTTTTTCTACAAACCGGTTAGTCTTGGCTGCTGAGGCAGTCAGGGAACATATGTCAGCAGAGGTGTGTGTGTGTGTGCGTGCGCGCACATTTACATGGAGACAGGTTTTCCGGGTTCTAAACACCATTCCTGACACGCCTAAAGCTAAGTTATGGAGGATGTCATGTAGTGTTTTGGCAACATTTGCACCCACTGTCCTTAATGGTGGAGGTCACACTCTGGCTGATGGTCTTCTCCAGCCTTAAACACATCTACTGTCTTTTATAGCTATGTCTCAGATCAGTTGACTCGGCTGTGTTGACTTTCCCACAAAGGAAACATGATGTTTTTTTTTACTCTGTACTTAATTAAGAAGTATCTTCAAAAGTATTTTGATTTGACCCACAAAATAGACCAGTTTATTGATTATCTATTACTCCAAATGTATTTTAGATAATTTTAAGTGCTATTATTGAATAATGGGACATAAAGTGGGATTTAGTTTTAAGATAGTTTGTCTGCATTTGTTGCTTACAAAAAGGAAGAGCAACTAAATGCTCTATTGTGAGCTACTGTAATGGGTTAATTCACTCAAGAGCTCATACAGTGCATCTCCTAGACCCACAGTTGGACCTATATCTATAACTATGAACAGTGTACTCATAAAATACAGACACAGTCTTTTTGGCTATAGTAACAGAATAGTAATGTCCCTAAATTCTTAGATGAGGCATATACTCATTAGTATAGAAGCTTGGTTAGTTGACTTTTTTAATCATATCATGATAAAACCATAACTCTCTCTACAATAGGTATTAGCATCTATGAGTATTTCAACAGGAAAAACTTCTAGCATGTTTTAAATGACATTTATGCCACATATGTTTATTTTTTGTGTTTTAAGAAACACCAATATTTACTTGAAAAATATTCGTGTTTCTTCCAGTGGTCTTCCCCCTTGCAGGAAGGCTTACAGTGTGGTGCTGTGTGATTTGGGTTGCAGTCGTGGAGACTGCGGCTCCTAAGACCTGGTAATGGATAAGAGGATAAAGATGAATGAATGAATCAATTTTCAGTTTAAAGATTGGTCGAACAAAGCAAATATCCTTGACAGAGTTACAAAAACAAAGTCAATTTCACTAGAAAATCTAGAAAATCTGCTTTCGTCAACCTCTAAACACAAGAAAACTTGTGTTTATGTGTGCTTCAGAAGCTCTAGTTTGTAATTTTAGTGAGTGAGTGAATGAAATGGCGGTGCTCTATCCCTGTAAGTAACTCCTTTGACAGCCAAATATGCCTCTCTGACAGGCTAATGAATGCAGCAGTATTAAGTTGAGGAAAAATATGTGAACCATAAGGAACAGGAACAGTCATGGTCTTTGAGATTTGTTGGAAGTAAACAAAAAGAACTGCTGGGTTATTTCCTGCTTCTAGCACCATTAATAATTAGGGAATAGGTAGAAAGTAGATGAGTGGCGTGATTTCCCCACGTCCTAACTGTCTGGAGGAGCAGACACCAGCACTGCTCAGTTGTTCCTTTTTTGCCAGATGCTGAATAGCATGTCGGGTATGACAGCAGATGGTTTCTATTATTTTCTTCTGCAGGGAGGTGCATACTGAGAAACGCCCCTCTCTCTTCATTTCAAAGCTGGCGCTACATTTTCAAACCCATCACTGCTGCAAAGATTTGCTGAGGAATTCAAGCTCTCTCACTGAAAACAGAAAAAAAACTCCCATTCTGTGGACCTGGGGAACTCGTTAAGCTTGTCGCCATGCTTCAGTACAATTGCACTCTCCTGATCACTTCCATACGCCTTAATCACAAAGCTGCAGTGTTTTCACTGCCTCATTGTGATGGATCACCCTGCAGTCTTAACTGGTTGTAAATCTTTTTGGACAAGAGCTTGAAAATAACATCTTGTGTTCATCGTGTACGTTCTTTTTTTTATCCTGCACAGTTTCATCTGCTTTTGTCTGGCTCAACTTCAACTTTCACTAAAACACAACATTTTCACCTTTGACTCTGATGTGTGTTTGAGTTAACAGCCAGCGTTTGTAATCTCTGAACTTAGAAACATAGTATCATGACCTTAGGGACCACAGTGGTTTCCTGTTTTGGCGCCCCCACCACACTGTGGTCAAGACTGAAGGACATATATTGGCTTTGTGTGTCCGTGTTTGTGTGCATTTATTTGCAGCCATCAAACAACACTGCAACAAGCCTTAATGCTATAAATGATCAGAGGACCATATTGATACATTTATAATATTAATAACATATTACTTTTGGGCGATTCATTAGTCAATGGCACAAAATGAGGGCATATAATCACTGTTCCAAAATAAATTCCAACACAAGCCAACAACTTGTAGCTGGTGAATGTTCCCTCACCCTCAGAATCAATATAATCCAAGACATGTTTTGGTCTATTGACTTTACAGCGGGCAATAAGACCATTTCTATCATATGTGTCCTGCCTTATCTGGGACATAAGGAAAAAGGATCAATGTCTGAGACAAAACCTTCTTCAAGACGCTTTCTGCTATGTTTTATTTTACAAAAACATATTTAACATATTACACCATTGATTTCGACTATTTAAGTAACTCTGAAGTTGTACTATAAACTCACAACTTCAAACAAATATATGATAAAACCGTGTTTCTGGCTTCAGGCTCCACCATAACCTCGGAATGCCAAGCAACAACTTTTTCAAATGTATTTAATTTAACATATAACATCTTGAAGTTAATTGAGTAACTTGTTCTGTTCAAAATTATTATAAAAATATCAATATTATTTTTAAAACTATTTTTATTGCCAGGACAAATGCCTGTGCCTTAATAAATATGGATTTGCGACCCACTTTTGTGTCACGACCCCCGAGTTTGGAATAACTTGGTTATAAGATATATATTAAGGTATATAAAACTTGCATGTTAAATAAACCAGTCCTTTGTTTATATTTTATTTGTAGTACAGCTCAATAGTACAATTGTGAGTTAAGTCTCAGGAGTTTTTTTCTTTGTATTTTCATGAATTACTTACTTACTTTAACTTTAGCCCAAAGCGACATTGGTCAGGTTAACACAGCTACACTCAGCTTTTCTAGTCAATATGATCACCATGATGACAAATTGACCAGAACCCATTGCCCCCTTCACTTGCCTGTTAGTTTACTGTTTCCTGTAGCTTTGTTTTGTTTCCTTAAACCTTACAGTGTCCATCATGCAGTGATCTCTCTAAAACTTGTGAATCCCCAACGTTACCACAGATGGGCAGGAAAAACTCCCACAATTGTGGTCACTAGGAACAAGAGTTGAGTCAGAGCTTTTTACAGATTTGTCAATTCGTGTATAGAAACGCATGAGGCTGGAAACAAAGTCAGAATTAGTCCGTTTCAGTTATTTGTGTTTTCTGGCAGCGGTCCTGGAGTAGGGCTGAATCAGCACATTTCTCACCAGGGAATCATCAGCGGCTGGTTCCACAGAATACGGTCCATGTGAACTTTGAATATCGTTCCAACATATTCTGCAAACTCTGCAGGGAAGCAAGCAAGGGCAAGGGCAAGATGTTACATTTGAGTATAAACTTATAAACGTTTAGTTTAAGTTCCTAGAACAGCTGTGAATCTGACTTTGCTCTTAGCTGTCTTAGTCACCTGGTCGTACTTATGGTCATAGTTTACAGTAGCAAAGCCTTGAGTAAGATTTCTGTGCTGGAGTGTGATGTCATCTGTTGTCAGTTGATTGCAAAAGTAGTAGAAACACAGGGTCAAAGTAAATACTGGTTTTCATACGACCATTGTTTCTATGTTTTATTTCGTATTCAGTTGATTACATTTATAAAACTTCTACTATTGATCATTTCTAGCAAAAAGCCTTACATAAATAATAAAACTAAGTGCAGTTGTTAATGTTGTCAATTTATTTGGCTTTTTTTTTTACAGCACTGCCCTGCTGTTTCACCATATTGTGCCATAGTTGTTTATTGGGCCTCCCACAGATTAGGTTCAAATTTAAATAAAAAGTGTTTGTTTACTGAAACCACAGTCTTTGGAGCATGGATTTTAACTCTCTTGCCAAAACTCAGGGCTAGTCATGTGTGAACCTTTTCAAACTTTCTCACAGTAATATCAATAACCTCTGACTGACCCTCCCTTGTCAGACTGTATCAGTACTAGAAGATCTGTGAAGGACACAGCAAACAGAATTGACTGTGTTGACCTTTTTTTTAGGGTAGTTCTTTGTTTCACAGGCTTAACTTGCTGCTGTGCTCAGAAAACCTTTTGTAAACAATCGGTGTATTTAGAAAACATTACAGAAAATCAAATTATCTCGTTAGTCAGACTGAAACTGCACTTTTTACACGCACGTGAACTCAATACACTGTAAAAACCAGAGAGGTACTGTACCTCACTGTTTATAGGCCAATGGAAAATCACACCAATTATAAAAATCAGCTTCATCCACATCAAATCACTGGAGAATGTTGTTGACGTCATGAAAGCTGGTGATTATTGCCTACATGGGGACATCACCTTGGTCCTCACAGGTGATTATTTTAGCCTTTTAGTCATACAATATTGAATTACTTGGATCTTTCTTTGTCTATCAACCTCTTCACTCTGTCAATTACATTCTCCCTCATTATTTTAAATCAAATTAGTGCAGTTTATGTTCCAGCTGCTACTTAAAGTACTTTCTGGTTGGGTTTTTACTCACTGAAGCTGTTGCGGCTATAACATGACTATGAATGTCATTCATATCAAACCACTAGTGAGGATCAAGCTTTTCTAAAAGGCCACACTCAGTGACATGTCAGTGTCTCAGATTACAGCTGGTTCCGCCCTAAACCACATTTTCTTTGATATTATGTTTTATTAGCAGTCATATTGCTGTTCCAGGCATTGAAAAGAATGATACAGTGTGGGATCATCATAATGGGCACCTCTCAAATTTCTAGTTTCACTATACTTGGACAAAGTAGGGATATGCCTCTGTAGAGATGACAGTGTAGTTCAGTGTCAAATGTTTGAAAAGTCCTCCTGTATCTGCTCACTCTCAATCATCATGTCCTCTTTCTGTGGGTGGGAGGGTGGTCACCTCCTTCCCTTGAGGCACTTCTTTATAACTTCTTCCTGACTCGTCACCTCTCGGGTTTCTCATATTCAACTCAGTCACATTTCTTATTATTGTTTCCTGTGCGTGGGACCTTTAAACAAATTCAGGTCCTACACCAGTTGAAGTGCACTGTGTTGTCTTCACCCTCTTATACTTTACTGCGTCACTGTGCTATGACTGCCACCCGAATTTCACCGTAGCACTCTGTGAGCCATCCTATGGGTGGTGAGCCCACTGGAAGCTGTGAAGGGGCAGTGCTATTCTCCTCAGCGGCAACTTGGCAAGTGGATTCGAACCCCCAGCCCAAGTCTATTTAAACACCCACTGCCCCTGGGTTTTCTTTGCCAGAACAATTATTTTATTGTTTATTGGCTTTCAAGATGATGCATGAAAACCCCCCTTGAAAAGATTTATGTTAAAGGCAGTCTGAGGATCACTCTAAGAATAATGTAATGTGTGACATATACAGTCGCGGCAGTGGTGGCCTTGCGGTTAAGGAAGTGGACTTGGGTCTGCATGGTTCCAGGTTTGAATCCAACAGCTGCCAAGTCTTTGCCGAGGCATAATTACTATTGTGAAAAACATCACCAGTAGGGATAAACCAACCTGTATCATGACCTTCTGATTGGGACTTGCATAGCACCGTCCCAAGCCAAATGACCCACAGGAAGGCTCACAGTATGGTGCAGTTTGATTTGGGTGGCTGTCGTGGAGACTATCCTTTGACCCAGGCCAGCAGTCACATCACTAGGTGAAGATGAATAAAAAATTACCAAATTAAGATGAATAAATTAATGTAGTTAATTTTTCAAGTAATGAATGTAGACAGCTTTAAACAAATACATGCTTATTTACATTGGATATGCCAGACTACATAGTTCTGAAATATGTTTGTTGGTGTTCAGCCTGAGTGAATGTTTGCTGTTCTGAAATCTGAAGTTGACATTTCTCCACCAAAACAATATTTATTTTGTTTTTTTCCAAACAACAGTTGCTAAAAAGGTGCAGTGCTGTTCTTTATTTTCACTTCAAGTTGCAAAGACAACAACAATTGTTTCAATAATAAATATTGTCTGACATAAATCCTTGAAAAGATGGAGGCAGTGGGAGTTTACGAGTGTGTCATTGGGGAAGTTGTTTATGTTTGAAATGGGAATGTTCCTTATTCCGAAACTGTAAACATCACCGTGAGTGGGTGTTTACTTCCTGAACACATCCAGTGTTTCGTGAGACAATAAATCAAGTGAGTCTCATATACAATAACAATGGTCATCAACATCTATCTCCTGATATTCTAGATTTGTCATACATACTATACTGCTATTTGTTGGTTAGGTATGTGCAGTTTTCCCCCCCTTCAAGGCCGGGAAATAAACAGTCAGTACTTATCTATTGCTGTTTAGTGGTTTGTGCCTCCGAAACTGGCCACACTTTAACTGATGCAACGTTATTACAGGTTACATTACACTTTACACTCTTTGTAGGTGTTGTGTTGTGTGTTCCTAGCCTTTGGAGCGACTCTGGCTCTTGGTTCATAGTTTACTGCAGTGCAGTGGTTCATGTAAACCAGGGGACTCAAACTTAATGTAAACCTTGATGTGAAAGTTGAATTTATGATAATATTTTATAGATCTGTTCTCCACATTTTATGGTAAACCCTATAGTTCTCAAAACCCTGATGTTTCTTTTTTATTAATTACTTTCCTTTGTATTGAACACTGAAAGCTGACGCGGCCCTTTGGTGAAAATATAGTATGGGTGGTGGCCCTCAACTTATTCCTGATTGAGACCCCTGATGTAAACAATCCCAGTAAATAGAGTTAAAAAAATGACTCGTCTTCCTTTGGAAGTCTTACAGCAATGTAAAGATCGTCATTATCTGCTTTATGTAGAGTTTTATATCTTAGTTTTAATCATATCGTAGCATGCATTGTTTTATAAATAAGGATATTTCTTTGTTGTGTGTTGTTTACCTGTTTACTCCTCTGTGTCTATGTTAACGTGTGTGCCTGACCACTGATTGAGTGAGCAATCGTGGTAAAATCGCACATTGTACACTGGCCCTAAGTGTGTGTGTAAGAGAAAGGGGGGAGGAGTACGAGTGACCTTAATGATTATCCCATCCCTCAGAAGTTTAGACTGGATCAGACTGTTTCACTCAGTGTGTCACTGCTCCTTTTGCACAAACACACACACACACACACATACAGGTTCAAATGTGTTTCTGATATATTTTTTTCTCTTCCCCCCGGATGGACCTATGGTCTCATTCAGCAGTTTCATCAGAGTCAGTGAGATTCTGGACACAGTGCAAACACACTGCAATAGAAACCAGGTGGAAGTTATGTTCCTCCTGAAGCGTCTGCTGGGTCAGATGGAACTGTTTCAGATTTCATATGCGGTGCCTCTGTCAAACCTTTCCTACAGTTGCAGTTATTTCCGTTTTCTTCCCTGGGCACAGATTTGCCAAGACAACCCGGAAGCCATCAGAAAGATCCCAGGCATATGAAACTGGATGGTTTGACTGGGTACCTTTAAATGCTGGAAAGGCAGTCGGTTAATATTTTACTCTGGTGCTGCCATAACTGCCCACATCCAGTAAGATAAGATTAAAATGATGACAGAAAACAGGTCAGCAGAACGGGAAGGTGCACTTAGTCTTATCAGCCCACTTCTTCTTCCTCCTTCTCTTTTACTGGATCTCTGCTTCAAGGGTTGTCACGGTGGAGGTGCAATGGCAAAACAATTTCCATGTCCTCTTTCACAGTGTCAATAAGTCTTCTCCTCTGGGCTTATCTTCCTTTTCTCCTCTTGTGTGGTACCTGCATCTCCAACATGCCTTGTCCAAATACCTTTATTATCTCTCAGCTCATTATTGTGAGGCTTTGATTTGCTATTGTCATTGCGAAGGCAAACTTTTTGACTTGCTTTGCCCAGGTTAGGGGTAGACAGTTGCAGTATTCTTGTAATCTAAGTAAAATGCCATGTAATACGTAATATGTAAAAGCTATGTCATCTATAGGGAAAACATGGACATTTCATAGAAAAGGCAGGTGTATAATCACAATATAAATCAACTATTCTGTGAAATTTGGCTGACAGGGTTTCAGGACAGGGGCAGTGTAGCCTTGTGGTTAAGGAACTTAACTTGCCTTCAGAAGGTTTGAGGTTCGAAACTACCTGCTGCCAGGTTACCACTGAGGTGTTCTGAGCATGACATCATCCCCATCCACTTCTCCCCGGGTGCCCAAAGCTGCATCCTGTTCCCTTTGGTGATGGGTTAAATGTTGATGTCACATTACATTGTGTGCAGTGCTGTGGATCACAAAGACAAGGAGTTTGCTTTCCTTCCTTTCCTTACAAACCCGAAAGAGCGGCCTCTGGCCCCCGGGCCTTAGTTTGAAGATGCTTGCCAAGTTTTTTTTTAATATTTTCCAGGGTTCAGTACATGCTCAAAGCAACACTCAGCCGGTTGTAAATTCTGAGTGTGTGTTTTTTTTTATGTTGTTAAAGTTTAAATCTTGAATGTTAGAGTTTTTATCTCCTATATTCATGAGTTTATACAGGCTTTTAAAAAAATTAGACTTCGACTTTATAAAGATTATCTGAATCCCCTTAGTTCCTCATCTGTACGATATTACCATCAGTCCTTCGGATGAGAGTGATTAATAAGTCGGGTTGTATCTTTTTTTAGAAGGAACAAGTCTGTTCCCATGGCATTCATCCAGACCTGTCTCTGTGGGCAGAACCAAACAGTGGATCCAAACACATGTTAAACTCTAGTGTGGAAAAGGAGAGCGGAACAGAAGGGAGAAATAAGGGGAAAACTGCCGCCTATGATACTGAATCAAACCCAGCCATTTCCTGTACCTAGAGCCAGAGCTGCACAACACTCTCCATATATGGTAATGGTATTTGCATGAAGGGAAAAGCCTGGGCTTATGGATGAAAACTGATGTTAAAATTCCTTAGTATTAACTTCATGCAAAGTAAACTGCAGGACTTCTGGTCCTGCAGTTTTGTTTTGTAGTTAGATCCACAGAATCAGAGTTGATCGTGATTAACTATCAAACTGTCTGGATATTTCTCGTAACCCTATTTTTGTTATGACCTTGTATAATTAGTTCATTTTATCACCCTGGTTGGACTTTGTTAGATCCTCACTGTTTTACTCTGCATGTGTGTGTGTGTCTGCATGTGTGTGTCTTGGCTCAGGAGGAAGTCTGTGGTTCCATGGTGATGGTGTTGTTATGACCACCAAAGAAACCAGTTGTGCCAGATGTCCCCAGTGTGTTTGCACCATGTGAGTGTGTGTGTCTGTGTGTGCTTCAGTGTGTTCCACCACAGACCTACATTTCCTTAGATGCACTGTAGTTAAAGGGATTTCTTATCGTAGAACATAAAAGCACCATAGTATAAATTTATATTGACTTGTATAAAAAAAAGTTATTGGCATCTTTTAAAGCATTTAAACCAACCGACATGTGCACCAGGGTTGTTTTGGTTTAAATGTAGAGCCTTTTTTCTTTTACTGTTTGTTGACAAAAGCCTGGACTTTGCCTCCATGCAGAGAGATAAAAGCTCAAATGTTCTTGTTTTTGGAGCAACTTAACTAAACGGGGATTTATTTTTTATAAACAAGTTCAAGATTTTGCCCAAACATTATAAACCATGATCATGTAACAGATGTAGCCCTCAATGCCACACTATGTTTGCTAGCCTGTAATGACCTCCAGTCCCTGGTGGTTCTGGCTCTGCTCAGTCAGCAGTTAACAGAGGGGTTTAGTTGTACCCGGCACCTCCTCACAGCTTTGTTTTTTATGTGTGCAGCTGCTGCCTTGAGTAGGTCAGAATGTTTAACAGACTCCTTCAGCTTTATTAAGTAAGGCTTACAAATCAAAACAGACCAAACTGTCCTCAGAGATTTGGGCATTAACCTCTTCCTCCATACCCATCACCCTTTTTCTAATGAAACTGCACTCATTCCAGACATAGCAGAACTAAAGAGGTTAAATACAGCAATTTAAAAAATGTTTTCACTCAGTGGTTGAATAAGTCCTGTTTAAGGATCCTGTGAACATGTGCCGTCAGAGAAAACATTTTCTACTACTTTGACTAAGAAGCCAAGATCAAGTAAATCACAACGTCAATCAGCTCGAATTTATGTCCTTATGTACTGTTAATTGCTGTAAAATACTAATGCCACATTTAAGTTATTGAGCATCATTAGGTCCTTGTCTCACCAGTGTGTCATTGACGATTATATAATTTATTTAGTTGGGAGTATTATTTATCTTTTGTCAACCTTGTCTTCTAGCTATTTCACAGCAGACTTCCTGTCTGTCTGCCTTCCTTACTTTTGTTATGATAATAAAATACGTAGCTTCAAGTAAAGTCATAAGTAGGTTAAATTGAGCTGTTGAAACAGACTGAAGAGACCAAACAGTAAAAAAGTTGTCAGTCCGCTTGCTTAACCGAAAGAATATTGCTTCCTCTGGACTAAGAAATTCTTGATAGTTTTAATGTACATAGTTTGCACGTAAATGCAATTAATTTTCTTGAGTTAGTCTGGGCGGCAGTACAAAGTATGGATGGATCCTTATCCATCCATACTTTGTCCGAAACCACATAACATCCAGTGGACTCACCCAATGTGATTTGGGTAAATGAATGAATTGTTCCTCAGGTCTCCTCTTATGGTCCAAAGTTTGGACACTGTAATTGACCACCAAGAGTGATAATTGTTGTTTGTGTCCTGGCCAACTTTCCAGGGTGTATCCCATCCTCAACTCTTTAGCACTGGGACTGGATGCATTTCCAGAGGTCAGTAGGGTGTCCATGGCCTGTGGTCACCCCAAGGCTCATGTTAAAGGTCCAAAAAACCATCTGAACTGCAGTTGGTTCAATGACGTAGAAGTTGGACGCAGTTCTGATGGATATTTGTATGTTGGTGTCATTATTGGGTAGGTCTTTTTTTTCTTATTACAGTTCTCCTTTTTAAAAGGCCATATGAAGTAAAAAAAAGGGAGAAGTTAAATAAAATAGAACTGCAAAAGCAGTAAACTCTGTTACTGGATATGATCAGAAGATCCAGTCAAGCTGCTTCTCCATTGACAGAAAATAATCTTTAAATAAAGTTTTTGGCACCATATTCCATTTCATAAAAGTGTTGAGAAAGTGAATTTGAATCCCTTTTTTTGCATTAGTGATATTTTTTAATCAAACTATTTCAATGTTAAAACAATGTGTTCTGGGAATTATTGTAGGTTGCGTTTATTTGGTTATAATAAAAAAACATGGCCAAACAGAATTATAATATTTGTATGATATGACTGTTTTTATGTTGTATAATATTGCAGATTTCCAAATATCAAAACATGACAGTTAGCACAATTACAAAGGAAAATATTCTTGCAAGTTTTCAAAAGTAAAAAAACTGAAAAGAACTTTTTAGTTATTTAATATGATCCTAATAAAGTGCAGAACCAATGTCACTCCAATCAATTCAGAAAAAGACATATGCAGTCTTACATGGGAGCTAGAGTGACTTATGGAAATATTAAAGTTCTTTGCTGGATCAGTACAATAAGGTATTATTGCATTAAATCAGTAAGCTTTGCATTTACCGTTTCAAAATATTGTGTAGTGGTTGTCCTAAGGAGGTGAAGGCTTCGTAGCACCTATATAATTGCTATATAAGTTAGTCAGTCAGGCAACTTATAATACCAGAAAGGGTGTTTTAATGTTTTCCTCTTCATGAAATTTTCATTTTATTCTCTCAGTTTCTAACAGTCCAAGCACTTCCTCGTCAGGGACCGAGGATGTCAAGTGTTAAAGTTAGTGTTGACTAACGCTCTGGACACTGTGTTGGTCCAAATGATTTCTCCTTCCAGGAGAAAGACACACACACGCCGGTCAGCACATTGTGTCTCTCATTCACAGTAGCCAGACAACATTGACTCATAGCACATGATGAATGACCTCAGTTCTCCAGAAAGTCATTGAGCTAAAACAAAAACAGGAGCGTAGGGGGAAACCAGGTTGTTAGTCTGTGAATTAAAGATGGGTCAGAGCATCTTCAGCACTTGAGCAAATACCACAGAGCACTTTAGGGAATCTGACCTTGCACTTTTTTAAAGTAAACATGGCTCAGTGTGCTGCTGGGATCAGGAAAAACTGCAGACTTGGAGCTTTTTTCTGGAGTGATTGTAACTTTTTTCCCCCTTTTTTTTGGTCTTTTTATCTCAGTGGTGTGATAAAACCACACTCCCTCGGCTCAGGATTGAACTCCTTGAGTGTTCTGCAAAGCCACATTTCCTTCAGTGAAATTAATATTACAACCTGGACTCATCTGAGCTTGTTACTGTATCATAAACTAACTATTGTATGTTGTGCTTTATTGCAGGGGAGCCGGGGGCACCAACGGTACCACTGGCAGAGCCACAATGTCAAACACAGTGGAGTGGATGACATGGTGCTGCTCAGCAAGATCAATGAGGATGCCATTGTGGAGAACCTCAAGAAGAGATACATGGATGACTACATCTTTGTATCCTTTGTTTACAGTCACAGTTCACGGCTCAGTGACAAATAGCTGAGTCTCTTCCCATATATTCTGTTACCAGAATAGCTGAATGGTCATTCACAGCAGCAGTTAGTAATAGGTCAGTGTTAGGAGGTGACGCCTTCCACCCAGACGCTGATGTGAGCGTGGGGGCGAAGGGCCCCTCTGTTCATGTCTCCCTCAATACCTGGAAGTCCTGTGACCTCACCAGTCTTGGTTTTGTTCTCACCACGGTGCAAAATGTGAACAAAACAGTGTGAAAACCGGCAACTTCTCTGCAATCTTTTTTTTGAAGTACCGTAGTTATCCTTTTTCTCTCTGCGGTTGAGCTTCAAACATGTACTACACTGAAACCTATCATTTTCGTACAGTACATGATGCCAATAACTAACTAAGTTAAGGGCTTTTAAAGTATCTCTGTGGCCCAACACGCACACAGAGATGCACATTCTCACACATGAGCGGTTTATGAGATAAAATGAGTCGAACGAGTGAATGAGGGCTTAGAAAGCAGTGATGGGAGTTCTCAAAGCTGCTCATTACATAAGCTTTATCCACACTTGCTGCCCAATACATGGAAGTAAATAAAAAAGTTTCATAAAAGTTGGCAGTTTCGGGTTTGGCCCGTTATTTGGGACCATCAATGGTGGTAACTGTGAGGACTCCTGGCCAGGGTCACTGTAGGCCACCCACAATAGCAGCTTTATTTGCCTCGAGCGTCATTTTTGCTTGAGGGCATGAAACCACTCAGTGTTGCATGGTCAGTTTGTTCTCTGCTATTTTCTGAGCACCATATACTTATTTAGGCTCGGCCTTGATCCTTAAATTAGCCTTTGCTGCTCACTCACATGTCAGTGTTTTGAAACAGCCTAAAAACCTCTAAAAATTCTCAACCTCTAAGTTCTACTATATCTGTGCTCTGTTTATATACCAGCCCTAGTGTACAACAACAACAACTTACAATAACAACAATTGACAATAATAAAAATACATGGACACATTTAAAACACAACAGAAGACAAAAACAACCAAAGGTATAAGTGTGAGGACAACTGTAACTGATAACTGTTATGATTTATTTTCAGTTTTATCTACAACAGGGGTCAAATAAGTTGAGGGCCACCACCTACACCATCATTTCCCCGGAGAAAGTCTTCAATACAAAAAAAGTAATAAAAAATCAGTTTCCTAAAAATGATGTGTAATACAACACTGAACCAGAAGGAGACTGTGGATCAGGACTTTGAGTACTAGTAATTTTTCCATAAAATGCAGAGAGTAGTATAGTATATAAAATATTATTATAAATTCAATTTGGGTGGGGTGCCAAATATCCTTCCACGCGCCACAAATGGCCCACGGGCCGCGAGTTTGAGACTCCTGATCTACAAGCAGTACTGACCAATGAAAAACTTTTGCGCAGCATTGATATAACATTTTTTATTATGTTATTAAAAATATATACATATTTTATTACTTATTATTTTTCATTTATTCAACACCTTTATCACTTTTATCATCTCTCTTATTGGTCTCTGAAATCATATATATTTTTTGCCCAAATCTATAGGCTTAAATTTGAAAAATAAAAAAGGGAATCTCCCTTTGGATGAGACATCACGTAAGGAAGAGAAATTGTTCCATAGTCTTTTGACGTACCTCATTTAAGTCATAGACAGACTTTAAAAACGAATGCAGGGTCTGTGACATTTCCTTGTCTGTCTTGTCTGTCTCTGTGATCCTTAACACTTAACCAGACGTACATCGGGCCGGTGCTTATCTCTGTCAATCCCTTCAAACAGATGCCATATTTTGGGGACAGAGAAATTGAGATGTATCAAGGAGCTGTAAGTACAAGCGTCTCTTAGTTAAACCTCAGAAGTCACATGTGTATGCACTTATGTGCATGTAATTGAGACTGTTGGCTCACTTCTGCTGTTGTATTATTGAAGTGGTGTGAGATGGCAACAGTCTAAAGGATAAATGAAGTGGGATGGATGCAGATACAGAACTTCTTAAAACTGACGCAGATGCTGCTGTCAGAAAGGTTTCCGATCCAAGTTTGGGGGCTGCTGCAGTTTGTCTTTTTTGGCTGGACTGTTGAATAAGTGGGCTGGTCTCCCAGACAGTCCAGAAACAAACCTAAGAACTTTTTAAATCATTCACACTACAGAGTACAGGCCAAATCTTACAATAGGGCAGATTATGGTTGCATTTAAGAGTGATTTGATTGATGGTAAATAATAGGAAAAACTCCTAATAAATCCTGATAATTTTACTTTCATTTCTTTATGTATTTATGTGAGTTACGATGCACGTAACCATACAAAACAAAACATAGACAGAAGAATAGCAGAGCCTCTGTTCCAGCTAAGGGCTGGAAGAGAGGCACAGAAGTGAGAGCTGCTATGACAAACTCGTCATCCTTTGGTGAAATTTGCAGTTTCGATCCCAGACATTCCAGTGTTTTCGTGTAGTGAGTCGCAGTAATTGAAACACCAGGTCTGGATCTTTAACTCCGGAACCACTGGGGTTTCAAACCTACCAGTGACTGCTATATTAGAAACCAAAAAAAGCTTCAAAAATAAAAGAGTAACACATTCAATTGGTTGTGATTTAGTCTAAAGAAGACATAGATACTTGGTTTAACGCATTTGTTGTTCATACGATCCCATTCAACATCCTCAGTGTGTCTTCTGCTGCTGAAGACCATATGAATTCGGCTCTGACTCTGAAGATCAAGGAAAGGCGATATATCACTGCAGCGATCAAATTGCAACATTTTCTGCGTGTAGTCTTGGGCCAAATAGGTAGAAATTATCATTTCTTGTTTAAAAAGTGTGCCAAACTCCAACACGGCCCACCAATTGTTTTTTTTTAACCTGATAACTTAACTATTTTATTTTAAACATCATTGTAACTTCAATAAATAATAATCAATCGCAGAAACATCTATTTATACATCAACAAGGGGAATTGCCAATAAGTCAAAATGAGTTTGACAGCCATTGAAAAAATACTGACCAATATTACAAACAAATCCAAGGAAAAATCTAAGGAAAGTCAGGAATGAACAGTGTTGTATGTTTTTCTTTGACTAAGTTATTGTTTATATAATTTATTGAACGCTGTTTTTTTTTCCTTTACTTCTCTTGTGGGGAAAGTGTGGGGATGTTGCGCTTGTTTGTCTCCAATTTTCATATGTATGACACAGTGGTTCAGAGACAATAGGTCTATTGGACAGAGGTTGTTTGTGATTAAGTTGACATGACAAAAGGAGAACAGAAAGGCCTAATTTGATGCCAAAGCAGAAGAGACAACTGAAAGTAAAAGAAGAAAAATTAATACGGTTGATGGAGAACTCACTCCAGCCTGGTGATGATTGTTTCTGTGATATTTCAGGCTCAGTATGAAAACCCTCCTCACATCTACGCCCTGGCAGACAACATGTACAGAAACATGATGATCGACCGAGAGAACCAGTGCGTCATCATCAGGTGAGACTTGCACTCACAATCTCGTGCTTTTTCTTCACCTGTCATGAAGTCATGACATCTGACAATGGTGTAAGTATGAAACTGACATTTCTCTGCGATAGCAGGTAAACTGATTGGTTGTTTAGGGGTTTCATGTGACACCAGGTGAGAGAGAGAGAGACAAAAACTGTAACGATAATGATCTGTGCAATGTGATCTGTGAGCAAAAACCTGTGCAGAGCCTGTGGAGGTCATGATAATGGCAGGGAGGGGAACGAGAACAGAACAGACCCAGCAGGTTCTACTGCATCATTGTTACAGCTGAATGACTAAGAAGCATGCTTTGCTTTGGTGTTTTTCCATCATGACATTGTCAGCTTTATGGAAACACAAATAATGAGAACAGTAAATGGTTATACAACAACAATGCTTGGCTTGACCTGGGCCTGCTCTGTGTTAATCTGGGAATAAAAACAGAAAAGCTCCAACAGAGGCTATTTTTATTGAACATCCTTCTTTAAAATACACAGGAAGAACACCTGCGTGGTCTTCAGTACAAAATCCCCATTTCACTAGTTTACAGTATGTGTTGTGGGATTTTCTTTTAAACTGCGGGACTTTTTTGGTGGAAAGATGTCATAGTTAAAACACCTGAGCTGGTTGGTTTTCTTTAGTGTCTATGTCCTGCTTCAGCACTTTCATATGAAATGGGAACTGAGGAGGATTTGGTGACCAACTACATCAGCAAACAAAAGCATGGAAGTGGTTTTATAACCGACACCCTCTCAGCAAACAGAGGCTGCTACGAACTGCTGGCCTTTCAGATTGGTCAGTGCTGACCTGAGCTGGAACTATTATTAATATACAAAGAAAACACAAGACGAAAACTTTTTGACTTTTTCATCAACACCAGGGGTTGATCCATGAAGCCCACAATGCTGAGAGTGACATGACAAATCAGAAAGCCTGTTGTAAAGGAAGTGAAAAGGTTACTGTAATAAAATCAAACAGACTAGGAACCATCTCATTAGTGAAGACCTGATCTTCACATTTTCCTTCAGATTATACCTTATGTCAAGTCAATAAGTAATCACGTCCTTATAAAGCTCTATTTTAAGTACAACAATCATGACTTCAGTCCCTAATTCTGTACAATAGTGCATTATAGGGAGGTTTATTACCGTAACTCCAAACCCTGAACATTTCTTCTACCATGCCTGTGTTTTCCTTGGTCTGTAATGAGTTATGTAAGGTAATCTTTAAACCACTGTGCCCTCTGCGTGACAGTATTTCTAACCATGTCTGTGCTCAGTTAATAAGCTGCAGGACTTGGTAATGCCTTCAGTATGTAAACACAGGTAAGAAAGTCAGTTCCCACAGGTTTTTTTTTGTTTTTGTTGCATCTCATGCAGTGGCTCAGCTTGGATAGTGATGATGAGGAGGGCCGTTTGGAAGTAATGAGAATGCATAAAGGAGTGAGGGAGAAAAGGTTACAGCTATATAGTGGCTGCTGTGTAATGGACTGGCTGCCATTACTTCCCTTGGCGGGCTGTAACCAGCTGCAGCTGTGTTTCTCACAGTGGCATTACCAACCTGGCCCTGCACTGAGGCACAGCGGAGAAAAACAGAGTCCATTGCTGTCCATGTCCAAACCACATATGTGGAAATAAGTATAACCCTGGCAGAGGGTAAGGCAAGAAGTGAAGAGGGACAAATGTGTGATGGTGGAGATTTTCGTCTTAATTCTTCACTATTAATATCCAACTAATGTTACCTTCAATTTATAAGAAGGTTTAAACAATATTGTTTGATTGGAGTGATGGTTAAAATGCTCTGATCCAGTACTACCACCTTTGGAGATAATAATTTCACTGTCCTAAAATGTAATTTTTAGAGATTTATTCAAATGTTTATATTTATGTATTTTTTTGTTTTTGTTTTTCAGTGGGGAGAGTGGAGCAGGAAAGACTGTAGCAGCCAAATATATTATGGGCTACATCTCCAGAGTGTCAGGTGGCGGGTCCAAAGTACAGGTGAGTCTGGCTGCTTTCGGTTACAGGATGGTTTCCAGAGGAGACCTCAAAGGAAGCAAACATTTCCTCCAATAAAATACACAGATATAAAGATTAAATATGTCAGATTTGGTTTAAGGATGTGTGCTAAAACATTTTTCGTTTTAATTCCTATTCTTTCTTACTTTATTTCACTTACTCAGACCGTTACAGGGCTTTGAAGCAGACAGTTCCCTTTGACCATCAGTCAGCCCAACCAGCTGAGCTCTGGTCCCTAGGGTGGATAAACAGGATCCACAAAGGACTGCTGTGGCTGCAGGTTTTTGTTCCAATCAAACCAGAAGCACACTGGACTTGGCTCTTTCAATCCACTGAGTGTGTCCTGGACAGGTTGGTACCAAAACCTGCAGCCACAGCAGCACTTTGTGACACTTTGGAACCAGTTGGACCCCTCTTGGTTGAGAGAATCATAAAATCCCTGAAACTTGATAGCACACTGATATCGTGATTATCACTCACTGCTACACTTGGTGAATAAATGCAGCATCTAACTTGGAAAAGTTCAAATGCTGTCTTGGAAATTAAATAGTAAGTTATTTCCAAACTGTAAATAGAGAGGAACCTTCTGTCTCTGCCTCATTGCTGCTCATGTGTCTACTTCCCTTTGCGAAAAAAAAAAAATCAGTGTTGACTGTCCAGAATATACATATAATAATATATAACAATATATATTTGTTTTTTTTTTTAAATGCATTTTTATGTAAGAAAGTTTGGGAAATAAGGTATTGGTGGATTTGTATTTTTATGCAGATTATCCTAAATAGGCACAAGGCATTTTTTTTATTTCCGATAAGGGAAGTGCTGATTTTTTTTTTTAAGTTTAGTTTCCATAAAATGTGAATTCCAAAAATATGGGTATGTATTCATTGTCTATTTACAGAGAGAAGTAGATAGAAGTAGCAGTAGCTCTGTCTGGATTTAGCACTCACATGTTCCTTACAGATAAGATGATGTCCTCCAGATTTTGCGTGTCTGCCCCCAGATGTGGGTTATTTTTGTGAGAGTGAATGAGTGTGTGTCCTTGTCCACACATGTGCTCATATTTTGGTGGAAAGTTCCAGAGACCTGCACATCAGCGTCTGCCTGTGAGAGTGTGAACAGTTATTGCTGCGTCTGCGTCTGTCGGCCTGTGACGTAACTAACAGCCCATTGCATCTGTCTCCCAGCACGTCAAAGACATCATTCTGCAGTCCAACCCGCTGCTCGAGGCCTTTGGCAACGCTAAGACGTTGAGGAACAACAACTCAAGCAGATTTGTAAGGATTTGTTTTCTGAGTTTTGTGTGTAACACAGCGACCTGATACAGACTCTCTCCTGTCGAAAACAACAGTTTAAGATGGTGATTTATGTCAAGATTACAAAGACAAATTTTATTATACACAGCACATTTTTACATCTGAATAAAGAAAAACAGTATTTTCCTTTTACTTGAGCTCGGGCACGGGAGAGCAAACCTCATTGGTTAACCAGAGCCGTGCTGTGAGGACACGATGAACATAAACGCGTACACGCAGAAAGCGATGACACACAACCTTCACTGCTCATGAAGAACACTGGTCAAAAAGGAAAAACAAAAAACTCATGTGTTTTTCTTCTAACTTTTTCCAATGGAGATTTTTTTTATTTTGCTAAGCACAATTGAACTATTGTTTCTGGGAGAAATAGTTTGTTTATTTAATAATATTTTTAGATTGTGATTTCCTTTCCCTGAAGAAGAATTCTCTTCAGATGTGGTTTAGTTGCATTGAGAGAGAATATCAAATAAAATCCTCGGGAAACACAAGATCAGACATATTGGAGAGAGACATGACAAACGGCTATTCTATTGCTTATATATAGTATAAGTTAACAGCCAGTTTTTAACCTTTATGCTTATTTATTTGTTAGTCAGTCATCTTGGCTTCTGACCTACGCTAGTCAGAACTTTGTCAAGTCAAGACTAAGTCAACTGGGAGTTTGCTTAGTCTACTGCAGATCTACTCAGCGATCAGTCCTGACCAGTCATGTTTCCTCTAATAAGTTTGGTGTGGAGAGCAAACAATGGCCCTCAACCCCAAAGATAAAAGTTGCGGATATGTTCCTCATCAAAAGAGCACAGAGCTTTAAAACTATGCAGTCTGCTGATTTAACAGTCCCATTGGTGCCAGCATGCAGAAAATATAATGATGCTACAACTGGAAGGATGAGGGTTATTATTCAAAACAACCTCAAGGTGCCAGAAGTGATCACTGCTCATGCCAGATTGTCTTATAGCTGTGTCTTCATACTCTATCGCAGCCCAGTCCAATAGTAAAAAAATATACTTTGATCCATCAGGGGAAATACTTCGAGATCCAGTTCAGCTCTGGTGGAGAACCAGATGGAGGGAAAATCTCCAACTTCCTTCTGGAGAAATCGCGTGTTGTCATGAGGAATCCTGGAGAAAGAAGTTTCCATATATTCTATCAGGTGATTTTTCATAGTAATAACAGTCAAATGCTTTGGTCTGTGCAGAGGGTCTTTGAGGGGATTTGAGGACACTTGGAACAAGATTGTGTTTGGCCTCAGGATGAGGGGGAATGTTCTGAATTTCTGTAAAGCCACAAGTGTTCAGTATTAATGTCATAGCACAAACTATTATTACCAGAATACATCAATGTGGTAATACAGTAGCCTCTGTGTATCCTATGTTTCTGCTGTACAGTTAATAGAAGGCGCTGGAGGAGAGCAGAAGAATAGCCTGGGAATTACGAGTCTTGATTACTACACTTACCTCAATCAGTCTGGTTCTTACAAGGTGGATGACATCAATGATAAGAGTGACTTCCAGGAGACGACGGTAGGATTTTTCCCGACCATGAGTAATGAAGGTACAGCAGCAGCACCACCAGCTGTGTAACTCTGGTTTTAACCTCCTCCCCTCTGCTTTACTAGCATGCCATGGATGTGATTGGCATCTCGGCACAGAACCGTGCCATGGTTCTACAGATCGTAGCTGGAATCCTGCATCTGGGAAATATCACATTCAAGGAATCGGGCAATTACGCTGCTGTTGAAAGTGAAGAGTGTGAGTAGACTCAAGTCTTCTGCGACTCATTTACAGCAACACAACAACCCTGTATCAACCTGAACTGTTTATTGCTTGTTACAATCAAGGCACTAAATTAGGGCAGAGATTAAAATTATTGAGTCTATTGCAGAGGTCAACTATTTTACCAGCAACATAATAAAACATACAAAAAAGATAATATCGATTAGGTTTAATACGACTTGTGCAAGGACGGTACAACAAACTCTTGGCAAATTGGAGTCAAATCCAGAAGAAAATAAAATAGAGCTCATTTGCATAAAAAATCAAGTGTAAACTCCATTTTTACCTTCACTTTCAGTGATTGATTCAGTGAATTCTTCATCTTCATGGCTTGTCATGAAAACAAATAGATGAAAACACTGAATGAATTATGTCCAGTCTGCAGTCTGCTATGTCCAGTCTGCATGGCATTGCAGTGTTAAGATTCACAACTCAGTAGAGATGTATCAATTGGAATTGAATGGTTTTCAGTGTGTGGTTGGACCTGATCAGCAACAGGCTTATGAGACTATTTATTGAACGTTTCAGAGAACTGGGAACACAATGTTACAGTTGACTTTAGGGAGCCTCCACATTGTTTATCTTTCAGAATGACAAACCAGACACCTGCACTGAGGCAAATTTTATGAGTCACATTTGACATTGCTCTTCAACAAAGACGTCACCACAGAAGAAGAGTACATAGAAATTTTTTTATGCCGGACCCTGTTCCTGACACAATTATACCTTGGATTTTCGTTCTAGGTGGAATCAAACCTAGAACTGCATCATTTCATTTGGATAGTTTAACCCTACATCACTATAAACCCAATTTTGACCAAATTTGTCAATATTTTTTCTTATAATACCTATAATATCAGTATAAGGTCAGTTGCACCTTAGTTTTCTTGGCCATTGAAGCTTTAACAATCTTTGCTGATTTGACATATTTCCCTCAGGCCTCACGTCTTTGAAGGTTACTGGAGGCAAAAAAAAGAAAAATGGCAGCTTGTAATCCAAAGCTTTCCTGCTGAACACAATGAACAGCTCTCTCCCTCACACTATAGCAGCTTTAGGTCCATCCCAGTGTTACGTCTGCAGAGAGGGCTACTGCAGTGGTGTGGTGCATTCCCAGACACAGCGAGGCTGCAGGCCTGGGAGCTATTTCCTTTTAGGGGAAGTGAGTCACAGTAATAAGGCAGGGAGGGACTCTCAGGGGACAATATCAACGCCAGGTTAGCGTAAATGGTCTGTGGTACGCTCAAGATTTCTTTTTTTTTTTTTTATTTTAAGAGTTGACCAATTACTTTTCCTCTGTGTTGTGTTCAGGTGTAATACGAGCTCATAAAAGGTGCCTTTTCTCCAAGGAATGATTTACTTTTAGAGTCCTGGCCACAGTTATGTGCAGAGCTTAAAATAGACTTAGAGCAAGTAGTCGTTTACCCTGAAGTCTATGTAATGAGTATTGATATGAAATGTAAAATCAAGTTTCATATTTTAATGAATATATAAACTTTCTTACTTCTGCAGCATAGAACTTTTTTTTTCTTTTTATATTTTAAAGCAAACACAAAATAAACCACGCCAAAATAAATATGGAAAAAAAATTGCCGTAATGTCTGAAAATGTGCTTGGGTAACTACAACACCTCAAAAAATTTTGGGATTATTTTCCTGCAGTCCTTAAATCTGCTCACAGGAATTAGTTGAGGACTCGCTTTAAGATTCTAGCAAGAAAAATTATGTTTATCCGCCTGGATTAACTCTGCAGTGACCGATAAAGTTGCAAACATAGACGTTGATTGTTGTTGTTTTGACTGTTTGATGGATTGTCATTGGTGAACATTTCCACAAAAACCTGTGGAATGTCCTAAAACTCGCTATACAAAAACTCACTTTCTCTGCCTCTTCTACTCAGACTTCAACTACCTACATGTCCTCTCTCCCTGCATACATCAATCTCCTCTACGTCTCCTACCTGGTAGCTCCATCTCTAGGATCATTATTCTACCAATGTATCCACTCAATCTGGCTTCTCTAGCTTTTTCTCTAAACCTTCCTCTGTCAACCTCCTGTCCTTCCTTGTCAATCCCAGAGAAAATCTCGGTCTGACACTTTCAGTTAGAGAATACATAAACATGTTTGTACTTACTGCTGTCTCCTCATTTTTTTATGATCTAGTCCTAGCTTTTCCTGCATTTCTGCTTGGAATCGATCAGAACCGTCTAAGGGAGAAACTGACCAGCAGGAAGATGGACAGCAAGTGGGGGAAGACGATGGAGTCCATAGATGTGACACTGAATGTGGAGCAGGCGTGTTACACTCGTGATGCTCTCTCAAAAGCCTTACATTCTCGAGTGTTTGACTTCCTGGTGGAGGTACAACTCTACACCTCTGCACATATGGCACAGATTCCCTTTCCTAAATCAATCAAGTTTACTGACAAAATCGTTGAATTACAGTCCATCAACAAAGCCATGGTGAAAGACCATCAGGAATTGAACATCGGTGTGCTGGACATTTATGGATTTGAAATTTTCCAGGTGAGTTTTTTTTTTTTATTCTGTTTTTGGCCGAAAGGTCTGCTCTAGGGACACATCCATTAGATTAAAAGGCACTAACTTTGAGTATTTAAACAGATCGAACTGAAGGGACGAAGCTGATTTATAAGACTTTGGATTAAGTTGTGACCCCAGATTGAGACAGCAGACTTTAACTTGCTTTTCTAAGCTGATTAGATGTCTGTCTAAGTTGAGACAGGAGCAGACAAATGATTGACAGAGCTGTCTGTTTTATCAAGTCACGCAATAAACATCCAGTTTTACAAAAAAGCTTCAAAATAAAGTTTTTAAGCCTGTATCAGTAATGTATAACCAGCAGGATCACCCCTCCCAGGGCTGGAAACAAATCCTCTACATGGGTTGAGCTGGTCCTCAGAATGAGGCACAGCTGCACGGATGTTTTCTTTTCATTAGGGGAAAAAAGGTTATTGTTGTTGAGAATAAGCTTCCTAATGCTTTCAGATAACACTACATATAAGGGAAGAAAATCTACTATGTTCTCTGTGCACCAATCATTAGGCAGTAAGATACGCAGCGCTGTTTTCAAGCCCTGATTTCTATTGTATGCGGTGTGAGTCACACAGAACGGACTTTCCTTATATGAGCGAGACGGTGTTCAGCTTCCACCCTAACAATGTTCCCTGGTTTCAGAGGATGTCCGTTGAGATATTAGCTTTTTAATTCCTGTGGGGTTTTTTTTCTACTCTAGAAAAACGGATTTGAACAGTTCTGCATCAACTTTGTGAATGAGAAGCTCCAACAGATATTTATAGAGCTGACTCTCAAGGCAGAGCAGGTAATGTTGCCTCACATTAGTTTGATTTCACTAATTTCCACTGAACAGGATTGTATTCATACTTGAATTCCTAACTCTCCTTGTAGGAGGAATATGTGCAGGAAGGAATCAAGTGGACTCCGATCGAATACTTCAACAACAAGATTGTCTGCGATCTCATAGAAAGCAAAGTAAATACAAAAATTCAATCGCAGTATTTTGTAAACAACAGACACTTTGCATCAGGTGTCACCAACCTTGGGCCCGGTAGTTAAATCACTAACATTTTAGGCTCATTTATATTTCTTTGCAAGCCGACAATGTCTACTTTAAGCTGATTTTATATTGTATTTGTCTGCCCTGATGGGCATATCAAGTTATATTATCTGCTGCCTAATTTCATCTTGTTAGACCAGATTATCTTTGTTAATCCCTTTGGGGAGATTCTTAGTCATTTCAGAACTACTTACACGTCAAACCTGACATCAAACTATAAAAGCTACAAATTTGTGATCTAAATATGTGTTGTTGTCTTTTAAAGCCACTTATTCTCATTAAATATATTTTTTTTCCTTCGTGTTCTGTCAGAATCCTCCAGGTGTCATGTGCATTCTGGATGATGTGTGCGCCACCATGCATGCAGTCGGTGAAGGAGCAGATCAGACCATGTTGCAGAAGCTCAGAGTCCAGATCAACACCCATGAACACTTTAACAGCTGGAACCAGGGCTTCATCATCCACCATTATGCTGGAAAAGTCAGTTTAACTTTTTGCTGGAATTAAGTATTGTTAGTCCAGCAGTTGCATCAGGATTTGTTTTTTTAAGGATAAATAACCAACCTAAATGTTCTTTGTTTTCTTAAAAAAAAGACTCTTGGACTTAGAGAAGGGTTTGGCTAGAAACAGATATTTTGAGTGTTGAAATTTCAGCACAAAGGCTGAAATGCTCAAATGCTTTAAGCCTTCTCTATGCCATTTGAGGAAAAGCCATGGTCATTGCAGGGATAAGGCAGAATTGTCATCACAATACAAACCAGTTGTTATTTAGTTTGGTGGCCGTATAACAAAGATTAACGCGTTTCCTGTGAGCCCCAGGCCTTACTTTGACCATGCTTGATATAGTGAGAGTCAGTAATGTTAGCATTTTCTTGTAAAAAATCTAAAAGAACTGCCGTGCCTCAAGTCTTAAACCACTGTCGGTCTTTATTCGTCAGCAGGAACTTTAAAATGTCTGCAAATAGAATCAATTAAACACATAATGTTTTATGGTTGTTGGTACAGGAGCCCTTCAAGTCACACCCTTGTAGTCTGACCTGTCAAAAATACCACTTTTTTTTGCACTTTGTTTTTTTTATCCTGCTGCGCTTGTGTCGTCATGTTTATATTTTTAAATCCTCCACCTCTAAACCCGCTGCAGCCCCTCCCACCTCTGTCTGCCGACACCATTTATGGTTTCAACTCCAAATGTGTCTCACGACGTCACAGGGATGTTGAGCAGCTTTTTCTCATTTCTGTGTGACCATTCAGTGTGTTTTTGATTTTTTACTTTCCTTCTCCGGGCCTGTGTCAGTCACCAGATGTGTGGTGACCAGAGCCTGGCACACATGCCACAGGCCTAATGAGCCATACCATTAAGACTGGAGGGGGCTCCCATGACGGGACTTAAAACATTCCTCCAGTCTGAGACGATTGTATAACAGACAAAACCCATACACCTCTCAGACCAATGCTGCTTGTCTAAAAAAAAGCTGTCGCTTCACAGTCCATAGGTTGGATGAGACACTATTTAGCTTTGTTTTACCAAAACATATCAAGCCCTATTTTTTCAGAACAATAATGTTCAGTCGTTGTCTTTCCTTATTTTTGTGCCTGTGTTGAAATCTATTTTGTGTGTCGTGTGTGTGTGATCTCCAGGTATCCTATGACGCCGAGGGCTTCTGCGAGAGGAACCGAGACGTTCTTTTTACTGACCTCATTGAGCTGATGCAGAGCAGTGAAATGTAAGGCTTCTCTGCATTGTACATTGCTCTAACAGGTGGCGAGGATTTCTATAGCACGTACTCAAAAGCCGCTCTGTGATGTGTGTGCATATCATTAAGAGCATCAGATGTTTCACTGTATTAGTGAGGGAGAAGAGTAGGAGTCTGCAGATCCAGGGCTGGGTTTGGTTGTGCCCTCTGCCCTGGATCTCTCAGTCTTCTGAGTGTGGCCTTGGAGATGCATGATGTGTGGATGTGGTCTCCTGTGTTGTGGTTTCTTTGTGTCTGGGGGGCCATCTGCTCAGCTCTCATTGTCTGTTGAACTCCTGCAGACATGGCCACGGCCTGTACCCTTTGTGCAGTATAGAACATGGGACTTCTGACAAACCTTCCCCCCTTCGAGACACGTGCTCGAACATGAACTTTACTTAAAGTCAAACACACATAGTAAAACTTTTGGCTCCGTCACAAATAAAGGAAGGAAACAACTGTAATCCTTTGAGCAGCAGGTCGTATCAGAGAAGAAAGAAATGTCCAGTCAGCTGGACAGCATTTCTTGTTTGTCCACACAACCTGCTGATCCTTTGTTCTGCATCCACGGCGTTCTGCCTGACGTTCAAAAAAAAAATTCAAACAAATATCATAGTGAGAAACATCCCTCAACCCTCCCTCAGAGAAATCAAAAAACAAACACCTTACAGTTGACATGAGGTGATGTTTTCAGGGTAGAACGTGTCAGCTTCACAGCAGCGACGGCTGTCACCACAGTTTTATGGCAGTGTTCAAAGGAGACACAGCTGAGACAGTTTCCAGAAAGTGGAACGACAGATGTGCTGCTGACGACTGTGGAATTTAATGTTAATGAAAAAGCATATGATTAAATATGTTACTCATGCACTGGTTTTCAGTCTTTAATACAATATGTTTAAGACCAAATATTTACAATTGTGAAAATTCTAAGATATTGTTGTTTTCTGTCATTGTTTACTTTAACTGCTTGTATAGATTTAGATATATTAGAATAGATATGGATATATTTTTTTAAATAAATTATGTTAGCTTGTTTTTAATCTTCAATTTTAGGGCAATAATTTGGGTCTGATGACGGCTCAAAATATCTTTACAAGTACTTTGCATTATAAATAACTATGTTTGTTTCTAAAAAACATGTGAACCCAGTGTTTGTGTATACAAACAGGATTAACCTTAAACTAAACTCATGTTTAGTCAAGTGACATTTTTAGGGCCTGCAGAAAGATTTGTCCTTGTGTCAACCTTGTACTCAGTTGCACTCTTTTTTTCTGTTTTCCCACTGTGCGTAAACACAAAAGTTCTAAAGAAGCTCAGGAATTCAATCAAATGACCTCAGACTGTGTGTCTTTGAGATATTCTGTTATTAATCCACATTCTTCGTGTCCCTTCTCCTGACAGAGCTTTCATCAGAACACTGTTTCCAGAGAACCTCAATGCTGAGAAGAAGGGCCGACCCACTACTGCAGGCAGCAAAATAAAGGTGTGTGTACAGTAAAGTTTGCTTGTCTGCGATCATCCGGGATGCTGCAGTATTTGTTGACAAAATTTAGAAGGATATGGGCATTAATGTGTGCACTGATGAAAATTGTTTTTTTTTTTTTAAACTTTAATAATTTCTCCTCAGAAACAAGCCAACGACTTGGTGAGCACGTTGATGAAATGTACGCCACACTACATCCGCTGCATCAAACCTAATGAAACCAAAAAGCCCAGAGACTGGGAGGAGAGCCGGTGAGTTCACTGTGTGGCTAACTCATGGCTCACACATGTATATGTTTTAATTCTTGGAAAAGATAAATAAAAAAATAAACAAATCAGCCAAGAACGCAAAGGCTTTTTTCACAAATGTCAGCAACATGTTTCTATAAAACCTTGTGTTTGTTTAAACAAACCAGAACATAAAAACTAGACGGTAGTTAACAGAGCCATCATTAATTTTGTCTTCTTTTAAGACGAGTACAGTACATGTTGTGATCTGAGCGGATGTGTGTTTTCTATTCCCTTTTCTGGACCACTACCCATCACCCTTCTGGGCCCATTGAACTGAATAATTCAGTGCAGAACAGAACAAAAACATATTCATCCACACAGAAATCTAATTGGTTTATTTAATAAAACCAACCATTCAGGAAGCCCTTTATTTTAACATGCTTCAGGAAGTGTGGCACAAAAAGCTGCTTGTTCTAAATTCTGATATAGTCATTTATATATTATTAGATCCAGTTTACAGACATTTGTAAGTTAAAGTCACCATGCTGGGGATGCTCCAACACTACAGTTACTTACTTTTTCACAGCTTCATAATGCTGCATAAAACATTCACCAGAGCAGAGAGATGAATTGTTTGTTTGAACTAAGATAAACGTCATGTAGAAAATCTAAAATCCTAAATTTCTAATACCCTTCATGACGTCATCTACTGGAGTAACGCATTATTACAGGAAAAAGGCAGAAGTATAATAATAATTTAAATAAATTATTTAGTTTGGACAAGTTTGGCAGGTTGCATTAGGTCCCCGGGCCTTAGTTTGCACCTGCCTGGTGTAAAGCATGTGTCAAACTCAAGGTCTGTGGGCCAAATGTTGCCCAACACTTCATTCTGTGTGGCCCGCAGGAGCTTGGAAAAACCTTAGTTGATAATAATTATTTGCTGAAAGATTTATTCATTCATTCATCTGCTTATCTATGACTTAGGGTTAGGGGCAGCAGAGGGTTAGGGTTAGGTGGGGTGAGCCCACTGGAAGTTATGTGGGTCAGGACGGTGATATGCCCAAAGCACATCAGTAGGAGCAGTTGTTTTTTAAGGCTGTGCACCAGTGTGTTTTTACTTGTCCTAAGAGAAGTAAGAAACCCACACCTTTAACCTACTCCCATTGTTCTGGTCCCCACTCTTTCTTCCCAGCCTGTGTGGTACTGTGTGCTCCCTGCAAAGTGCAGTTGTATTGTTAAGTTTCTGTGACCTTCCTGTGTGAGTCAGACAGAGAGTGGCTGGATAATTAACACTGCACCAGCTGTTTTTACAGGAAGTCTGAATCCACTCAGATCTACTTTGGACCTGCGTTTGGAATAAGTTTGAATTGTTCGTTTGTTTAGCATACAATCATAAAAGCAATGGCTTCTTCTGCTAATGAGGGGGAAGTTCTAGTTGTTGTAGGAATGAAGTCAATTTTAGAGTGAAGAGGTTTGTCCTGTGAACATCTGGTTTGTAGATATTATTGTATTTATGTGTGTGTTGGATCTGCTTGTTTGTTGCTTTTTTTAATGTTCTGTCAGAATAATTCTTAAGCCAGGCACAGACTGTGCAATTCCTTTCCTAATCATTTTTCCTAATTACATTGTACAATATAATGGTTGGGAGCAATTGGACTAACACTGTATGATCATACAAGACACCAAATACAACATATGGATTTTTTTTCTTTGGCTTTCTAGGAGAAAACTTATTTAATAGATGTTACAAATTATAAAATAAACAAAAATACAGTCGTGATCCAATGAGGAGGAAGAAGAAGCCGGTAGTGAGAGATGCACAGATGCTCTCTGTTGTTCTCTGAGACTCGATGAGAATAATGCTCAGCAAACGAAAACTAATTTCCTTGGCTTTTTGTACCATTTTAACACAGAAAAGAAAAGGTGACAATGACGACATGTTTGGACCAGGAAATGTCTGACAGAGGTGGTCAGTCCGGTCTGTCAGTTCTGCCAACCTGCTCTGTGTTGTTTACTTGTTTACTCCTCTGTATCTATATTCGTGCATTTGTGTTATGCTATGGTAGAGGTGAAAATCACGGGCAAATCACTGAAGGATTTCCAACATGTGGGATTTTTACATGATCAATCATGAGGTAGCCTGGATGCATTGAACCCATCACTGTAGTGGGCAGGGGGCGGCCCGCTGGGCCAGCACCTGAGGGACAGTGTGTGGGGACGACATCATGCTCAGCGCACCTCAGTGGTAAATTGCCACTAGGGGGATTCGAACAAGTGCCAAGTCCGGTTCCTTAGCCACTAGGTCACCAACTGCCCCCACCCCTATTTACTGGTTATTCCTTCAAAACATTACAGACAAGTGTAAAAAAACAAAGATGTACAGAAGATAATCAAGGGGATAAAAAGTACAGTACTATCCTGACAGAATTAAAAGGATACAGAATTAAAGCAGATATATTCCAGGTTGTTTGTCATCTTCTGATCATTCATCAACAAACAGATATTTTTTAATCATTCATCCTGATCCTGATCCTTGGTGTTTTTCAGAGTGAAACACCAAGTGGAGTATCTTGGTCTGAAGGAGAACATCAGGGTGAGGCGAGCTGGCTACGCCTACCGTAGAGTCTTCAGGAAGTTCCTCAACAGGTGACACTTACACACAAACACACAAGCTGCTTACTTGTTGCAGTGTCACTCTTTAGCAGCAAACCAGATTTTACCATATTTTATTTCCAGTTTAAGTTCTCAACTCTTCTGTATGGCTTTACGAAGTATCATATTGTATTACAGTTACATCTATAGTTATTAACATGAAATGTGTTGTCAGTGACACCACTCTTCATACAGTCTCACTGTGACTTAAATGCCGTCCCAGGTATGCCATCCTGACCAAAGAGAGCTGGCCAACATGGCGAGGAGAGGAGAAACAAGGCGTCCTTCACCTCCTGCGCTCCGTGAACATGGATCCGGACCAGTTCCAGCTGGGTCGCACTAAAATCTTCGTCAAAGCCCCTGAGTCGGTATGTTGCATTAAACAGGCAACGTGTTCCCACTGTGTCTTTTGATTGGCTGCTCTTCCATTTGACAAAACAATCAGAACAGTCCAGGAAAAAGAACTGAACTGTAGAGGGAGAAAAAAATACACAGGGATAATTATTTATTGCTTGTTTTGACTGGAAGTCAAACTGAACATGTCACAAGGCTGTTTGTAAGCAGGATGAAAACTGAAGTCCCCTGTCCACACGACTGCATCATAAAAGGACACCAATGTCTCGGCTCATGTTAAATCCTGGTACCACGTAAGCATTGAGTCAACAGGGCCTTGGAGCTGAAACACAGTCCCAGACTGTGGCTGCAGGCCTGAGGGTGTAGGTTGTGGTGGTGGTGGTGGTGGAGATGGTGGAGGCATCGTAAAGGCTGCTCTTTTTCCACCAGCACTTTTTTCTTTTTAGAATCCAATGAAAGCAGCGTTTGTGTGACGTCTTTGCCCTCACTTATTGACATTTGCTCACATCATGGTCAGTGCAATGTTCACACACAGATGTATGTTCAGGGCTTCATACAGACGCATCTATGTGTGTGTGAATTAAGGCGTCACAGCTGATCCTGAATGACTCTGTTTATTCAGCGCTGGCCACAAACTCAGCCCATCCCCCAAGAAGAATCCAGAAAGTGTGTTAATGAAAGGCAAATATTACAGAGAGCACAGTGTTGAAATGAGCTGCCAGTCTTCTCCAAACAGGACTCTGTGTCTCATTAGACAGAGACACCTGTTAATTAGGTTTTATGACTCGGGTCTTTTGTTGGATGGAGTGAGTTAGTTTAAGACTCGGCCAGATGTTGATGGATTGAAGCTGCTCGTGGATCTCTTCCTTTGCGTGGTTTTTACAGTGGAAAGTTAATAGTGAATGTGCAGTTAACACATACTGTATAAAGAATAAAGCATGAAATTATTTCTGAATGTCAATTACATATTAAACTACAATGGAACTAGCTTAAGCTTAGCTAGTCTGCAGTCTGCAAAATAAATAAACAATAATGAACTAAAGCTAAACCATCTTAAACATTATGCAATGCCAAGAGAAAGCTGAAATCAAAGCTACAACATATGCCTAAAGCTAACAGTACACAGGGATCACATTTTATTAAAGTTGTGGTTAATTTTGGGTTTTTTTGTAGGGTATTCTTCATTCTCCTAAATTATTGCCGATTTTCTTTCAGGCATTTGATTCTGTCTCTCTACTGTATCAAGCTAACTGTTTGTCTGTCTATCTACCGGTCTGTCTATTTATCCGTCTGTCTGTCTGTCTGTCTATCCACCTGTCCATCTATCTGCGTGTTTTTCTGTCCATCTGTCTCTTTATCTGTCTGTCTCGCTGTCTGTCAATTTCTCTGTCTATTTAATTTAATAATTCCTGTCATTCAATATAAAATGAAAATAACTGGCAGTGCCAGTGGGCTATTTAATCTTTTAAACATTTGGATCTTCGTGTCTTTAAAGACGGTAAAGATTTCCGTGAGTAAAAGCATAGTCCTTAGTTACCTAATGCAAACCTTGAACTGTCCTCCTGTCTGTCTCTGTGATTTCTCACTTTTCTGACCAAAAACAACACATCAGCCTCAGGCTTTGTTGGTTTCTGTGTCACAATCAGTGACTGCCTATGTTTTTTTTCTTCTCTTAGCTCCCCACGTATTTACAGAATAGTCTGTCATGTTTTGCCATGGTCCTACATGTGGTTGGTTCGTGTCCTATCACTCTGTGGCTTGTGGCTGTAGCTGTGTGGATGCAGCGAGTCAATGTGCAGGATGTTTAGTCTGGGACGGAGAGGCCAGAGAGTGTGATTGCACATCTCAAGCTCTGTCAGGAAATGACAGAGAGAGATGAGGAGACTGGTGGTCCTCAACAGGAAGAGGTATCTTCAGAGCCAGAGAATCAAACCAAAAAAAATGGTCATTTGTCTTACTTGTAAGCATCAGGCAGCCCGCTAAAATGTAAAGCATAGTGGGTTTTTTTTTGTCCTGAACTCCTTCATTCAGTCCATTTCGTTCCATCTGTGTTTGTGTTTGTTTGCTGAACTCTGTCAATCTCTTTGTCTTCAAAGCTTTTCTTGTTGGAGGAGACCAGGGAGCGCAAGTTTGACGGCTATGCCCGGACAATCCAGAAAGCCTGGAGGAAATATGTGGCTCGCAAGAAGTATGTCCAGATGAGGGAGGAAGGTAAGGGATTATTAAAGATGAAGCTTACATTATCTCTTCTAATGACATAGAATGACAGTTTTTCTTATTTACTTCTGTTTGCTTTCTTTGATTCCAGCTTCTGACCTGCTTCTAAATCGTAAGGAGAGAAGACGACACAGCCTCAACAGGAACTTTGTGGGAGATTATCTGGGTATGGACGACAGGCCAGAGCTTCGACAGTTCCTGCCGAAGAGGGAAAAGATTGACTTTGCTGACACAGTCACAAAATATGACAGAAGATTCAAGGTGGGCTTTCTTCAGAATAATCTGTTTTTGTAAAATCAAGAGGACTTCTTCTTTCAATGAAACAATGGTTATGTTTTTTTTCATATCTAGGGAATAAAGAGAGACTTGATTCTTTCTCCGAAAGCCGTGTATCTGATTGGACGAGAAAAGGTGAAACAGGGACCAGAGAAAGGCCAGGTGACAGAGGTTCTGAAGAGGAAGATTGATGTGGAGAAGATCTTGGCTGTTTCTCTCAGGTAAAACTGAGTAGAAGAATTGCCTTTATCACAAATTCACATAGAAAATTGCAGTTACTGACAGACAGATCCCAAATACAAAACCAACAACACATGTAAAACAGTGTAAATGCGTCTGAGGGAGAACATTTGCATAAATCCTCGCTCCTCCATGACATCATCATGTCTTTGTAAACATTTCTTTAACTCCGTCAATACAAATTCCACTCCTGAACCTTAGCTAGAACACTGTCATACCTACATACACAGTATTTTCACTGGAGTTGAAGACGATCATGATGGTATGGGTTGATTTTCCACTATGCGGCATAAAAAAAAAGAAAATATTGAAGGTGAAATTAATTTGGCAACACATTGGGAGCCACTGGAGGTCTTGCAGGTTGCTGCATTAATGTTATAGAACAGTGGTCCTCAACCACTGGGTTGGTGACTGGTACCGGTTCGTGGGTGAATCGGTGTAGGCAGCAGAGAAATAATGTTTCCTTTTGGCCCCATCTGGCTATTACTTCCACTTAATCCATACTCATATCAAGAAAAGAACTGAACAATAGAATGGCTAGGATTCCATCATCAATAATACAACTGTATTTGATTAGGAAATATTTTCTCAGTGAAGACAACAACGATAAACTCAAAATGACGCAGAGTCATGATTTAGAGTCTGGTAGCAGAAAGTTATAGGCTGTGTGCACTTGAGAAATCCTTGTTGCACAGTTAATTTAGGTAGGAACATTTTCTAGGAGGTATTTATCTGCCACAACTTAACGACCGGTCCGTGAAAATAGTAAAAGACATGAACGGGTCCGTGGTGCAAAAAGGGAACGCTGTTATAGAAGATATTATTAAAGATTCTTCTCAAGTCTTGTTAAATGCTATCATAAATAGACACAGACCACCAACACAGAGGAAAGGCAGAAAAATAATAGAAAATATTTTGCAATATCGTTTTAGCTTTTTGTCCATAGAGGTGGATGATCTTTACTTATGTCACTTAATTATAAACACTGCTGTTCGTTCAATCACACTGCCTTACATCCAGAAGGTCTGGGTGATTCCAGACAACACAACATTTGCATTTCCAAAAAGGGTTTAGTTGTAAGCAACTTGACTTCTTCTTGGAGTTGAAACTACAAGGAACTTACAACTAAGCCCTGTTTGGATATCATGACCTGGAGGATGAGAATCTTCACAGGAAACATTTGCATTTGAGCGTGCAGTAAGAAGTATTGTCATGCAGGGAGTCATGCAAGGTTCTGTACAAAACTACACAACAGAAGACTCATCAATCTGCTTTAAGGTCGCAATCTGGATTATTCATCACACACATTCCCATGTCGCTGTGAACGTACTGTTCATGTGGAGTGTACTAAAGCACCTCCTGTGTAATATCTCTGCGTCCGTTTGTGTGTGTGTGCGTGTTCATGCTAAGCTTTGAGATGTCAGTGCAGTTACACACAGTCATAAATGTTCATGAAAGAATGTGGACTAGTTTACAGACAAATAAAAGCAGCTGAGTGAGGAGGAGTGCCTTTGTTGTTGATGGGAAAAACTTGCTGTCGAACGCTTCACATCGGCAGAAGTCACAGAGCTGCTGGTGCAGTCACCGGGCTAATACAGACCAGGTGGTGCAGTGAAAGAAAGCAGGAGTTGTAAAAGTCATCAGAAAAAAAAATCCACTTCACTAGAAGGAACAAAGTAGCCTTGTGTGGATTATGGGCAGAAGCCGTCTCGTCTCTTTAGATGTCAGCTGCTTTGTGAGGCTTCCTCTGTGTCCATGCAAATGTGGAAGATGATTCTCAGCCTCCATCTTCATCAAAGAGGAGGAAAAATGTAGAAAAAAAAATCAAACTTCCCAGCAGATGTCTTCTCTCTAAGGGTCTCTTCTTGTTTTTCCAGTACGATGCAGGATGACTTCATGATCTTACATGAGCAGGAGTACGACAGTCTGCTGGACTGTGTCTTCAAGACAGAGTTCATCAGTTTACTGGCCAGAAGGTTTGAGGATAAAACTCAGAGGAAGCTGCCTCTCAAGTTTAATAATACGTAAGTAAACACAGACACCTACACTATTTGAGCCGAACACAATTGGCTACCGACAAATTAATTTCCTTGAAAAAAACCTGGATAATCTTCTACTATATATATTTACCGTTACTTTTTCCAAGGAATAACTCAGACTAAAAAAATCCTTATCTTGTTTTTTGTTGTGTTACAATTTATAAATCTCTTTTCAGACACTGACAGAAAGTCTGTCCTCAGAGCAGCATTATCACATTAACTACAACTTCAGTCTGTCCTTAAAAAGATCCTCAAGTAGACAATAAATCTGATGACTCAATACATATTATAAAGTATTGGTGATTTAATTATTAAAAATAGTTTATCTGTACATTTCTGGCTACTTTTGCCTGAATGTCCTGTTTATCTCACACAGATTAAACTATAAGTTGCCTCATGTGACAATTTTAGAGCAATTTTAATTCTACTGAACAAAACTGTGTTTGTTGCTGTGATTTTTCTAGACTGGAGATGAAATTGAAAAAGGAAAACTGGGGTTTCCTCAGTGGTGGTGGCGGCTCTCGGCAGGTTGTGTTTGTCCAGGGTCAGGGAGACATGCCTGTGCTGAAGCCGTCCAGCAAATCCCTGCAGGTCAGCATCGGCCCTGGACTTCCCAAGAACACACGTAAGTGTTAAAGACAGTGAGCTGTTAAAATGTGGGAACTTGGATGACCAGGCCTCATAAAACACCAAGCCTCAAGTCAAATCTGAGACAATCAAGTTTTGGAATGTTTAAAATGGATCAAAGCCAAATGTTTTATTAGTTTCTAACCTCTTTACCTGCTCCAGGACGAATGAAGCAAGCTCTCTTTATAGAGGTACTAAAAACAGTGAGGTAGTTGGTGTTATTACAATAGAATACAACTATATTTAATGAAGAGGAACAAACATCAGTCCTAGGAAGACAGAGTATATGGGTGTGAATGAAGGGGAGAACAGTGGAATGGTTACAAGGAGCAGGGGTGGAGAGGATCAACTGTTCAGAGCAGTGGAGACTGTGGAAGAGAGGAGAAGAATAGAGTACAGACAGGATGGAACAACTGGAGAAAAGAGTCAGGAG
>JAFBJS010000746.1:188701-328454 GCA_016785265.1 Paraplagusia blochii
AGGAGTGATCTGTGATAGAAGAGAGTCAGCTAAGGTGAAGGGAAAGGTTTACAGGACAGTGGTGAGACCAGCCATGATGGATGGATTAGAGACACTAGGAATAGGCAAAGGACAGGAGACAGAGCTATGGGAGAGGTTTAGCAGTTAAAGATAATGCTAGAGAAGCCAGATTAAGATGGTTTGGACATCTTCAGAGTAGGGACAATGGTTATATTGGTTGAAGCATGATCCTAGAGATTGAGCTAGGAGACGAAGAGGAGATTGATGGATGCAGTGAGGGAGGACATAGAGGTAGTTGGAATTAGAGTTGAAGATACAGAGGACAGGGTTAGAGGAAAATTGTTGACTCACTGCAACCGCTGAAAAGGGACATGCCGAAAGAAGAAGAACCATTTTTGATTGGCACAAATTAAACTCTAATCTATGATTTTTATTTACCTCCTCATTACTCCTCATTCTCAGGCCCCACCAGGACCACCAAGACCTACACTCAGAGTCGCTCCAACGGCTCCAGAAACCACCATCACATCCCATCACGTGCTGCACCAGGACCTCCAGGTAGAGTCATGAACGAACCTTTCCTCGATGTCAATAGACGTTCTTTATACATCAGTGCTTGTTATTGAACATTAAGACTTAGAGGAAGGCCCAAAGAACATTCATTGTTATTTATGGATGACCCAGTGATCTGAACAATTAGTAAGACGACCCAACCTAAGGATTACGACCCAGACCTTGGAGACGATGCTTATCACAGACTGTTGAAGTGTTCCCTTTCTTTTGTCCTGTGTAGATTCTCACCAGAACGGTGTCCTGAAAAACACCAACCACGTAGCCAATCAGAGAAATTCACAGCATCACAACCCAAGGCATCAATCATCCAACCACTCCACCCGCCCTTTCCTGCCTCCAGAATCCCAACAGCATCGGGAGCGTAACAACAGCCGAGCCCAGCCCAACCTCGACTGCCTGAGGGTCCCGGACCAGGGAGCTGCAGGGTGAGAGTCTGAGAACACACCACCTAAAGAACACACACGTCATAAACAGTACTTCTACCCACATCCAAGTCAGCAGACTGGGTTTATTCTACATTTTTTCATGTACCTTCTTTTATTACGTTGCCTGTAAGACCTGGTCCATTTATTACTGGCAAACATTGGGTAGTTTCCTGTCTTGATTACAGCTCTTTATCAGACACAACTAACTTCCTGGAACACGTAATAATCCAGAAATGGCAAAGGTTCAGAAGAATTTATTGGAGATGGTAGAAACCTTCCTGACATTGTTTAGTGGAGGAATTCTGTTGTGTAACAATTCACTCATTGCCTTTCTGGTTGGTCCTGCCTGAACTATGATAAATTCCACTTATAATATACCAAGATATACTAAGTCAGGTTATTACCTCTGGCTCTGGTTGTGATACATAACATTATTAAATCACTGTGGTGCTAGTTGTTTTTGTTAATATTCACTTATTCTTCTTTCGGGTTGTCCCTTCTTCAGGTGTTGCTACATCAACCTTTTCCATTTTCCTCTGTATCTTCTTCTCTAACTCCAACTACAGTACCTCCATGTCCTCCCTCACTGCATCCATCAATCTCCTCTTTGTCTCCTACCTGGTAGCTCCATCTCTAGGATCATTCTTCTACCAATGTATCCACTGTCCCTCCTGTGAACATGTCCAAACCATCTCAATCTGTCTAGTCTAGCTTTTTCTCCAAACCTTCCTGTCTGTGTTGTCCCTCCAATCACCCCATTCCTGATCCTGTCCATCCTTGTCTCTCAGCATCTATGATATTATTCACTATACAGATATTCGACCACAGACGAGCTGTACTGATCATTATTATCTGGTTGCTTCTTCCTAGAGCCCACAGACCTTCAGCTAGCAGACCTGCGCCAGGAGGAGGACGACCCAAACCTGCACCCAAACCTAAACTTCAGGTGCCCCAGTGTAAAGCTCTGTACGCCTACGATGCTCAGGACACAGATGAGCTCAGCTTCAATGCTGATGATGTCATTGAAATCATTAAGGAGGGTGAGTTAAACAGTACTGGTTTAGTACTGGTTTAGTACTGGTTTTATAGAAGCCTTTGTAATGGTTTGTAATGACAAAAACAATCTCCTTGTGTTTTGGAACAGATGCCTCTGGATGGTGGACGGGTCGACTTCGTGGAAAACAGGGTCTTTTCCCCAACAACTATGTTAAGAAGATCTAAGAGCCACAGGTTCTCAGAAGCTCTCTCACTGTCCATGGTTCATGTTGGCTGATCTTTGGGTGATGCTCATGTTGGAAGAGGTGGCTGTGAAAATCCTCAGCAGTCAAAAACCTCAGTCTTTCTCCTCTTCTGCCTTGTGTTGGATGAATGTAGAGCAGTTTCACCGACAGAACAAAAGACCTGACTTGAGGCTTTGCTTCAATAAGAAGACTGTTTGACCAGGGCCTGTTTCTCGCTACAGCGCCTCCTAGTAGTGAACAAATCTATTTATTGTATTTAAAGCTCTCTGTTCTTTTATATAGTGCTAAAAAAAATGAGCTAACAATAAATTTTAAACGCTGCAATGAAGTATACTTAACCTGGGACCAGGCTGTGATTTTTGATATTTTCAATTCTTCTTGTCAAAAATCTTTTTAAAACCAGTCCTTGGATGAAGAATCAGTTAGTGTCTCGGTGTCTGAAATGAAGAAACTGCGGTTTTAGCAGGTTTATATTTATTATGATGCAGAACTGTACTTCTCAGGATGGACCTTCAGCAAGCAGCCACACTGTGATTGTTTTCATACAGGTCTGTTTCAACAACTCTCAGACGCGGCCATGTGGTGTATCCAGATCGTTTGTGTGTGTCTTTCTTAATGTGTTCCTCCCACATCAGTTTAGGTGGAAGTGATGAATACTGTAATCAGAGTGTGATGTCTGTGGTCTATTAGCACTTTATCAGTACAGGTACTACCTTGAACACAGACCAATCACTCATTATCACGCCACAGCCAGCAAGTGGGCAAAATCTACTAGACAAGTGTCTTTAAAGTCACTGAGAAGCTGTTTACATGGAATAAAACAGGCATTGTCCATCTAATTCTGTATATGTGTTCATAGTTTGGTAAATGTCTGCTCTTGGTTTGATGTTAAATCAAAAGCTTTCTTTTATTTTGAAAGATCTAATTTTCCCTTTTTGTTTCTACTTTTTTCATACTCACAGAACTGCTTTATTTCCATTTCACGACATACCAATGTCACAAAAAGGGGCTATCTGGATTTTTTAAGGGGGTTGATTTGTTAACATTGGTTCCATGGCACTGCACAGAATTTGTTTTGCTCTTCTTCATTTGTTCCTGCACATCTTTTGCACTGCTGCTCCATTACCTAAACATTCCCCTGTAGAAGGTTTTTATTTGACATAACCATGTAAAGCTCAAATCAACTGCTGGAAATTCTATCAGTACAGACATATAGTTTGATCTGGGATGTTTGCAGACATCCCTGTGCAATACAAAACAAAACAGCAGACAGGATATTTTAATAAAGCATGTATTATTGTATAGTGAACTGCTATTTTTGTTTTAAGGAAAAATCATCAAATAAACCAAAAATTCCAGAGTCTGAGTGAGATCACACTTCTTTAAATTATTATGGTTGGTACAGTATTTTCAACAAGAAGAAGAAGACATCAATGAGGCTCAATCATTCATCATCTTAAATTAATAAAATGAATAAATTAAACTCAAATGGGGAGCTAATTTACTAGCCATTCAAGTTATGGTTGGTAACTACTGTATGTGACTAAGTGGCCATCCTTAATATATATTAACCATGGATATTGTCAAAGTTCCCATGTCTTTTTTCTTGCATGGCTCTCAACAGTTGTGTACATTTAGTTATATGTTACCGCGTATTGCTGCCACACTTGAAAAAAATGGGCTCAGTATCACATTATTTTGTGATGTATAACGTATCACGAAATAATGTGATACGTTTTACGTTATTTCGTGACAAGTTTGATGTTATTTCGAGATAAATTTCTATGCAAGTACGTGATAAGTCTTACGTTATCACGTGATGGAAATGTGAAACTAAATTCCACCAGCTAGGATTTCTATACATAGTTATTTTAATCACATTTTATTTCAGCTGCCGTGTGTTGCTAGGGTCTACGAATTCTACCTCAGAGACTTTTAGCAGCGGCGTTCTTTCTCCAACCAATCAGAATCCAATCCACATTAAGGCCTTTCCAGCAGGTGCGTAATCACGAGGACGATTACAGTGGTTTGATTGGATGGTCACTGAACTATACCTAGCTACTAGCAAGCGGTTAACATTGACTTAGGCTGCAGAGAATCTTCCCAAATTCTCAGGCTAAAGTGAATTAAAACGTTTCAGTACGACTAAGAACCAACATAAATGGGGAAAGAAACGAACAATTGCAACCCTGGGAATGCTCGGTTAATCTGTACAGAGAGCTGTGAATGAACAATTCTATAAAAAAAGAGCGGGAGACAAGTTTAGTACAAGTTTCGGTGAGTGAAATATATTTTGTCTTTTTTTAATACTATATTATTGCTTTACATTAACTTTTGATGTGTATTATATTACATTGTCATGTTTTGTGCGTCTGTTGTTTGAGTATTGAGTTGTTTGTTATGACATTATAATGGCTGAATTCGTTATCAAGGATCTAATGACTGTTAATCTACATTTCTACTCAATGCTAGAGTTTTTTTAGTGCCAAAAAATCTCGAAAAGTAGCCAATGGCTGGAAAATGTTAAAACTTTCCAAAAAGAATCTGACCTGTTTCTTGATGCTTCTGAAAAGAACAAATATGAATAAATGTAAATTAAAAATACGGTTTAAAAGTTATTTTCTAACAATTATTTACAGATTCATAACTGTCACATTAACCTTCTAAATTAGATGTAATGCAATGGTCTGGGAAGTATTCAAATACTCATATTTGTAATAATATACAAATATGACAATAAATGTAGCATTTGTGGGGGAAAAAATTGTAACAGTCGGGAAAAAACCCAGAGGGCTTCACTTCCACCTGGTGGTCAAACTGGGTTACTTTGTTTTATTCATTGTCGTTTTCAAAGCAATTCCTAGTGTTTGGTATTTTTTAAAAACATGTATTTTCTTGTAAATTTGTTTAAATTTTTGTCTGCACATCATAGGTAATATTGTTTGGCAAAGGATGTGGAATAATTGCTTAAAGAGTCCGTGTTGATTTTATATATATATATATTATTTTTTAGTTGCTACACACGATATTTCTTCATATTCTTTGAGTGCGATGATGAATGCGTGACCGTGTACTCACCGCTAGGTGATGCTAAATTACATAGATTCACAATGCTCGTTTCTATACAAAATAACCTCGCCAGGGGGCAGAAGTTGTCTTTTCTTGTCTGCTGCGGGGTTTTTTTGTATATTTTCTATATAACTCAGACTTTATTTAATGACAATGCGACAACAAATATTCGAAATCGGCGTAGTTAATACTTAACAGAGATTAATCAAACTAAAATTGCTTTTGGAAATAAAATGTCATGTAACAGGAACATTTTCAAGAACTTGAGCGTAAATGTCACACCAACTTAATAATAGTAAAGCAGTAATAAGGCGAGCAGGAAAAAAAAAAAACTTGAGGAGGAAATGGTTGAGTTAATCCAAGTTTATTATTATTTTTTTAAAACTAATATAAATCCCACAGAATATGATCCTGGTGCCTTTAAGTCAATGAATGCATGGATACCTGCTTTAAGTACTGCATTTCAACACTCCATTCAAAATATGTATTTTCTTCTTTTATATTCAGCAGAGTGGAAATACATGGCCTCAGCACACTGTCATATTCATAACTATTGTTCTTCTTAAAACATTTCTCTCTTGTGCAAGTCTATGCCAGTGAGTTAGTCAACAGTATTAGTGTTTATCTGCACAACAGCCAAAATGGACTCTGCTCCTCATATGACAGAGACAAAAGTGGGTGTAGGGGGATATAAAACAAATTTGAGTGAGAACAATCAGTGTATTTTCATCTAACACTGAGATGTGTATTTACTTCTGCACACAATCTGCAAAAGTCCAGACCACTGCCTCTATCAAATTAAAAAAATGACCAAGATTGCAGGCTCATGCAAAAAGTCCATACACACGCTCGTCTGCACAAGTGCGCACACACGCAGACCTGAGATCGACCGACAGAAACCTTAACTGTAGAAGGCCTGTGTGCAGGGGAGAACACCCTGATGAAACAAAGAAAAGATTCACAGCAAATCCCACAATCATTCCATTTAGAAAGAACAGTCAGGAGAAGGAGGTGACTTTCCTCTTGTTTTTTCTCTCTAAAATACATATGACGGCGTTGGTAACGATGCTTTAGTCAAATGAAGGTGCAGGAGGGACGTGGAATCATAGCAAAGCATGTGCATATTTGAAGAGGGAGGTGAACAAGGGGCCTTTATTTCCACTCTAAAAATACTGGGTGTGCACTAATACAGCAGCTGATCTGTTAACATACTTCCCTAGTTAGGAATGTCTTGATTTACGTAATAACATCTTTTACTAACAATCCACATCTTCTAAACATAAACTAATCAATACAATGGTTGGTAAAAACGAATCCTGCAATGTGTGTTTTTTTATTTTTTTAACTGAAGGTTGACATTCTATTCTAGTAAAGCAAGGCATTGAGTTTACAGAAATGCATCTTTACTAGAGCAGCTATTCTCACCTGCAAATTGTTAGGCCGTGTTAAGCCCACGTTACATGTGCAAAGAAATGCATTGCAAGGAAACATGCAGAGAAACATAAATGACACTTGAGGAAACAATCGAAAGCTACATAAAAGCTTCATAAATACAATAAAATCTTAAACCCTTAATGGAGAATTCTAGCTGTTGTAGTTAATATATGATAACTGGCACTCTAGGCTCAATGCTTTAACGTCTTGGTTTTTTCGTTTAGGTTTTACTTATTTATTAGTTTTCTCTTCTCGTGGAGCTGCACAGGTATTTCATGCCATCTTTGGTCGACTGTAGTACTCAAGAGAAATTCATATGATCTCCAAAATAAACTTTCAACCAAAAGGGTTGTTAAGAAAAACAGCATCAACTCTCAGCCGACAGCTGAGCCTCTATGTCCACTCTGCAGATGGGGCACTTCTTATTGGTGAGGAGCCACTGGTCCACACACAGCTGATGGAAGAGGTGCATACATGGTAGACGTCTGAGTGAGAAAACAAGGGTTTTACAGTTAATATTTGTGAAAAATTACACTTATCCAGCCAAACATTTTTAGTTTAATTAAGTGGGTCAACAGCAGACCTGAGCAAACTAAGGCCCGGGGGCCAGATGCGGCCCGTTTGGCGTTGTAATCCGGCCCGCCCAACTTGTCCAAATTATACATTTAATTTATATTATCATTAGCCTTCTTCCTTTTCCCTGCAAAACCACCATTTCGCCAATAGATGGGCTAAAGAGCATGTTGTCTTTATTTAATACTTATTTCTGATCCTGACCTGGCCCTTGACTCATATTTAGTACCAGCTGTGGCCTGCGAGTCAAAATTATTGCCCAGGCCTGGTCAACAGTGTCAGCAGTTAGGAGTTTACTCCTCACAAATCAATGTTTTGTGGGGAATTTTGTAAGCAACATTGTTTGTTGATTATTAAATTGAAAGAAGAAAATAGTGCTACACATGTTTCAGGGAAGGCACAGATTTTTTTTAATTGAAATATGTTGTGGGTCTGAGATATCTGCTCTGTGTTAAAGATAGATTCTTTATTTTATATATATATATACATACACTTTAATATTACTAGTGTCTTCACTGTGGTTTGGTGTGAACACATTATGTTTTCATTGTTAAAACCCTCTCCATTGCAGTTCCCATTTGACTGTAGAATAATGCATTCTTTTTAAACTCCAATCTTGCTAAGTCTTCACCTTACTGTTTTGCAGTATTTTACAGTGAATAATAATAAAAAAAATTTCCAATATTTTCACTTATAGCCACCAAAAATGAAATAATATAAATAAAAAAAACATTTTTCTACAACACATACATAGAAGATAAACAAGAAAAAAAATATGGGTAAATGAGATCGGCGTTGGGTAATCTGCGAGTAATTTGTAAATAAGTACATTGACGCTCTTATGGTATAGGAATTCTTAGATTTCATTATTGTTTTTTCCTACACATTTTGGGTCACTTTATTGCCACCCCGTGTCAGTAATTACCCAAGCAAAAATGAACTATGTGGTTTTAAAGAAAATGCCAGCCCTACTTTATATGCATTTAAAATTATTGTTATTATTATTAATTTTTTACCTTCATAATTAATATCTAATTTAGAGATACAGAAAGAATAGAAAGCAAAGTTTAAACCCATAACATACATAGCCTCGTCTGAGGCCAACAGAGGGCACAAAAATCCCTGTAAAAAAAAAAACTGAATGTCTGCCAAAATGTAATTCCCTGAGATCGGTAATTTTGAGGCACTCTTGGGTTTTGTGCCTATTTAATATACCTCTGGGTTAATAAAAAAGATATCTCTAGAGATGTTAGAAAATAGAGAGCTTCACCTGCCAAACCATATGTCTGTTTTAGAGGCTCACAGAGAAAACATAATTGAAGACACTCAGAACTGTTAGCCCCAAATGAAACGAACTCATTATTGTTTTTTCCTACACATTTTGGGTCACTTTATTGCCACCCCGTGTCAGTAACTACCCAAGCAAAAATGAACTATGTGGTTTTAAAGAAAATGCCAGCCCTACTTTATATGCATTTAAAATTATTGTTATTGTTATTAATTTTTTACCTTCATAATTAATATCTAATTTAGAGATACAGAAAGAATAGAAAGCAAAGTTTAAACCCATAACATACATAGACTCGTCTGAGGCCAACAGAGGGCACAAAAATCCCTGTAAAAAAAAAAACTGAATGTCTGCCAAAATGTAATTCCCTGAGATCGGTAATTTTGAGGCACTCTTGGGTTTTGTGCCTATTTAATATACCTCTGGGTTAATAAAAAAGATATCTCTAGAGATGTTAGAAAATAGAGAGCTTCACCTGCCAAACCATATGTCTGTTTTAGAGGCTCACAGAGAAAACATAATTGAAGACACTCAGAACTGTTAGCCCCAAATGAAACGAACCCCCAGAGGACAGTCTCTTACCTGACGTCCTCCCCCTCCTCTAGTATCGACAGACAGATGGTGCATTTCTCTTCTGTGTCTTCCTCTGCTCCCTCGTCCTCCTCCTGCTTCCCATGCAGCTTTCTCTGTTTGAGAGAAATTTTTTGGACAATGTAAATTTTGATATACAACAAACATTGGCAAAACAACAATATTACTATGGAAACAATTGTGCTAAAACAATTTAGTTCTACAATTTACACTGTTGTGGTGAGGAAAATACAAACATTACATTTGTGAAAAAAATATTACATTGTCTATGAATCACTTCACTTAGCACAAACATAGAAAACATTTCTTTGGGGACAGAGAGAATGGTCATTTTGTCCTGAAAACAGGAAAATGTTCTAAATGCTATAAGTCACTAGCCCAATTCCCTGGCCCCCATAGCTAAAACTAACATTTACTGTACATGTGAGCAGAGACGTGTTTCCGAATTGATTTGTTTATTTTTTCTCACCGATTCTGGGGTTGCGTGCATATTTTTCCCAATAGATGCCCAAGCTTCAGGGGTTAACTGTTGGCCAATGTCTCTCTCCAACACCTTCTGTATTGGGTGGCAAGGTGTTAGATTGCTCATTTAGAAAACTCTACGTAAATCTTTTCCAGGCAAAATATTCACAGCTGCAATCTGAGGTACAAGACACTACATATTTTTTTCATCCAAATGCTGGTAAGACATAATAATATCTAGAGGAAGCACAAAAGACCACTATGCACTCTGTCCCAGGACAAGCTGTAACAGTCATGCATGCACAACTACACAGAGTCAATTCCCACACAGCATTAATACAGTGCACACAGTAGCTCATGGATTCTCACCTTTTTGTACTTGTGTGGGTAAGTGCACCTCTCTATGGTTCCCTGAGAGGCTCCTCTGTTCACAGTTCCTAATCTTTCCTCCAAATGCAGTAGGTCCTGGAAGGGTAGAACACAAAACAACAGCATTAGACTAAGGCAGTGTTTCGCCATGAAACAAGGCTATAATAAGGCTATATTCTGATGCAAAACTCAGTTGCTTTGTGTGTTGACACTGTAAAGTGACACTTAAAAACACTTAAATTAAACATAACATAACCTCACCTCATATGTTCTTCCAAAGCCTGGCATTCTAGATGAAATGTACCTAATGTGGGGGTAGGGCATGTCGGATATCCCAGCATGCTGCAAACAAGAAGGAAACATTACCAAGAAAATTGAAATGGTAAAGTCTATTATTTTTTTTAATTTGTTGAGGTTGCAGTTGAAATGTCTGAGTTGAACTATTTGAAAATGTATTATTCACTTGTTTCACAAAAACCATCTGTTAAAGAAGGTTATGTTGTAAATAAGAAGCAGGAACCATTAATCTTAGCTTGACATTGTAATGAAGTGATTCTTTCTCATTTATGCTAATGCATATGTGTGTGCCGAAGGCTTCTCACCATGAAGGAAATGGGGAAGTGGTGGAGTCTAGGAGAGGCATGATAGTGCGGCAAGTGGGAGTGCAGGTGCCCTGAAGGGTATGGTGCCATAGTAACCCCAGCCTCAATGCCAAGCTCCCTATATGAAAAAAAAAACAGTTCACACATAGTTACTAAGCATTTCTACCAGATCTTAAAACCCCCAACAAATCAAAGGTCGAAACCAAAGTTAAACAGCAATCTAATACTAATATTTGCCAATACTGACCATGCTGTTCTCTGCTCAGGCTGGCGAGGATGGGAAGACATAGTTTGTGGCACATGGATGTGGTGTCCGTGGCCATAGTTTGGATGCATTCTATGAGGATGTTGTGGTGGACGCTCATGTGCTCGTCTGTAATAACGTTAGAAAATTATGTTTAGGTTCAACAGAGGTTTCTTATAACAGAAGATGAATCCATAATACTTACGTGGGATGCTGCATCATTCTTCGCCTTTGGACTTCAACCCTCAGCATGTCATGCTGATGCAGCCTTTGTACAGAGGCTCCCAGTGTAGGCATATGATGTGGCAGTGTCTGTGGGTCTGAAGGCAGGTGCTGGGCCAGTGGAGCACTTGAACTTGAGAGGTGGTGGGAAGTAAGAGGTGGAGGGGGCGCAGGAGGCACAGTGTGGCCTGAAGGGTGAGATGGCAGTGGTGGATGAAAGGTGACAGTGTGAGGAATAACATAATCGCCTTGTGGTACAGGCTGAGGTGTAAGTTGCGGATTCCCATGGGAGTGGGGACAGGCAGAAGATGGCTGATGGTGTAGAGAGCGTGCTAGAGAACCGTCTAGAAAAGAATAAGAAGCGAGACCATTAAATTATAAGACAAAATTTACCTGTTCTTTTTGATCTTCCCTAACTTTACTAAAACCAAGTCTGACACTACCTCAAACCTTACTCATAATGAATAACTAACACCGGAAGAAAACTTCTATGAATCTCCCATTGCCTTTTAGGTTTAACAAGCAAAAGGATTTGTTTGCCTCTGTGTGGCAGCATTGTGGCAGAACTTATATGTGGCTCTTCCTATGGACCAGCTAACAGTTTGAGACCCTTTGAAAAATCCTCAAGTGAATGTTATCCTTCCTGTTCTGCATGATTGTACTTACAAGAGGGGTGGATGTAATGTCTGCAGGGCTGAGGTTGTGCCTGGGGCTGAGGCTGAGCCGCCATGGAGTTGAAGGAATCCACTACAGTGGGTTGGTTGGAGCCCGGTGTGGCCTGAGAAGCATAGGCAGGGGGCCGTGAGGCTGAACCCGGACAGCATGGGTCAAAGGCTGAGGTGCTCCCATGGAAAGGTGCACCATTACTGGAGCCACTTCGAATACTGCTGTTGCTCAGGTCAACTGGCAGAGTTTGCTGTTGGGGAATAATAGGCAGATTACAAAGAGAAGGAGACAACAGTTGTGCAGAACCTTAGGATCACACTTCCTAGGAACTAGAATGCATACATGGACTGAACTTTTAAAAAATATAAAGCAGGTTACAACAACAAATTTGCCACGTGTTATGGTGGAAGTACAACAGTTTTGTGATGGGAAATGAAGTATCATGCAGTTGTGCGTGTAACGTTTCTGAGCATTAGCTGACCTGGTCATGGTAGTGGGCTGTGTTGCTGCTGCCACTACCACTGCCATTGCTGTTGCTACTGCTGACTCCAACACATGGTGGTGGCAGAGTGTTGGGTCTCTCCACAGAGCAGCTGGGCTCTGTAAATGGCAGCGACCCCAGAGGCTGCGGTGCTGGGTGATGGACGTGGTGGAGGAAGTGGTGAGCGCCGCTGTTGCTGTGACCGTGGCTGTGCTGCGAACTGCTGGTTTGCTGTGAGGATGATGCTTGCAAACAGCTTGAATGGGAGTGGCTCAGGGACAGGTGACCAGGAGAGAGGCCTCCACAGGGGGAATGCTGCTGACAGCAAGATGGAAGTCTGGGCATTGCTGCGCCAGTATTTTCCACTGCTGTACCTGACAACCCCGGTCTGCCATCTTCTATGGGTAAAAAAAAATTAAGAATTACGCAGGAGCTCAGTGTTTTTAACACTATAAATGAACAACAGTGTGTTTGTGTGTGAAAGTCTTACCCTCTGTGGCTGTGCGAGAAGAGCCAATTAGCCTCTGTGTGCGTGTAATTTCAGGTATTGACCCGGGGCAGCTAGAAGAAGGGCCTGGGGCATCGTTGAACTCTGAGGTAGAGGCATGATGGGAAGATGAGGAGGAGGACGATCTGACAGTTTGAGTGTGATGGCTGCCGGATGTTGTTGGCACAACGGAGAGATCTGGGGAGAGAAGGAAAGTATAAATGGAATATAAAGGAGAATACAAAAAGAGTTTAGTTGTAATCAACTGGAGTTGACAGACTCCAAGAAGAAGTCCAGTTGCTTACTACTAAACCCTTTTTGGATATCATGACCTGAATGAATGAAAATCTTCACAGACATAAAGGAGAATGATGGAGGTACAATTAATGACAAATGTACACATAGTGCCCTCTGGCCTAGAACCAATCTCAAGTGGAAGAAAAATGTTTTCTAAAACACAATTCAATCACAAAGCACGCATTTAGAAAACGTTTAAAAATTATTTTCATATTAAAGCATCTGAGACACGTGAAGGTAAGAGCGTTAAAACAACAGGATGGTGAAGGTGTTGGGTTATTTTCCTACCATCTTCATCAACAGTCAGATCCACCACTTCCCCAGCATTCAGACGCAGTGGTTGGATAACAGTGGAGAGACGGTGACGTCCACGCTCCGGAAGGCGATTCTGGGCACAACTACTGGCCCAAATCCTGCTAAGACCCCCAACAGCCCGTGACCTGTGGAAGCAAAAGTTTATGAAAATGATTTCACAAAACCAGAGGGAATGCACCAAAGGAGTCCAGATTCTTGTTTCCATAATTTCCCCTCTCTGAGGCTTCATTGCCTCAATTCCTTGCTGTTTGAGACTGAAGTGCGAGGCAAGGGAATAGCTGCCCCAATCCAACCCCTGATAAAAACTAACTGCACCATATGATATAGTCAAGAGATTGGAAAGAGGAGGGAGAAACCTAAGGAAAAGCAGAGGCTATGAGGGTACTGCACTAAACTGGAAACCATGGAGATTTGAAGATGGGGATTTTCACTATACGGTGGGGAGTAAACAGAAAATAAACAGGAGCATGGAGAGGCATGTTTACAACCCCTTAAGAGCAAATCTGAAATGTGTCACTGTGAAGATTCTTATTCATATATACTTTATTCATATTATATTAAGTTGTAATGTAATGGTTTTGGAAAATATTAGTTCATATTTTGTGACATAGCCCTTATTTTCTTTTGAATATTCCATGCTAACAAAATAACCTGGGATTGTGTTGTCACATTTACATTCACAATTACTTAAGTAGATGTTTAACTTGATCAGTTTGTATGACACACAGTTATTTACAGAAATAACAACAACAACAAAAAGTCAGACAGCATTGAGAGAAGGGAGTGTGTGCAGGGGTCATCCTTTGGGTCTAAATGCATTGGTTGGGGATTGAGGGGGGTCTCAAAGGAGTGTGCATTTGCACAAGGGAGACCTGTCTAATTAAGTAGGACTGGGATTATTTTGTAAATATCTGTTTACCACAAAGACCCTTGAGTGTAGAGGGTAACCAAGAGAGCAGCACATTGTAAACAAGGAAGGTGAAGAAAATAGTGGTTTGTCAAAGCTGTTTTGGAGCCAAACCGGCATCATGTGGGCCACAGACCCCATGGGATGAGAGTACTCTTGTGTTATGATGTAAACTGACTGACTGCAAGCACATACATTATACTGTCAAATTGACATTGCTATACTGTGCTATTTTAGAGCTTCAGTTTACTGGATGCAATAAATTATTGGCCAAGAGTGTGTTTAGGTTTTCTAGTCTGATAAGATAATTTCAAACCAATCAAATGCACCATGAATGCAATACCGTTCAAAACTGAGCCATCTGTGCTCTTAGCAGACAGTTAAATTAAATTAAATTACTTAAATGGTTTCCTATAAAATATCATAGGAGAGACTAATTTGTTGAGCACTATACAACCTTTTTGTTAAATTTATTGTCGCCCATAAGAAGTAGCCTGTATGGGTTGGAAAAAAAAGATTATATTGTGTATTCCAAGAATGTGAAAACATAAACTTGGAAGTATATGCTACTAAAAACCCTCTGCAAAAGCAAGTATTATACAGTAGTATTTGACAGTTATACTTTGAAAACCTTTTATCATTTATCTATTTTAGATCAGACTAATGTTCAGTTTGTCTGAATTAGTATTGACACTACAGTTAGTGACACTAACTGGGAATAAATGCTAGTGACACTAACTGGGAATAAATGCTTTACAAGAGCAAAATAGTAAATGGCAGTTAAAATATATGTCAAACATCAATATTCCACTTGCAATCTTAGATGGAAAGACTTAAAGTACCATGGAAGTTACATAAATTAGTTATTTAAAATGCCTTGAAGATTGTGTAAGGAATGAAAAAGTACCATAAAAATTTCACAATGAACCTTTTAAATTGTGGAGACATTGCAGAAGGAAAAAGAAACTCTAAATATTGAAGACAAATTACAGCCACAATTAAATTTAATAGATACCAGCAGTTATCATGCAAAGGTAAAAAAAACATTTACATAAAGACTTGTAAATGTTAAATGTACATAGAGATTTAAAAAAAAATACAAGGGCCCTATCTTTTCACAGAATTTCTTATTTTTTGGGAAAATATGCAGCACTGTTGTAATTGACTCCTGTAATCTGACAGAATCATAGATAAGAAAACAGCCTACGGGACGGCTAAAAACAATAAAATAGTAAATTAACTAATAATTTGATACAGGCCCAAACATCAAGTATGTTTGTGTTTATGTATTTTCATGTGTGTATATGCAATTTGACATGAAATACATACAAATTGCAGATCTCGAATAATTGACACAGTAAACAGATTGCATTGCTCTTCACACTGGCCTTTGATTCTGTGCTACCCTGCTTCACTACTGCCCATCCCCCCTTGCAGAAAAGCTCATCAGTACATTCTGTGGCGAGCCAGGACATCTATGAAAGTCTGGAGAACAAGCTAAAACATTCCATGCTAAGTGCAATAATTTCTACATATTTTACTGACATAACTACATGAAGCAGTCAACTAAACACACCAAGTAGACAAAATGAGGTTAACACAAATGTGGGAGGAGAAAATTAAAACATAGGAGAATTGAAGCATAATTAGAATAAGCTCACTGGACAGAGGAAATACATAGGTTGCTCTAATGGTTATGGAAGACCTCTTCTCTGCTGTGGTTATTCTCTCTCTGTAAATATTTAAGCCTTATTCCTAAAAAATGCTGCACAGCAGAATATACACTATAATAGAAGAAAGATGGGTGCCTTATTTTTCACGTATCCTGAATCATTCTTACTATATACTATCTATTATACTAGGATGTCGGAGATTTGAACTGGGCAAGACAAATATTGCGTAAAAGGAGGGTCATACTGGTCCTAATATTAATTCCTGAATACACATCACCCATGTCTCCACTACTTCCTTTGTTTCTCCTTTCGGCCACAGCAAGTCAACAATTTCCATCTCACAGTGTCCTCAACTCTGCATGTCCTCCCTCACTGCATCCATCAATCTCCTGTTTGTCTCCTACCTGGTAGCTCCATCTCTAGGATCATTCTTCTACCAATACTCCACAACTATTGGAACTAAATATTGATATTCAGTGAAAGAAATGACACGTGACATGTAGTTCATTCTTCTTCTTTCTTTTCCTTTCAGCTTGTCCCTTTTGTTTTCTTCCGGGGTTGCCACAGCAAGTCAACAATTTCCATCTCACTGTGTCCTCTGTATCATCAATCTCAGAATCTTTACCTCCTCCACCTCTAGCTCTGCCTCCTGTTTTCTGCCTATTCCTGGTGTCTCTACACTATGGCTGGTCTCACAACTGTCCTGTGCTTTTTTCACTTCACTACAGTGACATGTAGTTCATGATTTATTTTATTCCTGGTTAAAGCGTCAATGCGGTTGTCCTCAACCTGTCGAACTATTCAAATGTTTTATTTGATCAATGCACTGTAGTTATGCATAAATCATAATTATTCACAATAAATAAACATATGACCTTTTTTTCATTATATTGCTGACCACAACTAATATCAGGTGGATGTGTTTGTGTCACACCAAAGTTGGAAGATTTGATTTATTTCTCTGCACAAGAGTTAATTTCAAACTATCTTAATGACTAGTGAAATCCTTGTCCTCACTACTGTTGTGCAACAGCCTTTTCAAATCTATTTGTTGTTGTAATTTTGTTGGTAGACTATAAAACTACCAACTCTGTTCTCATTATAAATACAATCAACACATTTCATAACACTGTTGAAAAGGCAGAATTCCCTTACCTGAATCCATCCCCAACAGTAACTATCTCCACTTCACTGTCTGTTGAGGTGACATTTATCTCCTCACTTGCGGGAACAACCGAAGCTGGAGCTGGAGTTGCTTCAATGACCACCACATCTTCATCAAGGGCACCTGAAATGGTTTTTTAGAGAATTAGGCTTCGTACCCAGTATTATGTCAGTAACTTCAACTTTTATTTGTTTATAGTGCCATATCATAACAACTGTTATCTCAAGGCACTTTACAAACAAGCATGCATGCAATGGGCAAGAAAAAAAAAAGTAAAAAAAGTAAATGACTGTTTAAACCCCCATACAATGGTGGCGATACTCAACACTTCTTTTCATAACATTCGCCATACTCCTACAAATCTTCTATAGAATCCTTTTCTCTCCTCTGTTTAGTTTATTTTCTGATTTCATAGATTAAAACATTAATGCTTCACATTATTTTTTTTTTACAAACAAGCAGCAATAATGTTACACAGTACCAGTCATATACGTAATGTCCAGTTTTCTAATTATTAATTATCACATCTAGGCTGGAATCTGCTTTATCAGAAACACAGCTTTAACATGTTAATCATTGCACATACCTATAAAAATAACTCATTGTACAGCCCACCCTTTTTCATATCGACCATTGGAAAGTTAAGAAGGCTACAGTTGTAACTAAACAAAGTCTATTTTCCAGATTTACTGAATACTATGTTCTTGTTAAATGAACCCCCATTTTTTAATCATAAAAAAAAATCAGATATATCTGTGACCACTTGGTATGATTTCATTTTTTGACTTGTAATAGAGCCACGGTCTTAAATGACTCATGATTGTAACGTCCTTAAATTCCCATTGTGATTTCAGTGTCCCCTGAGTAATGCTGCTCAGCACCCTCTTCAAATTGGTTCCCCAGCTCTGCGGTGAAACCTTCAGGTAACCACACCAACAATAGCACACAGTGTAGTTTCATGAGGATTGTATCTTATTGCTTAAATGCAAGATCCAATTAAAAAAACAACTTGAACTATTATTGGAAGTATTACAAATGTAATAGAAGTTTTTTGTAATAAAACACAGAAAATTAGGACCCTGTGATACATGTTAAAAAAATAATAATAATATTAACTTTACCTAAGGCTGTCACAAAGAGTAATACTTTGGTACCAATTGTATGCAGGTTTTTTTTAATGTAAAGTTACACATAGGTCAATTGGTACTGGAATTTTAAAAAGTGCTGTATTTAAAAGTAATGATAAAAAGTAAACACAGATACTGTTTTTTTTCCAATTGCAGTATCAAAAATAAATTATAAGGAAATTGGGCATTAGTATCGACTACTCCTGGTATTGTGAGAACCCTAGTTCTATCTTTTCAATTGCTTTTACTTTATGCACTCCATAATATCAATTGATGGAATAAATTTAAGAGAATAACATTTTGTTAAAGTTTATTACCAATGACCTGATATTTTTTGTAGGTAATGTATCTAACAAATTGTAAATTTTCATATTATCAATCAATCAATCTTTTACAGCATTAGGTAAAAATATAAACGACATGTATCCATTCCCAGGTGACACTTTACGCCTACTCTATCCCTGTAACGTATGTGAAAGTTGGTTTCATCATTTACATGCTTGTTATTCTGTGTTGTAAACACATGCCTTGTTTTCCCTTTGAGACAGGCTGTTACTATGCAAAGTCTGCCACTCATCAGTGTCTTGGGATTTCTTCCATTTGCCTCCCACCACAGAAAACAACTAACTTTCCATTTTCTCTAAGGGCCACAGCAGCAAAAATATTTCTGAGGCTAATGGTTTTCACTGAGAAAACAATAAAACCCTTTTGGGTGGGTGGGGGAGGGGCCCATACTGAATCATGTTGCAAATGCTGAAACATTTTATGTAAAAATTTTTAGGGGAGCCTAAGAACAAAACCTTTTTGGTTGGTCCCACACAGTATTTCAGGCTAAACATTGGTGTGAAACAAGAACCAGCAGTTCTTTATATTGAAATTTAGAATGTACCCTTACCTGTGGCTACAGGAGCAGTGTTGGTCTGACTGCTAGTGCTGCTGACATCAACATATAGCTCATCTTCTGCCTCTGTAGAAGATGTGGAGGACGAATCGTTGGTCGCCTCTCCACTGGAACTACTAGTACTATGAAGAAGAGCGTACTTCCTACGTGCAATCACTTCCCTTTTCTTTCTCTGCAGTAATAGTCTCTCCTTTTGTTTTTGAGTCCGCTGACCTCCTCCAGGAGTTGTTTTCACAAACCGTTTCCTATGTAGTGGCCGTCGGCTCAAACATGGCCGCTTGAGAAGCACTGGCTCAGACTCAGACCGCACCCACTTGTGAGAGCGGTGTCCTCGAGTGCGACCTAAAATGGGCCGCAATCCACGTCCAGTGGCTCCGCCAGCTGTCAGGGCAGGAGCCTTGGGCTGGCCCCCTGTCGCTCCACCTTCTACTTCATCTTCTGAGCTAAGAGTGTCCGAGTCCCCAAATCTCAAACTTGAGGAAGGGGATGAGGCACAGTCACTAAAGGAGGATTCATGATTATGGTCATCCTCACTAGGGTGCTGTAAAAGTTCTACCCTTGACTGCTGTGGGTCCAGTGAACTCTCACTAATATGACCCTCCTTCAGAGAACAGTCTGATGGTCCTGCCTGTTGGCCCTTTCGTTTCCTCCGCCCATGGATGCTCCGTTCTGAGTCTCTGTGTGCTCCTGTGTCTCTCAGGGGACGATGCCTAGACTCACACAGGGTTTCAAATTCACTACCTGCCTTTCCAATCACCTCCATGTTATTAGGGAAGCTCTTAGCAACCTCCACTGGCTCAGAGGTAACCAGTGGTTCCTTCAAAGGCTCCTGTCTCCTAGCGGCTTCAGACGGGACCTCACTCTTCATGGCGATGTGTCTGTCCTTGCAAAGGACAAAGAACAAATTGTGAATCCAATTAGTTCAGTTGTTGGTGTTAATTCAATGATTGAACACATATAACTGCTGATAATACAACATAGTGTAGGTCAATATATAACTACATTTTATCTAACCAGGTTCAATTACATTTTCATGTGCTGATATAAAAAGAATGCAGCAAAATAGGTAACATTTCTATAAACATTGGGGCAGTGGTGGCCAAGTGGTTAAGGAACCGGACCTGGGTGGATCCAGGTCACCACTGAGGTGCGTTGAGCATAGTACTGTCTTCACTCACTGCTCCTTGGGCGATAAAAGCTGCCTACTGTTCACTTTGGTTTCAATTTTGCTTTGAGAACAGATAGATGTTTAGTCTCGCAATTTAAAATGACCTAAATGACTTGAATCATTTTTGGAAATACTTAAGTCCTACAATATAAAATAGTACTCCGGAATACATGCCATAACAAAGAGCAACTAATTGGAAAAGAAAGGTTTCCAGGTTGAAGATTTTCGATTCAGTTCTGAAGCATAAGAATAAGAATACTCTTTAGAGATATGTTACTATGCACTTCAGAATGGATACCCTTATTTGGTGTAGGAAAAAAAACAGAACTTAAGGAAGCCTCTTGGATGAGCTGTGAAACTTTTAAGATATAATGCATGTCCATTTGCCTAACTGAGATGTTCAACCTCCACATAAAGTTAAAATATTGTGTGCAACAGCAGGGGTTCGACTATATCTTTTTCAGGAGAGAGCTATTCAATTTCCCTTCCACCGTCTCAATTCTAAAGCAACAATATTGACATTCAAGTGTGCAGTCAATGTGCCCTATACATTTCTAGGATTTAAGTAATAATTTAGAAGACTTCATGTTTTGCATTTGATGTGAAAATACTAATTTTGTTTCTGTTCACAAGCCCCTTCTTTTGCCACAGTGTTATAGATGCGCAATGACATGCACGAATTCAAGGACAGCCAAAGCAGAAATTTCTCAGTCACAGAATACATTATGGTAAGGAGATTTTAACCACAATGCATATTACAAAAGCAGCAAAAATGCATATTATAAAGCTAAAATTTACAGTTGTATAATTTAACATAGACATTGTCATCCGTAGTGGTGTGCTGCCAATCAATTTGATAAGACAGGCAAATAAAAACCTACACGATTCTATTTACATGAACAGAATTTATTCTAAAAAAAAAAAAAAGATGACATGATTAGTTACTACGACGTTTCACAATTACAACAGACTGATCCTGTTTGTGTCCCTCAGACACTGACGTGTGACTGATGATCTACAAAGGCGAAATTATGAAGATATCGCCGTATTAAATGTCTCTACGGCTTAATGAACATTTCTATAGATGAAGAAGGAAAGCCAACGTAGACGGCTAAACCCACTAGCAGTACGTTAAAATCCAGATAGAAGACAACAAAGACAACACGTACCTGCGTTTTAGTCCTTTTTTCGAAATATGTCAACGTCCCTTTTCGAACATGTTTAGTTAAATCCTGTCGAGAAAGAAAAAAGAGCTTTCAAAACGGCCACGGACACAGACGGTGAGCCTAATTATCAGGCCTGAACTGAAACGACAGGGAACGTTAAAGGCAGGGACTGTGAAACTGACAACACAGTCCAGTCCTGAGCTGAGCTAAGAAGAAACATCGACGCTAATGGGCCCACAGTACGCTACCAGCTAAGCTAACCAACGTTAGCAGACTTCACTCACCAAATACCGGACAATACTCGGCCATTTTGAATAAGCTGCCACATTTCGCAACACACTGACTAAAACACTGCGTGTGTTCTACGCAAGATATAAATGCCTCACTATTAACCTACGAAGAAGTTCCCATTCCAGCCTTCGAAGACATCCACTGTTGTTTACCCAGCGGGTCGTCCTTTTTCCTCTGGCTACATCTCAAAGCCAGAACCCAGCTGTTTCCCAAAGTGCCACACGAGGGCGACATAACAGGGCTGATCGTAGCCAATTTTACGACAGTTTACGACAACTTGGCTCTAACTTTTAAACCAGTTCATGTTAAACACCAGGACTCCCACTTCGCTCGCCAACAATAAAGCTGCGTTTAGTATTTAATATAATCTGCAAATAGGTGTCGTTCCTGTGGTGGAAATCCGCAATATCCCATCATCGCTTTGCGTCTGTTGCTGCTGTGTGTCTGAATTGCAATGCTGGAGCACCCACTAGTGGGTAAAGGCTGAAATGAAAGATTCGGAGCTCCAGAGAACACCAAACTAATTAATATTGTTTTCAATTTTTTAGGGTTTCTACAGAAGACTTTTCTGACAGGTAATTTTTTTAGCCAATATATATAACCAGGCGAATAAACATAATTTGAATATATCTTTCGAATAGGCTAAGAATAAATAGAGATACCGAAAATTAAGACATGTTTTTTTTTTTATAATTTGATAAATGTTCAACAAATGCGACACGAAAAACATGACGTTTGGCAAATCGTCTCTGATTTTAAAAATTAAAATCAATGACTAAAGTATAAGGGCTACGCACAAAAGGGTAACTTAAACAGGGGCCCTATCAGAAAAGTGCCAAATTTGAGATGAAGAGATTTTCGCTTTATGAATTCAGTTTGTTTTTAATATTAATACAGCATTAGAATGTTATAATAAACAAACCTTTGTACGTCAAAGAATATAAACGTGCACAAAAAGTTATACATCTGGTGTGTATTTGTTAACGGTTTATTTGTAAACCTTTTTTGGTGCCTCTGATTCTTCCTCTTCAGAGCGCGGCGTCCTCAAGTGTGGATTCAGAGTTAAACCAGACGTCGAAAATATTTTCTGCGCAGGCGCGCGTGAACGCTCAGTAACGCTTGTGCTAAAATGGCGTCGGCTGCCATTTCCACGGAGCTGAAGAAATTATCGGAATTAAGAGTTGTTGATCTTAAATCTGAGCTCAAACGAAGGAGTTTGGACACAACTGGCGTCAAGAGTGTGCTACTGTCCAGGTTGAGACAGGTAACTAAAAACCGTGTTTTGCGGAGTGAGCGAGTGGTTGGGCGGTTGTGTTGCTAGCTTTAGCTTAGTATCCAACGACACCGTATTACTGCAAATGCTTTACAAATGGCATTGCTTTTCTGATCCAGTTAAAACAAAACCCGAATGTACATGTATGTGTGGATTTAGACACTCATTACTTGAAGCAACATACATGTCAGAAAGGCAATGGTCAATAACATAACATAACAGGCTACACTAGACATTGTATTGGGATTTAAAGCTAGAAACATACACTTAGGATAAATATTGTAAGTAGATCGACAATGCTAAAGTTCTTTGTATTTGGTGCCTAACCTGTTCTGAAATATTCTTTTAAAATGTCAAAATTGTGTAGTTAAAAGGAATAGGGTACTTTAGACGTACAAAATTAAACAAACAGGAGGTGTAGCAAACATTAAAAATATAAGTGCTTTATGTTGGATATATTGGTTTAGTTTGACATCTTATATCTTTTAAGGCTGTTGAAGCTGAAGGCGATGACCCGGAAAACTTTCAGATACCACTGTCAGGCGATACTTTGCCTCGAAGGGTTTCTAAACTTAAAGGTATATATGCCATTCGTTTGCTTCATTTATAAAGTTTCTCAAAGCAAGTTTGTAACTTTTTAAAAAAAAATGAATGTATCGTGTTGCTTTACAGGAAGGCGGACAGATTCAGATGTGGACACCACAACAGAAGAGGATGTGATATCCAAAGTGAGCACTGTTTCCTTTTTATATTTTGTCCTCTACTTCATGTATAATTCTATATTTCTTAAATGGGCACACTCCTTTGGCAATTTAATATTTAGTTTTGGAAATCGAAAGAAGAATGCATTTCAGTTTATTTTTTAAGAATTGAATTGTCCTTTATCTTTGTACTACAGGAGACAAAATTGAGAAATATGGCAGAGTAATGTTTGCCCAGAGACAGTTATCAGCTTGATAGATTAACATATCTTTAACTGTGTGAAATACACTTTGTGGATTTGCAATCGTGTTTTTTTCTTCTCTTGTTGCAGGGAGTTGAAGAGTCTGAGTCAGAAAGGGGTATGTGTTCTATCTTTATTGTTTATTAGGTGTTAAAAACAGCATTGCTTAGTTTCTACTGCGGCAAGTTTTGGTGCTGTTACTGCAACGCACTGAAGAAAGTAGACGCATGTTAGGCTATGATATTTGTAAAAACTGACTCCTCTGGTTTTTTTGTGTGTGTGTGTTTGTACTAGTCAGAGGTACACACATGAACGATCGGTTGCGTTCTTTAATGAGTAAGCCATTGTCTTTTTCTTAAAACATTTTAAAGTTATCTTTGCTCCAATGGATCCCCATTATCTCTGGCCTTCAACTTTCTACAATTTTCAAGAAGAGCAAATGTCACCTTGCAACAAATTGACATGTATGTCCAATGGACAGAAAGAACCACAGGAAGCACTCTTTGACTGTGACATTTTAACAACAATTCAATGAAAACTGCATGGGGCCGAATACTAGGCTCTCTGTATCATGGAGATGGGACATCTTATTACATGTTTTAAAGGAAGACCTTGTAGCTGTCTGGGATTTGTTCATATCAAGGACCGATCACCTCACACACAAGGCCCTGTCTGTAGAAGATGAAGAATTGATCTCCGTTCAATGCAGTCAGTGTTCACTGAAATTGCACACAAACATCCTGGGTCCTCGGTGTGCAGTGAAAACGCAATGAAGAGACTGCCCCGTTTTACAGCAGCCTGGACTTGGTAAAGAACAGTTGAAGATGGGCAGGAGTTACACACGCATACATAATGTTTCTTGGACTGGAATGATGAACCAATGTATTCTTTTTGGACGTTGCCCTGGGATTTCAGCCCTTTACCACCCACTGTAGGAAGCTTCAGGACAGCACATTCATTGTGAAATGAAGTTGAAAAAGTGCATCATGTGTGTCATGGAGTGAAGAGCACTACCTCACCATCCATATTCAGTGAAGAGTGTGTGTCTTGTCTTCTTCATGTGGTATCCACGCCCCTGATGACCATTAACACTCAATGTGTTTTTCTATTCTATTTTTGTTGGTCAGTTCCAATGCGACTTATGAATGTTAAAAGTTGTGTTTTGCCATGTTTATCCTTTATTGAATCCCTCAGATGTAACTGATACAGATGATGGTACACGTGAAAGTTCTAAGCCAGCGCCGTGTCAAGAGGAAGGCCTTGAACAGCCTGAAGCTGAAACGGCTGTTGAAGCTGTTGTGGCTGCGGCTGACTCTGAGCCGGAGGTGGAGACCATGCCAGAGGTCGAGGCCGGTGGTGAGGTGGATGAGGAGGCTGACCCTGACGATGATGGGGAGGCCGAGCCAGAGCTGCAGGTGGAGGCTGAGCCAGAGCTAGTGCTGCAGGTGGAGGCTGAGCCAGAGCCGGAGCTGCAGGTGGAGGCTGAGCCAGAGCCGGAGCTGCAGGTGGAGGCTGAGCCAGAGCCGGAGCTGCAGGTGGAGGCTGAGCCAGAGCCGGAGCTGCAACTGGAGGCTGAACGAGAACCGGAGCTGCAGCTGGAGGCTGAGCGAGAGCCGGAGCTGCAGCTGGAGGCTGAGCGAGAGCCGGAGCTGCAGCTGGAGGCTGAGCGAGAGCCGGAGCTGCAACTGGAGGCTGAACGAGAACCGGAGCTGCAGCTGGAGGCCGAGCCAGAGCTGCAGGTGGAGGCAGAGCCGGAGTTGGAGGCCGAACAGGCTGGGACAGATGATGAAGCTTTGAATTCCACCAAAGAAGCAGAGGACGATCATCTTTCAGTCTCGATCCCAAATGACGATGCACTCACCCTAGATGTTGATGGCGATGACCTCCTGGAAACAGGTAAACATGTGAAACTTCCAGATCCAGATGCGGAGAAGGGCACTGACAAGCCTGAGGCCTCTGATGAGAGGGATCCGGATGATGACAGGAAAGCACAAGAGAAGGGCCATCGGGATGGCAAGAAAAACGAAGGATCCAGGTGTGATTCCATGAAGAAAGACAGCAGAGACTGCTCAAAGAAAGCTGAAACAGGAGACAAAGAAAAGGATTCTGGGAAGAAAGGCCCCTCCGCTACTGGGGCATCAGGTCAAGCAAAGAGGTTTGTCTTTCTATGTCAGTTCTTTGATACTTCTACCAAGTCCAGCACACTATGAACGCTACATTGTGAGTAGCATCAAGAATGTTGTGCCATAAGGGAAATGATCCCTGGTGTACCCTAATCCTGCCATTTGCTACTTTGCTTTGTTGTTGTGAAGTTGGTTAAAGTCTTCCTTTTTTTCCACGAGATGAGAAACACCTATTTCTTTGATACTTTCCAGCATATTCCTGTTCCCACACAAGACCTTGCAAAAGAGCATTAGCCGACTCGATGATGGCAGTGTTTTGTTTTGGTTTATTTTTATTTTTACTGAACAAACTGCTGAAGATTTCATTGATCCAGAGAAAATTTGGCTGGCAACCTCATCCCTCACACTGGAAAAAAAGCAAAGAAGCCACTGATACATTGGGTCATCTCCATGCCTTTACGACAGGATTTTTTTTCTCCTCTAAGCTTTGTCAAATGTTTTTCTCCCCCGGTTTTATAAAAATAGTTTTATGTATATAATGCTGTGGTTTGTCTTTCTCACTCTTTTCTGGTTTTGCAATATTTGCCATTATAGCTCTTCAAGAGACAGAGATGGAAAGATGGCAAAAGACGATAAGGGTAAGACGTTATAATGTTTGCCATCAACTCTGACTATTTTTTATTTATTATGGAATGAGTGCTTGAATTTAATACTTTCCAAAACCTGTCATATTAGGAACTGAAAGCACGTCTTCTTGTAACATTTGGGTGAGCGGGTTATCCTCCAATACCAAGGCAGCTGATTTGAAAAATCTTTTTGGAAAATATGGAAAGGTGACTGCATGTTTTTTTTTATGCTAATTCTGTTTTGCTTAGACAATTCAAGTTAGTTATATAGTTCTGGATCAACATTGTCTCTTAACAGGTTCTCAGTGCAAAGGTGGTCACAAATGCTCGCAGCCCGGGCTCAATATGCTATGGCCTTGTGACAATGTCTTCAAGTTCAGAGGTTTCACGGTCCATCGACCATCTTCACCGCACAGAGCTTCACGGACAACAGATATCTGTTGAAAGAGTAAGTAAGCTCAGTTGCTGTGGGGGTTTTTTTTTTTTGCTGTTTGGGTCAATGATCCCTAGCCACTTGGCCGGGGACAAGTACTGGTCCGTGGGTGAATTGTTGCTGGGCTGCAGAGAACAATGTTTCCTTCATCAATAATGCAACTATATTTGATATGGTAATATTTTCTCAGTGAAGACAACAATAAACTAAAAAGTCTTTGATAAAAGACTCTAACCTTCTTTGGTAGCAGAAAATTATAGGCTTGGTGCACTTGGGAAACCTTTGTGTGCATGCACAGTCAATGTGGGTAGTAAAATTTTATAGGTAGGAAAATATTTAAGAACACCTGAAATGTATTTTTAATAAGGGCTATTTATCTGCCCCAACTTAACAATCTGTTCTGTGAAAATAGTACGAGACATTTAACCGGTACGTGGTGCAAAAAAAGGTTGGGGAACTAACCTAATCTTTCTGTTAAACCCAAGTAACAAAGAATGATGATGCATCTAAATAGAATCTATGTTGCACCTATTTTTTATTTATTTATTTTTTTAACTGACTGCTTTTTTAGGTTAAAAGTGATCCTCTCAAAAAAGAGCCCTCAAAAAATGAAGCCGTGGACAAAGCAGGTTCCACCAAATCAAGTGAAAAGCGCAAGTGAGTTGCAAAACTCCCAAAATTTGGGATTTTTTTTTTTAAATCTAGAGTGTAACATCCCGTTTCTCCTCCAAAGGGTTCAGCCATCCCACAAAAAGGATGAGAAGAAATCGGATAAAATTTCAGAGAAGGACAAGAAACAAGAACTCAAAAGTGGCAAGTCTGAATCTTCCATCAAGGGATTAGACCCTTTAAAGAAAGATGAGGACGTTCCTTAATTTCCGGACTATAAGCCGCACCCAACACATTTTTTTTAAAGGAAAAAACATTTTGTACATAAGCTGCACCTGACTGTAAACCCCATGTGCCATATTCCTTTTGCATTTTCATTGATTAGGGTCAGTTTATGCAAATTTTATTCACGTAAAAAAGCGCATTACCGTACATTAAACAACTTCTTCATCTGTGGTGTTTATTGGCATTTGTGACTTGAGTCTTCCTAGACACCACCCGTCTCACTCTTACCTTTTCTGCTCGAGTGTTGGAAAAAATGCATACATTAGCCTCGTCTCTGCATAAGCCGCAGAGTTGAAATTGTGTGACAAAGGTTGCAGCTTATAGTCCGGAAATAACGGTATGTCTGGAAACATGGACGTATGTCTTTTGTTGGTGTTGTTCTAAAATGCAACAAGACTTAAGTTTCATTTGTGTTTTTGCAGGGACAAAGAGCTCAATTATGCCAGTAACTCTGATTAAATGTGATTTCGCCAAGAGGAGACCTTTTCGAAGGGGGAGGTATTTTGAAAAGGTAAAGGAGGTATTTTTTTCATGTACTGTTTTGTGCTACCTCTACAAGTACTACTACTAAACATGTAAATCCTTTATTTACACCTGCAAGGGTCCAGTCAACATGAATCCTCAAAGACCACCAAAACATCTTATCCCGCCTGAGGAGGTAAACATGTCTTAAAGTTTTCTTTAGTCGTATCTACCTAACTACCTACCTAAAACATGTTCTGAAGCAGGGGTCTCAAACTCATAACAAGGGCCACCACCCACACTATCATTTCACTGAAGGGTCGCGTCAACTTTCAGTGTTCAATACAAGAGAAAAATTTATAAATCCGTTTCCCATAGATTTTATGTAATATAACACTGAACTAGAAGGAAACTGTGGATCAGGGTTTTAACTGAACTATAGGATTTACCATAAAATGGAGAACAAATCTATAAAATATTATTATAAATTCAACTCTCACATCAAGGTGGGGGCTGCAAAATATCATTCCACGGGCCACCAATGGCCCACGGGTTGAGGTTGAGACCCCTGTTCTACTGTCAATGAGTGTAATTGTATTTGTCATTTTCAGTTGGAGATCTTTAAAGAGAAACAACGTCCAATGATTTTCAAATCTGAAGGCGACGGCATCCTTCCTTTTGATAAGATAAAGGAGCAAAGGATGCGTGAAAGGATGGCTCGTCAGGAGCGTGCACGCAGAGCCGAAGCACTGCGCAGGTATCATTTCACTGCATTCAGAGTGAGAGAAAATATTGTTGCAGACATTTAGGGCAGGTCTGGATATAAAGTAAATATATAAAATAAAGTCAACCCAAGATCTGTAGAGTCCAAGCAACTGTGTTGCCCTCTCTGTAATTATAATGTGTCCAAAAAAGATACTTAAGTTATGGCAACTTTTTTCAGGCGGCGGGAAATTGCTGAACAAGAAAGACGAGAGCGCATCCGCATAATGCGGGAGCGTGAAGAAAGGGAAAACCTGCTCAGAGAGCGTCAGAGACTAGAGATGGAAAGACAAAAACTGGAGCGAGAACGCTTGGAGAGAGAGAGGCTGGAGAGAGAGAGGATCCGTATTGAGCAGGTGCGGTTTCAAACTAAATTTGTTACTTGCATCTTTTTTATCACAGACTTGCACAGGTTACCAGGGTAGCTGCAGTTAGTGCAGAACAACAAGTTTACTTTCAATAAACCACAAATTATGATATTCTTAAAGTGTGAAAAAATTGTTTCTAGAAATACCACGAGTTTAATGTTTTATAATCATCATTAGGAACGACGGAAAGAGGCTGAGCGCATGGCACGAGAACGCGAGGAGCTGCGGAGACAACAGGAACAGCTCCGTTTTGAGCAAGAAAAAAGAAACCACCTGAAAAGAAACCGCGAAGGAGACCACAGGTACATCTGTCTTCTGTCAAAACAATAATGCTTTTATTTGTGTTTTTGCTCCAGAGTCCATAATTTTACAATCATTTTACGTCTTTACATGAATTTTGTAGTAGACGAGATGACTCGTACTGGAATGGAAACAAGAAGATGCATTCTGATTCTGATGGACGTTTGAACCAAGGTTCCAACTACAATCGGCAGCATAACAGGTTTTCCAGCTTTGAGCATAAGGAAAGGGGTCGCTTTCAAACTGCTGGTGTGGAACAACACAACACATATGACAGGTGACGATTTTTATCTGAGATAAATGTCAAGAGAAAATATTTCTCAAAAGTCTTGTTATACTCTTTTCATGCATTTATTTTGGGATTTGTTAATACTTTCTTTCACATCTATTGCATATTTCTTGTACTATATTGATTTATTTGTTTTATCAACATTCCAAGTTTCTGTCTTTGGGTTGAATTAAATTGAAGCCAATCTAGGCCAGTGTTCCCCAACCTTTTTTGCTGCACTGACCGGTTAAATGTCTCGTACTATTTTCACAGACTGGCCGATAAGTTGTGGCAGATGCATACCTCTTATTAAAAGTAAATTTCCGGTGTTCTGAAATATTTTCCTACATATAAAATCCTCTTACCAGAATTACCTGTGCATGGGTGGAGCAAGAATTTCTCAAGTGCACTCGGCCTATAACTTTCTGCTACCAGACCGGTATAAAAAGTTAAAATGTTGTATCAATGACTCTGCGTCATTTTGAGTTTATTGTTGTTGTCTTCACTGAGAAAATATTTCCTAATCAAATATAGTTGCATTATTGATGATGGAATCCTAGCCATTTTATTGGCCAGTTCTTTAGTTGATATGGGTATGGATCAAATGGAAGTAATAGCCAGATGGGGCCAAAAGGAAACATTATCTGTGTGCGGCCCGGCACCAATTCACCCATGGACTGGTACCGGTCCACATCCCAGTGGTTGGGGACCACTGATCAACAGTACTCATAATCAATGCAATGACTGACCATAAATGTAATTTGATTGGTGTTTTTTTTTTTTCTTAATTTTATTTCAACAGTTCAATTCTTTTTTTTGTTTTTTCCCAGACGTAATCGTTTTGAAGGTGAACCAGATGCAAAGAAACCTCGGCTCGGTCCTCAGAGACAAGACTCCGGCTTTCAGCGCTATCCCAAGAGCTTCGAGACGGTCCGCAGAAATGAGCAAATTCCTGCTGCGCGCAATGAACTCCGTGACTCCGACCGCAGAGACAGAGATGAGAGACGACCCATACCAATGCACAACCGTCCAATGGCCAAAGGTGCAATTTCTGGGATGACAACCACTCGCTCACCCAGGGACTCAGGGAGTGGATGGAAAAACAATGGAGTATTGAACACAAACAAGGGAGACATGAGGTGAAAGAAAATGTGGCAAATTGTTGGTTTATGTGGATGTGTTAACATTGCGTGTTTTTCTCTTGAGCATTTGGGAAAAAATTGTGTGCCATCTTCGGATTCACTGTGTCTAACATTACATTTTTGTTAAATTAAATGTGTAGAGGGTCAATGCGAATACGTGCCGAGCAAGGCGGCAGAGAGGGTCCGGGACCTGCACACAGAGGAGGGTCTTCAGCCAGCCAGGGAAGGAGCAGCTTAGGTGATCGAGATGGAAGGAGACCTATGATGAATGAGGTAGATCATTACACAACTCAGGACCTAATGGTGTATAAAATTTCCAGTGCAATTTCCCTAAACCATCGCTTATCTTTCCTTGCAGACCTTTACCTCCAGTCGACAGGTTGTGGTCGAGCGTCACAACAGGGATCAGGGAATAAGGAAGGAGTGGCACAGTGGATCAACTTCTCAGGGTGGCAGCTTCTCGGATAACCGCAGGATCGGAGACAGCCGCAGCAACATGATGGCGTCTTCTAGGTATAACAGATGAGACAAGAGAAAAGATGATTGTGCAATACCGCTTTGTGTAAAAAAAAAACAAGTTTACACATTTTACAAACAAATCTGACATTAGTGCAATGTTGGGCCTGTGAGAGTGTGTTTGATACTCTGCAGCATCACTGCTAATCATGTCTGTGAAGATCCTCATTCGTCCAGGTCATGATATCCAAAAAGGTTTTAGTTGTCAGTAACTGGATTTCTTTTCAGTTTTTAAAGACATTTCATTCCACAACTGAGGAACTTCGTCAGTTTCTGGTTGTTGTTGGAGGGAACTCTAGTAGTTCTCCTCCTCTAGTCCACTCCCTTCACCACTGGACAAAGGTGTTAAGAGTTGCTTTGGTCTCACCTTTTTAGACAGAAACTGCTCCTGATGTTAATGAGCAGTTTCCTTGTCAGATGTCCAGATGTGAATGGGAGTCTAGAGAGGCCTGCTCTGGTATTGATGAGCAGTTCAACTTCACAGCAAGGGATCTCAAGGCAGAATTGTCTGTAGCAGACCTCCACCTCTATTCAAGGTTGGTTGCTCCAGATGGGCATAGATGGGTTCCTTCGCTCCTCTCTCAAACCACCTGTCCTCTTTGTCCAAAATATGCACATCTGAGTCCTTATTTATCTCCATCCCAAAGAAAAGAGACACTCTTTCAAGAACAAGTCCAGTTGCTCACAGCTAAACCCTTTAGTGCTGTTAATCATGTCAGCAAATGAAATACTAAAATGTTAGGGATTTCATACATCCCTGTTGTTTTTTTGTTTTTTTTTTGCAGCCACTCCTCGGGAATGAACCGAATTGTACAGATCACCAGCAACTCCATGCCCAGTGGCAGCAGTGTGGGTGGATTTAAGTCTTTTAAAGGAAGTCAGCGGCAGTTCTAATGGTAGCCATTTATTCCTGCCACTAAACAGCACCTGGAAATTTTTTTTTGTTTCGTTTTGTTTTAAGTGACACCAATTTTTATTTTGTATAGACACGTTACCTCAATGTGTACCTCTACGGACAGCTGTGCTTTTGTTAATAATCAACCTTGTGCACATGTTTTAGGAAACTGTTGGACGTCCCTAACTCTTTGTAAAGTTTTAAAGTTGTGTAACCAACTTCAGTCCGACATTTTCAGTCTAGTGTCATATTCGAGTTTTCCTGTGAACCATGTCTTATTTCAGTGAAATATAGAACTTATGAAATGCCAGGGCTTTGAATTCTTGTCAAAACGTGATCTGTACATTTTTTTTTAACTTTGTTTTGTTTTGAAAAGATAGGAAGTATTTTTGAACCTGTACCCTGGATTTTGTCTGCAGCTAGTCTGTAGCAGAACTCACTCACGTGGGTTACAGTGAATTGACAGTAGCGAGGAAAGGATCTCATGTTCTATTCCTCCAGCGACTTCCTGTTGTCAAAAACACAAACTTTTAATTTAATATTTTGTTTGTTACAGGTTTTTCATAGGAGATAAATGTGTGTCTGAAAACTTTCCTGATTAAATTGTGTTCTCAGCTTGTATTCTTTTGTAAAAACGTGTCCCAACACATTTTTCTTTTTAACACTCTTGTACATTCAGGTCATGATATATATTCAGCATAAACGAAATGTTTTCTTTGTTTTTGCTAATTTTGCTGAAAGGACTTTAGAGAACATTTTGGGGGTTTCATCTTATGCTTTATTTATTGTTTTGTGTTGTGTATCGGCTTAAACCACAAACCGTCATCCAGTGCGCCTAGTCATTGTTCAAGCACACACACTAGTTGTTATTGTTGATTGAATGTGATTAAACAACAACAAAGTGAAACAGTAGATCAGTGCTGATGTTTTGTGGATATTTTAGTGTTGATGTTTGGAGAATGATCAAAGAGGCATAAAAAGTCCTCCGTCTCCTCTATACTAAATATTTTATTAACAAGGAGAAAAGAGATTGGTGTACACCACAACAAAAATATTTTCCCTCATAGTTGTATTATCTCTGTCACCTTTAACAGGTTGAATATCCTCTGTTTTAAGGCATTGAGCAATATTTTATTTGTGCTTTTACAGAAGGCTACATACATTTTATGGCAGTGTTTCCTCTTTTACTCAGTCCAAACCCCAGCCATAAAACAATTGAACACAATGTTGATAAAATTAGGAATTGACATAGAAAACATTTTCTACAGCTCTTTGTTTCTGTCTACTGACACCTAGTGGGAGTTCGTTTAATGGTTCTGCCTGATGTTTAGCAGGAAACACAGGTTATTTACAGTAAACATATAATGGCTCTCTGACAGTTTATATGAAATTGAACTGAGCACGCTAATGTGTGATGACAGTATTGGGAATCACTAATTTATGGGTCTTGATCACTGCATTGATATTATTCTATGCAATACTATTGTATCAGAAGGATGTATTTTTTTGTGTTTTTACTGTACATCTGCACTGATATTTGGAAGTCATATTATATCTTATACTATTATACTAGGCCTTTTTCTGAATCCAATTCAAATTCCCTATACTTATTGTTCCCGGGTGTGTGTGGGATTTTTATATTAAGTCTTTTTGTTGATTACTTTGTCACCCTGTGGACGTTGAGCTCTTAGGGAGAGCCTTATTATTAGATGCCATATAAATCTAATTGTAATATTTAACTTTAAAAAGATTTTTTTTATATATATATATCACTGAGTAGTACAGCACCATAAAATGATTTTTACCAGATATTTATAATGCTTAAAGTACTATTTGTATGGCTAAAGGTACAAAGAAATTCTTTTGTTAAAAATCTACATAAATGAAAGGTTTTCATCCACTCTAAAACAACTACCGCATTTATAATGTAGGACTTGTCTGTTGATTTACAGAACCACAGAATTTATTGGTGTGTTTGTTTGTTTCACCTAAATATTTGCTATTTGTGAAGCTCTTTTGAAAATATTTTTGAAATGTTTTACATTATTGATCCCAATTTCAGTAATGACTGTGTTAACAGCAGCAGTTGTCTTAGCAGGCCGTCCCTGACAAGCACCAAACTGCCAGGGTTCCTCTGGGAATTCAACCCAGGGGTTTTTGCTCTCTGTTTTGGAGGCTGGTGAGTTAACTGCTACGTGCATGTCCAAACTGTTCCACCAAGGGCCACTGTGGCTGCAGGTGTTTGTTCCATCCAACCAAGAGCACATAGTTTGACCAATCAGCCGTCTGATGACTGAGATCAGTTGACTAAACCTGTCAACTCAGGTGTTCTACTGATTGGTTGGAACAAAAACCAGCAGCCACACTGGCCATTTGTGGAACAGTTTGGACCTGTCACTTGTATCACTTCTTATAACCTTTTAAGTTCTGATTGATTATGTTCTATTTGTAACCAACAACCTTTCAGAACTCACCGCTGTGGCCCAACAGTTGGTCACAGCCAATCATGTGAGAAACACTGCTCATCGTGATTGCCTTTGTGCTTATTCTTTTAGATACCACTCATATTGTTCAAAGGTAACAAAGAACAACAGCACTCTTGTACATTGATGCTGTGTATAAAATGAGGTATGTTTCTCTTCCATTAGTGCATATAATGTAACAGTGCAAAACCAATGATACAACCATTATGTGGAAACAAGCAGCAAGTGAACAGCACGAAACCCCATCACCACTTCCAAAACACACTTAGAAATCACACAGTACAACAAAATGATGTCCTCATCCCTCAAACACTAAAGAGTATGCACAGTACATCTAAAATATATTGTGAAAATTTGTGGCACAATGAAAACTTTTACCAAACCCAACATGAAGTCTTTAAACCAGGGGTCTCAAACTCAAATAAGCTGAGGGCCACCACCCACACTATCATTTCACAGAAGGGTGGCGTTAGCGTTCAATACAAAAGAAAAAAAAAAAATAAAAATCAGTTTTCCATAGATTCTGTGGAATACAAAACTGAACCAGAGGGAGACTGTGGATCAGAACAAATCTATAAAATATTATAAATTCAACTTTTACATCAAGGTGGGGCCCGCAATATATCTTTCCACGGGCTGCAAATGGCCCACTGGCCTTGAGTTTGAGACCCCTGCTTTAAAATGACTCCTACCGCTTTAAGGACCTTTTCATTCACATCAACTGGAATGTTTATAATCAGCATGTACACTTCATGGCCACCAGGTGTTCCCAAACAAGTAAGACCATCATTTATCCTTTAACTGCTGAATAACTTGATTTTTTTTTCTCTTTTCACTTGTTGGTTATCTTAACTCTCTTATTTAAGTGCATTGTGTTGTCTCTATTTTCGGTGACACTTATCTCGTCAAATTCTTTTTTGCAAATTTGTGAAATACACGTCACGAGGGATGTGATTCATAATTTCTTTACCGAGTCAAAGTTGTGCAGCCACACACAGGAGCAACGACAGCTGCCAGTGAAGCTGTCACTGTAATTTTTTTATGATTAACTCCTGACAAACTCAACAAGGATTTTTTTGTGTGTGTGCTAACACCAGCTAAAGAACTAAAGAGGGTTTATATGATACTGTTTTCTTAAAATTGGCTGTTACAGCACCAATCAGCAGGATTATTAGTTATCAACCAACACAGAGACATTGGTGTTTATTCTAAATTTAAGATTTGCGTGTTTGTCTTAAGCATTTCTAAATCTTGCCTACATATAAACAAATATATATGTTATTGTAATGGGACATTAGGAAATGGAAATAAAAAGAGTAATTTCTCCATATAAGTTTGGGAAACACTGGAGTAAAACACGGAGGTGAAACTGTATGAAAACAAAAAGAAAAAGCACAAACGTCTGCACAACGCTGTAAAGTTTGCTTTTACCTGATGATTATATTGTAATGCTGTTTATTCAAACAAAATTCTTAGAGGAGTCATTATAAAGCATGTACACAGTTAACAATGTTCCTTAACCCTGTTCAGTAAGATACCTTATATACCAAGTCATTGGAGCAGGAGCAGCTAATAAGAGTTTTTAGTGTCAAGTTTAAACCAGTGAAGGTCTTTGACAGGACAACGTTGGATCCTCTGAAGCCTTAACATTAAGAAGAAAGTGTCTCCAGCTGAGGAACTGTGCCTTTACAAATGTGAAAAAGACTCTGGAGAAAGAAGGCCGTCTGTCAGAGGCCCGATGTCCGAGTGGAACAAAAGGTTGACGTGGATTGTCTCAGTGTACGGTGATACATTTGTTTCAGAAAATATCTTGGAACATGGTCAGGTGTCATAACACATACATGTCAGGGTCAGGTTCTCCACCCTGAAGGTAGCCTGCTGCCTCCAAGTCATCGTCCTGTGCTGACAGTGTGTTTGCTCTCACAGAGAAAAGCCGTGAAGAGTTTTCCACCAGCGCCGCAGAGAACTGCTGCTGTGAAAACCCTCCAACTCAATCCGTAGAAGAACAAGAAGAAGAAGAAGGCATCCAGTTGGAATGTATAGATAGAAAAGTTTTGCAGGAGGCAGTCCCATGGTGCAACAGTGGCCCGAGACCCAAACTCAGTCTGTCATGAGAACGGATTAGAGTTATGTATGTACATTTGTATTTCTTTGTGATTGTTGCTGCAGTCAAATGTGCACAAACTTCAAGATGATGCCACAGAATATCAGTTTGTAGGATGTAACGTTAGTGATTCATTGTTGTAACATATCTTAATTTTTTCAGGTAAAAGACCTTTTATTTAATAATATTATTTACTTTTTAATCTTGTTTTTGCAATTTAATGGATTTTAAAATATATTTCACAAGCTCATCCAATTTTCTTAAGTCTGTTACCAATTCACTTTTTATAGATTTTGGTGTTAAATTGATTTTACCTTAAGTATTCTCACATCTTAGCCTAAACAATGATTTTCGATATACATATATATATATATATCTATATTTGTATTCACAGGTAAAGATTTGTGTAATACATATATATAGATAAAAACATATATATGTTTAAATATACATACATATATACATATAGATATTTTTGTGAATACTTTTACTCACTGATGATATCACTATTTTTTAACAATGCTTTGACGAACATTCCATCCAAACGACTGAATTCTGTGGCATTTACACTTATTAAGACACTTGCAATAGAGACAAAAAAAAAATGTCCATCACAAATGTAAAAGCTTTCAGTCAAATACGACATCTAATCTGTTGAAAATGACTCTAAACATCCACAAGGCTGCATATAGGTACGACACATGCCACACATGTCCTTAGTCCAATTACAACCAGGGTACCCTTTTGACACTGTAGGAGTGAATGTACAGCGTGTACTTTGCAGTACTAGTACAACAGCACCGCCCTCTGTGAGGGCCCAGATTACTGACAGCGTGAGTGCTGCCCACTGAGTGCTGTCATGATGCTACGGTATGTGGCAGCTCTCTGGCAAAAACAATGACACATCGATTTCCAACAGGCGATATCTCAAAAAAAAAAAAAAAAATCCCTTTCAGCTTTAACCAAACACAACAATGCTGTAAAAGCTTCGTTTGTTTAAGCAGATACATAAATTAAATGTGAAACTTGGCATCTGAGCAGAGTGAATGACGCAACAATACCCACAACAATGTGGCTCTGTTTACATTTAGTGAATAATAATAATAAAAAACATATATTACGAGCTACAAAAACCAACAAAAAAGGTTAATGAATATTCTTAAGGGTGGAAAATATAATAAAAGCATATCATCTTTCTTTTCTAGATTATATTTTAGAGTTTTTAGATTTAGATTTTCTTTTGCTATAAAATATTCCACCCTACATAAATTTGACCCCTAGTCACAAATATAGTGCAGTGTGCAACTTGTAACAAAGTTTGGCCAACTTTATGAAAGATCGCAGGGTAGTCGTCGAGTTGTTGTGGATGTGTCCCTTCCTCTGACGTTGTGGTGTTGAGGACTGCAGGCACCAGTGGTTCAGAGAGAGTCCGTCCTCTGAGAGAGAGAGTCCCCTCCTCCGCTTGTTTCCTCACCCACTGGGGCTCTGTCTGGTGTTTGAGTCCGTGGAGAACCATATGCTGTTGTTGTTTCCTTGCAGAAAAACAAAACGCACAAAACATACTACGCACGCACACAGACACTCTGTATGTTACAAAATTATACACTTGTCCTTGTCCTTTGCTTCTTTCTTGGCTTTGCGCTCTGCGCTCGAGGACTGTTTTCCTGGGCTGGTTGTGGCCCCAGCTGCCGTCGCTGCCGTCCCAGCACCGGCTCCTGCTGCTCCGCCTGCACCTCCTCTGTCTGCTTCGTCTCCTCCGGCAAACTCCTGTTGGCCCTGGCGCACAAAAAGGAATAAGAGGAGACAGGAAGGTGAGTAGAGAGTTGTGATGTTGGATGAGATTTACACTTTAGTTCAGGACAGGTGTGAAAATTAAGCTGTTAATGAATTATTAACTAAATCAAAGATATTTTTGCCTAAAAATGAGGAAATTCCATCCATTTGTTTTTCCCCTTCCTCCTTTCTCACCTGTACCGCTGCTGCTGCTGCTGCCTGCTCCTGTTCCTGCTCCTGGTAGTACTGCGAGGCTCGTCTGTCCTCCTCCTCCTGGAGCTTTTTGGCCAGCTCCAGATCACTGATGCCCTCGGGGAGTGGTTCCCACTGAAGGTCCTGACTCTGCTGCTCCTGCTGCAGCGACAGCGCCATCAGGTAATCCTGAGAGGAGACACATGACCGTGGACACAGTAAGTAACTTTCAGGTCCATGTGTTTTTTTCGCTACGGTAACAAACTTGGTCTCTACATCTCCACCTAATCGAGTTTTGTACAGTCCTACTTGCCCTACATTTTATTATAAAGAACTCAAATGTAATTTAGATGAAACCAGGCAATAAAATGAACAAGATATTTATAAAAAAAAATAACATTTTTCCTTGTATTAAATATTCTGTCTAATTCTCTTTTTAGTAAGCTCAACAATGCAACAAAGCATCTGAATTTCACCGATTTTGATACATGTCAAACACAGGCTCGGGGGCCAAATCTGGCCCGAATTTGAGTTGTATAACGGCCGTGAGATCGAACTTGTACTGTAGATGATGATTGTCAGTTATCTAGGTCAAAGTGAAAGTTTTTTTTAGAAACTGTAAAACTTCTGTACAAATTGGCAGTAGTAGTATTAGCAGAGTATCCACTTAAAACGAAAACATGATCAATTGCTGTGAAATTTCAATAAATAAAATATAAATATAAAATTTGCCATGCAACTTCATCCCAGTTTTTATTCTTCACCCACTCGGAAATGGAGTTTGTTTCCAACTGAAATAAATTGAAGTCAGATTACAAATTTCCACATTCTCACCACATTGATGGTGTGAGTATAGTTTGCTTGAAAAGATTCAAATCACAATTTCTATGATGTCAATAAAAGCACTGAGACAACGACTAGTGTTGAAATAATGAATGCTGCAGAGAACGAAACAAAATTTTATCTTACGATACTGTGGGTGAAGAAGTCTTACGTAAAAGTTGCTAGTTTTGTGCTCTGACCTGGTCTATCTGATCTTGTTGTCCACGGTACACGGTCTCAGGATCTGACGGCGGTCGCAACCGGAACTCTGAATCACAGAAGTTTCCATCCCCGTCGACATTATGCAGACTTTCCCAGACGACCTTCTCCTCGGTCAGAAACCCTTGGTCTGTGACCAGGAGGTAGAGCTGGCCCTGAGGAACACATGGTATCACAGCAGTACCATCAGTATTAATCTGTGTGGCCTCAGTTAGTGCTGTTCTGCCTGGTGACAATGTCCTACACATCTTGTGGATTGTTTTCTCAACCTCAGTGTAAAATCCACAAATAAGTGAGAGTCCAGTGGTCACTTCCTGTCCAGTAGTCAACTGAGCTGACACAGCAAAACACTGGCAGCTAAAAATACACAGATTCAGGACTAGAGGTGGAGGTGGAGGAGTTAAAGATGCTGAGATTCTCTTTAGGAGAGACAAGGATGGACAGTGTGTGGCCTCAGTTAGTGCTGTTCTGCCTGGTGACAATGTCCTACACATCTTGTGGATTGTTTTCTCAACCTCAGTGTAAAATCCACAAATAAGTGAGAGTCCAGTGGTCACTTCCTGTCCAGTAGTCAACTGAGCTGACACAGCAAAACACAGGCAGCTAAAAATACACAGATTCAGGACTAGAGCTGGAGGTGGAGGAGTTAAAGATGCTGAGATTCTCTTTAGGAGAGACAAGGATGGACAGGATCATGAATGAGGTGATTAGAGGGACAACACAGACAGGAGGGTTTTGGAGAAAAAGCTAGAGAAGACAGATTGAGATGGTTTGGACATGTTGAGAGGAGGGACACTGAATACATTGGTAGAAGAATGATCCTAGAGATGGAGCTACCAGGTAGGAGACAAAGAGAAGATTGATGGATGCAGTGAGGGAGGACATGGAGGTAATTTACAGAAGTACTGTACTTCTGTAAATGAGACAAACCTTCAATGAACAGGTCAAACATCTCAACATTTATTTATGTTATTTAAAAATGAATGAACTCAACCCTCAAACTAAAGCATTGGCAGCGATGCCAACTTTGACCTAGGAAAAAGAAAAATGAGACTCCATTTAGAGATACATTTAGCATTTGTTTATAAACTTTTCACTAGGTAGTGTTGTCCACTGCTCAAATCACAGCTTTTCATGCAAAATGATGACAAACAAAGCTGAGATGATTTCAACAATTAATACATTGGATCTCTTCTCTTATTCTCCCTCCTGTTAGTTTCTTTTTTTGCACTTGTGTTGTTGCGTTTACCTTGTATTTAATCATGGTGCTAAAATGATTATTCCTGAAAAAGACACAGAGCTCCCCCTCCTGCACGGTGGACGTCAGCTCACACAGGCCGTGGTACGTCAGTTGAGTAGCTGTGCTGCTCAGGAACTGTTCTGCTACGATACCTGGAAGGAGGAGAGATAGAGAGGGAGGGGAGGACAAAATGAAAGGGAAATGTGAATTAGAATTAGCGCTTATTTCCACACATGTGAGTCTTTTTATGCGGTCTAGTTCAGTGGTCCCCAACTACTGGGCCGTGGACCGGTAGGATTCCATCATCAATAATACATCTATATTTGATTAGGAAATATTTTCTCAGTGAAGACAACAACAATAAACTCAAAATGACACAGAGTCATCGATACAGGATTCTAACTTTTTATACCGGTCTGGTAGGAGAAAGTTTAAGGCTGTGTGCACTTGAGAAATCCTTGCTCCGCCCTTGCACAGTTTATTCGGGTAGGAAGATTTTATAGGTAGGAAAATATTTCAGAACACTGGAAATTTACATTATTAAGAGGTATTTATCAGCTATTTTCACGACCTGTCCGTGAAAATAGTACGAGACATTTAACCTGTCTGTGGCGCAAAAAAGTTTAGAAAACACTGACCTGGTTGATATTGACTCACTGTAGTGAACAGAACTTTGTGACTTCCTGACATTGTCATTTACATTACAGACACCAATTCCTTGGTGCTGTCAGTGGAAAAGAGTGGGGAGAGTAAGGAGAGCACAGTCACCCACCTTCTCCAGCCAGCTCACTGTTGTCTGACTGTTTGCAAGATATAATCTTCTCCACCAGCTGGTTGTAGCTGCAGTTGCCCACTGCCTTGACAATGTCCTGCATCTGCAAACACAGATTTAAAAGTGTGGGAAAGAACATTCAGCAAACTTTGGAAGTGACGTGAACAGTAGAAGACAGGGTGAGATGGGAATTGTTGTATTGGCAACCCCTGAAAAAGGGACAAAGACAAAAGGAAAAGATGAAGAATGCTAAGTTTATTTACCTTTAATGGTCCTGATCCCGTCATTGTTACAAATATCTCTATTTCAGACATTTTAACTGTGCATTTAAAAAAAATTGCTAGAGAGAAAATAAAATATCAAAGGATATTTCAGGAAGTCAAAATAAAAAGATATTAAAAGTGCCATCTCACCTGAGGGTCGACCAGCCAGCCATGGTAAAGAGGGATGTCCAGGAGATCAAATACGATGCATTCAGGTGTGTACTCAAAGACCCGCACCCCTGTGAACTTCACGTTGACATCCAGACCTGTCTGGAGCTTGTGCAGCACAGCCATGGCATCACTCATGTTCTGTGAGGACAGGTCAAAGGAAAAGAGAACAAAAGATCTGCTGTTCAAATCTGTGGACGTAGCAGAGAACTGTGTATTGATTTTGTTGGAGCACTGTCTCCAACTGTTCCCACATGCTCTGAGCTATCTTTGATGCACAGCCTGCTCACAGGGCGGCTGCAGCTGCAGCCATCGCTGATTGATTTTCTGACCCGTACAAGAAACCATTAGCTGCGGAACAACACAGAAAACCCCAACCTCAACACAGAACTTGTCCGTTGACTCTTGGAGTCATTTAATTTAGCCTAAAGTGAGACGTTTTATATTTACTGCTCTTTATTTGGTCGACTTTGGTTGACCTACAGGCAACAACTGCCAGGAATCCACAGGATATAAAATTTCCTAAGAGGCTTTTGGACTCGTCATTGTCATGAACCATAATGTTTCCTGATGACAACATCAATAATGAGAGGACAGAGGGAGACAAACATCAGGCAGACGTCCATGCAGCTCTGGTTGAACAGAGTCTGGTTTTCAGTCTTTATAGGAGACACAAGAGATGAAGGGGAACAACAGGTCCTCAGCCCGGCCCTGCTGCCCACTCATTTGACCCCTGCCACTACGGCACACTACCTCCCTCTACAGGTCTGAACAGACTACGCTGTGATACAAGTTGAGGAAACACAAAAATTAATCATTTAATGAATGAAATCATTCATTAAATTAAATCATGCAGACAATCATTAGTACAGTGGTCTCAAACTCGTGGCCCGTGGGCCATTTGCGGCCTGTGGGAACGATATTCTAAGGCTCCCACCTTGATGTGTAAGTTGAATGTTGGTGTGGCCCACAAGAACGGGATGAATGTATTGCAATGGGGCAGTTGGTGGCCTAATGGTTAAGGAAGTGGACTTGGGTTTGTAAGGCCCCCGGTCCGAATCCCCCACCATTAAATGCAGAGGCATAATTTCCTGAAGGATAATTATTATTATTAATTGTTGATAAAATAGTACAACTGTAATGATCTGAACTTGACATCATCACAGTAAATGTATTTTCACAGGTTAATGTACTGTTCAGTTCTACAGTAAACATTGTGGGCTTAACCAGTAAATATATGGTAAGTTTTATATTTTATAGATTTCTTCTCCACACTTTATGGTAAATCCTAAAGTTCTCAAAACCCTGATCCACAGTCTCCTTCTGGTTCAGTGTTGCATTACACAGAATCTGTGGGAAACTGATTTGTGGGTGGTGGCCCTCAATTTATTTGAGTTTGAGGCCCCTGCCTTAACACAACTGCTACAGTGTCCACTGGGCCTCAAACTTTTACGGTAAATGATCGTAATTTGTTTTCCAGCCTCCTGGTAAATCTGTAATTTCAAACCTTGGCTGAAGTGTCCACTCAGTGCGTAAATCTTAGACCCTCTTCACTTATGTAAATGTTGCCTCGTGTCTATGACCGCTGAGGCACTTGACGTGACAGTTTCCCATTGACCCATTTACTACAACACTTGAACATGACATCTATATAAATCACTGTCATTCAGTCCCATTAACACGCAGGAGTCGCAGCCACGGTGAGCAGCCTGAGGATTAGGTGTCTTGTCTTAGGACACATCAGAATGGAGGGGGAGCCAGGACTGGAATTGAACCCTTGACCAATGGCTGAACAAACAACCAGCTGCCTCTGCAGGTATCTATTTGATTTCATACAAATGTAGTTAGAGTGGTCTGTTTTAGACTAAGATCATATAGAAATGGAGTCTTACTCTAATTTCTTACCTATTTTTTTCTAAATAGGATCAGAACATATAAAACTAACATCATGCTCTTCTGCAGGAGGCCTAACATCACCAAAGTACTGTAGATAAAATTTATAAAACTGGTATGACAGAGTCTACAAGAGGGTTCTCAAACTAGCGGCCCGTGGGCCATTTGCAGCCTCTGGAACAACATTTTGTGGCCCCCACCTTGATGTGAAAGTTGTATTTATTTATAATAATATAGATTTCTTCTCCATATTTTATGGTAACTACTATAGTTCTCAAAACCCTGATCCACAGTCTCCTACTGGTTCAGTGTTGTATTGCACAGGATATATAGGAAACTTTTTTTATTCAATTATTCTTTTGTATTGAACACTGAAAGCTGACGTGGCCCTTTGGTGAAATGATAGTGTGGGTGGTGTCCCTCAACCTATTTGAGTTTGAGACCCCTGCTCTATAGGTTATATTTATATATAAAAAAATATTTCCTTCCTCATTCCCTGTAAAGGCTGGACTTTACACCACACTCAGTTTGGAAAACTTTATGAACCCATCAAATCATGAAGAATCCACAGGTACTGTTAGCAGCACAGACACACCTGAGGACCTCATCTGGAAGAATCTCTCCTTCTACCCCAGAGCCGTGTTCCTCAGCTGGCTCTGACCCTGCACAACCATTACACCGTGATAAAGGTGAGCCTTTACAGCTGAGCCCTACAACTGTAAGGACAGTGTGGTGTATACAGTAAAATAATACATGAAGAAAAGGACACAGAAAAACAGTATATCAGTTATTTTTTTCTTGTGAATTAGATATAAACAATAATTTCACTGATGCTGTAATGAGGGTACGTCCACCTGAGAGTAGAGTGAGAGAGGGTACTTGATGGAAGTTGCCATATTGAATTCTAATTTTCTCTTACTATGTCCACAATAGAAAATTACCACCTAATAACATTTAGTTTGGTGATTTAATATTTTTTGCGCAATTCTAATGTTTTCACTAGAAGCATTCATGCATAACTACAACATGTCACTGCTCCCAGATATAGTGTTGATAATAGATAATGTAAATATGGCACAAACTTTGCAAAACCATATCACACTTAAACTTATAGTTGTGTGTTCAGCTACTATCATAAGAAAAGTATAGTTTACTGTCCATAAATTACATCTGTTATATCATTGATAGATACAGTAATATGTGAGATGGTCATTAGAGGGACAACACAGACAGGAAGAAGAGAAAAAGATAGAGAAGCCAGATTGAGATGGTTTGGACATGTTCAGAGGAGGGACAGTGGATACATTGATAGAAGAATGATCCTAGAGATGGAGCTACCAGGTAGGAGACAAAGAGGAGGTTGATGGATGCAGTGAGGGAGGCCATGGAGGTAGTTGGACTCAGAGTAGAAGATACAGAGGACAGGGGGAGATGGAAAATGTTGACTCACTGTGGCAACCCCTGACAAAAGGGACAAGCCGAAAGGAAAAGAAGATACAGTCATATTTCAAAGTTCCTAAACCAAACTGCTTTAAAGATTTGACGTTCACACCAGGGATAAAAAAAAAATACCTTTCAGCTTTAAATCTCTAGACGAATGTCACCACTAATGTTTCCTAAATCTTCACTGAAACAGATATGCAAACATTTGGAGTAATCGCACGGGGAGTAAAATTTGGAGTGCTACTATACATCATATGAGCGGTGAGTAAGTAAGTGAGTAAGTGCTCATCTATTATTGCACAGTTATGTATGACTGCAGCTGAAGTGAAACGCCTCTCAGGCTGCCTGGATTAGGAGACTCATGAGCAGCACTGATGGCAGGATTAACAAGGCTGTGTAATGGACCACATCTTTATGGCTCCAACAACAGATGAGCTTTTATAGATCAAATGATTAGCAGTGCGTTACTGACCCTCTCCTCACAGCACTTCTGCTTTACTGTACAAAATCATAACACGGTGCAGAACTTTCTCCATTTTTAGATTCCTTTGGATTTTACAGTGTATTCTCCTCTACTCTACTCACTGCTCATATCAGAAAATATCTTTAATCACAACAAATAAAAGTTGCGGTAAATCTGGAGAGGCACTGCATTGAGTAACCGTCATCTATTTGCCTTCTTGTCTTATGGATCTGAAGCAGTGGTCCCCAACCACTGGGCCGGGGACCAGTACCTGTCCGTTGGTGAATTGGTGCTGGGCTGTAGAGAAATAATGTTTCCTTTTAGCCACATCTGGCTATTACTTCCATTTGGTCCATACTCATATCAACAAAAGAACTGAACAACAGAATGGCTAGGATTCCATCATCAATAATGCAACTATATTTGATTAGGAAATATTTTCTGAGTGAAGCCAATGACACAGAGTCATTGGTACAACATTCTAACCTTTTATACTGGTCTGGTAGCAGAAAGTTGTAGGCTGTGTGCACTTGAGAAATCCTTGCTCCGCCCATGCACAATTAATTCGGGTAGGAGGATTTTATGGGTAGGAAGATATTTCAGAGGACCAGAAATTTAATTTTAATAAGGGGTATTTATCTGCCACAACTTGACGACCGGTCTGTGAAAAAAAAAGTACCAGACAATTAACCGGTCCCTGTTGCAAAATGACAGACCGGTCCGTGAAAATAGTGCGCGACATTTAACAATATCTAAAAAAAAATGCTGATAAAATATTTTTTTCTCTGGCTTAATTAATGCTGCTGTACAGTAGATGTGTCATCAAGGTAATCTTCCATCCATGGTCAGCAGACTAGTGGCAGAAAACTGCAGGGTGAAGGAGTGATGCTTCCTTAGATTCACACTGTGATTATTTTTAAAGCCCTTCTCAGCAGCAGGAAAGAGGGTCACGAAACGTGTGAAAAGTGTCCATCAGTGCAAATTAAACCACAGACTCCATTAACAAGACAAGACGTTTCCTTCAGTGGATTAACACTTAGCTGAGAGCTGCTGAGCCACTGAGAGTCCATTGAGACAAAGGCAAAGCAGAGCTCCTCTCCTCTCCTCTCGCTGCCAATGAAGCTCCGCGTAAATATTTAACAATTGCTCTGTGGCAGCAGCATCACAGCTGCTATTTAAATCCACTAACAATCCTGTGACAGATGATGTTTTTTTACTCTAAATCTATTAATAGGACCTTGAACTCCTGTCCCGTTTCCAAAGCCTGATCTGATTACTTTAAAGTTTGACAACCGTGTCGCGAACAAGTGCTGCAAACACACGTCTTCAAAAGTGTACAAATAAAGATACTTTTTTATTCTTAGGCTGCACATGCACTCCTTCGCCCCCTTTAACTTCCTACCGCTTTGCTAAATGCAGTCTTTTACGCATACAGATCATAAAGACCAATGTCCAGGATTAGACCAGTGTTTAACATAACACAAACTTAACAATTTCCTTACCTAAATACAGCTAAAGATTTGCTGACATGTTTAAAGATTTCTATTTAGGTCCAACATACATTTAGTAAATAGCCACCCAGCGTTCACATGAATGGAGACCGAATATTGTTTTTTTTCCCTCTTCCTTATAAGAAGGACAAGTGCAGCCTGAAATCATTCACAGATGTGCTGGTGCTCTGCCACGCAAGAGGAGCTCCGCTCTGTCAGCAGCCTGTGGAGAAGGGAGGAAGCTGGAAGGTGGAGCTTCATCAAGATGGTAATAGGCAAAACACACACACACAGCTTGAGTAATGACCATGAGCTGAAGCCAGCCAAGCATCTCTAAGCATTCATGGCCATGTGAAACAACATAATCTGACACTCCTGACCCTGTTCTGCTTTAGACCCAGCAACTTATGTAACGTGAAGGAGAAAAGCGCGGCTGCACTTCTATGCTGTTATCAAACGGAACCTATGCATATTTCCATATTGTGGCCCATCGGCCGACCTTGTCTGGGACACGATTCAAAGAACCAAAGCAGTCTGGGTAAAAGTGTGTGGCAGGTTGAGAAAGTGTTCGTCTGATTTCTACTTCACGGTGAATAGAGATGAAAAGCTTGGACTAACAGTAAACCAAATGCATAGACATGCTTACTGTTAAGAATGTACTTCGATCCCTAATTCCAGTAAGTACAGCAAGTAAATAAAAGCATATACAAAATCCATTCAGTAAGGTACACTAATGCCAAGAAACACAATTAGTCATTACAGTAAATGCTACAGGCTCAGTATATCCTTCCTACAATGTGTGACTCACTTTACCAGCACAAAAAAACCCTATCTTCTCTTCTCATCCTTCAACAAGGAACCACGTCACAAAGCTCAAAATATCGCCACCTGGTTTATGCAACATGCCAAGAGCTTGGTGTGCTTTACTCTCATCCGATCTGTTAAAAAAGGGGGGGTTCTCAAACTTGCAGCCCGTGGGCCATTTCTGGCTCATAGAGCAATATTTTGTGGCCCCCTCCTTAATGTGAAAGTTGAATGTTGGCGGGGCCCACAAGATTTATAGAAGGATTCTACTGCAAATCAATGCTAAAAAAAAATTGGTTTTGTTGGATGCACTCAGTGGTAGACATTGCTGTGGATGAATGTGAGTATTACAAGACTCATCTGAAGTGTTGTACTACAGTGAGAAACTGATTTTTTTAATTTCATTTTTAACTGCTAACATTAATTGCTAAGGCGGCCCTTTGACGAAATGACAGTGGAGGCAGTGGCCCTCAACTTATTTAAGTTTCAGACCAATGGTTAAAAAATAAACTGCAAAATAGTGTGCAAAAAAAAAACTACAGCAACAGCGCCATAGATGAATCGATGAGTAGAGAATTAAGCCATCACTACAAATGAAGGTGTTCTAGTAATAGTACAAGTCATATACATGGGCTAATAACCGACTGGTGTTACGTAACCATTCTTCGAGATCGCAGGTCTTACCTGCTCATAGTTCAGTCGCTGAGCCTCGGATATTTCCTTAGGCTTGGTTTCCAAAATGTAGTCTCCTACAAGGTGAGACAAAGACAGAGGGTCACAGATAAAGTAGATACATTATACACAGTTGAAGGACAAAAACAAAACAACAGTTACATTGTTCAGTACTTGGAGGATGTTTTTGCCAAAGTCTCTCCCCTCCCAGTCGACTGCGGTGTCACCTGAGATGTGTTGACTCAGTCTTACAGCAGCACAGACTGTGGCAGTGGTCAAAGCCTGGCAGATGACTTCAGGCTCGGATTTTGTTTTTGCAGCATGATCGTTATTAAAAACATTTCGTGCAATATTTCAAGTATTTCTCATTAAAGATAAGGCGTATCTATGGCAAGATATGATTCTTGAAGGTTTTTTTTCTGTATTAATTATTTCAAGGTTTCTTCACTGATGTGCAATAATTTATTAGGACCTGGCACAATCACTGAGGAGTGACAACAAACCCTCAGTGTCACGCCGAGGAATTTCATAACTGCTTGTTATCGGCAAAGGCATTAATGAGTAACAGCTACACATGGAGAAAGTCTGTGTCTTATGGATTTCTCAGCCTAGAGAAGAGAAAAATGTTCCTTTAAAACTTTAAATTGATTGTATTTAGGAAGTTTCAGAAATGAGGTAAATCAACCCAGGGTGATCAATAGTTGACCTACTGGAGTTGGCAGTAGATAATAGACAAGACTAATCTTTGTAGTCCACAGGTTCTTCCTACATAAAGATTCTCTGTTTGCAGTTTTTATTTATGCGACAGCACTGCAATACTGTAATAAATATAGGAACAAAAAGTATTTTTCACATTTGATACCAACACTGATGTCTTGTGGCTCAGCCCATTGTATTTCTACCTAAATAAGCAATAGATGCTGTGAAAGATAATAAAATGGCAAAAGGAAATTGATAAATATTAATAGAAAACATTTTTTAGAAATGATGGAGGCAGGGCCGCTTAAACTCCACAAGTTTTAATGAATCAACCCTACAATAAAATGTCTGTTCCCTCGCTGTTTATGTGATTAAGTTTTGGGAAGTCTGTGGTTTTATCTTTTTGTTTTCCCACATAATCTTGAAGTCATTGGATATAACACCGTAAAAGTCATTGACATATAAAGTGGTTGCTCTTCCTTTGGCAAAGGTGTTAAAGTATAATTACCAGATAAAAGGAGCATCGCAGCTGATTCAATAGTTTTATATCACCATCATTTTTAATAGGACTTCAGGTGAAGTGAATATTTTCCCCCAGTGTCTCTGTGATCGCTGCTGTTTGTCTGTTCTACTGCTTATTGGTCAGAGTCATGCACCACTGACTCCACTGACTTTATACAATTGTTTTGCACATCATCCCTCATTGGTTCACTTACTAGTGAACATAAAACGTGGATACGACTCACAGGTGACACCAGTTTAAATAACTACTGACGCCATTTCATTGTTTTAGCATCGTAACTGCTACGATTGAAAACATTTAATATCCATTTGAACTGGGTACAGGTACTGAAGTACGACCATAACCATGACAGTAACACTGGAGAAACACTGAGGTTTATCACATCAAATAAACCCAATGTTATAAAAAGCAGGAGAGACAGAGAGAGAAAGAGTGCAGTTCTTTTTTCCACAGTAAAACCCAGGGACAGGGTCATGGGTATTTCCGCTGCTCTCATCTCCTTCTGTGTTGACTCTGAAATACTGTAGCTGACCTTAAGTCTATTCCTATTTGTGAGGATATGAAACCAAAGAATGTTTACTAGGATGCTGGAAAGTATGTGCCCGTGCTTTAAGCCTTGCTGAGTGCAGTCACTCAAATCTGAGCTGTTTTCTGCTGCACAGTGATGTATAATAACATTACTGCAAACACATTTGCATTACCTGAACTAAAATGAAAATGACATATTTTAGTGCAATATATCCTAAAAAGATGCTTTATATTGTCAAACAGTGAACATCTTAAACCAGGGGTCTCAAACTCAAATAAGTTGAGGGCCACCACCCACACTATCATTTCACCAAAGGCCCCCGTCAGCTTTCAGTGTTCAATACAAAAGAAAAAAAATCTGACTGTGGATCAGGTTTTTGAGAACTATAGGATTTACAATTAAACGTGGAGAAAATAATACATAAAATATAATTATAAGTTAAACCTTCACATCAAGGTGAGGGCCGCAAAACATCGTTCCACGGGCCACAAATGGTCCACGCGTTGCGAGTTTGAGACCCCTGTCTTAAACAGAATGATCTGATCGACACATATACACAGCAAAGATGACTAAATGTTTGTTCCAGTGACATGAGCACTCACCCAGATACTCCATCAGCTGCTCTGCAGTAATAATCTCCATCATGGGAGGCATCTTCACCTGCAACAGTGATACATTTGGTACTAAACTCACAACTGTGAACAAAAACACAGCAGTTATTGTTCAGAAGGTCCTGTAAGACCTTGGTGACTCCTGTCCAAAAGTTTCAGACTATATTACAATGCAAGAAGAGTCATTCAGATGTGAAGTGCAAGTGTAAAAGAATATGGGTATCAAGTATCACGTGCCCTTATGTGTATTGATGAAAGTATTGGTATCAAGTCATGGTCATTTTTCCATTGATCCATTTTACCTTCCATGCGAGCAGAAGGACATTCATAATAGCCAGTAATGGACAGGGCCCGTTCTCGTTCTGGGTGATGATCGGTGTGTTCTCCTCCCTCCACTTGATCCACTTAATGTGGTAAATGGACTGACCCGCAGCTCGGTCCTTACTGCACGAAGTTTTGGTTCCCTCAGCCCCGTACTCGGTCTGCAGTGCCAGGGCCAACCCCCGATCCTCCAGTCCCTCACTGTTGAGGTCGGAGCTGGGGCAGGAGTTCAGGTTGGAGAAGGAGTCCAATGAATCGATGCTTCTGGACTCTCCACCAAGGCTGGGATCGCGGTCACTCGCGCTCTGTAATCCCTCCGACAAGGTGCGATCACCGGACTGGCCCGTCTTTCCGTCCGGTGCTGTGATTTCATTGTTCGGACACAGCACCGTAGGTTTGGCGGGTTTGGTCGGTTCACTTTCTCCATGTGCAGTTAGAACCTCACCTCTGTTGGATGTGCTCTCCTTAGCAGGAGGTGAGGATGGACCGTCGCTTTTGTTGTTTACTAACTTTGAGGCAACACCCTCCATATCTCCTGCAGCCAGAACCGACTCATCGGGACCCATCCCGTTACTGACCACATCCTGGGACCCGGACGGCGCTCCGCCCGCCCGGGTTTCCTCCTTCATAGTCTCCTGGAGCGGCAGAGTTTCCGCCGGCTTCGGCGCGTCCCCGGTACTGGATGTGGCAGTGACGGCGATGTGAGCAGCAACATTTGTGTTGCTGTCATTAAAACTAGCGTTGACCAAAGTAGTGAGAGGAGCCTCGGTGTTCCTGCATTTCTCCGCTGCCGCTTTTACTCCGCCAACAGCGCTAAAGTCTTCAATCTCCGCTGGGATATTGCCGCACACGGAGCTCCCGTCACTGTCTCGATTGACGCTCGCATTTTTCTCCATTTCGTTTTGACAGTATATCGACAGATTTTAGCTAAATTGCAGCAGCAGCACCTTCGCTCTCAGAGACGCCATGACAACTCTGCCAGTGACGTCACCAGGAAGAATTACTTGCAGGTTTCGGACAGGGGGCGGTAGTGAGCTCAAAACAACCAACGGCCGTCTACTGTTGCGTTCAGGTACACTCGAATTATGTAAAATTTTGGAGTAAATAACAACATCTCATAAAATGTTATGTAAAACGTTTCGATGTTGTTGTTATAAGAATGCTGCGGTTAAATGCTGCATTAGATTATGAGTGGCTTATTTAGGATGTTGATTTTACGTAAAATTGATTCCCAATTCCATAAAAGATAAAAAGTGTAGGATAGGACCGTAACACAACGTATCCATCAGGTGCAGGTGGAAATAATTTACGTTTAAACGGTCATGTAATCATTTACGGGGATTGGGTTGGGATATAATGATTTCCTACTTTCATTTTACATAGAATGGGTTCGTATGTAATAATAAATATCATAATTTTGGTAACAGGATACTACAGAATACAAATTATTATCCATGTATCAAGTGTCAAAAATAAACAATGGAATTATTTGTCGAACACAACATAGTGTTTATCCATAACATTATCCATTAATGCAGTAATGTAAAAAAATGATAAATTAGGTGCAACACCACATACGGACACTAGGAAGCGACCTCTTCTGCCACTGTCGGCCATTTTCGAATGTACTGTAATGCCAATTCAACCACAATTGTAGTGTTAACTTATAGTATCTTACAGTTACTGAACAATAGTATCTTAACAGTAGTTCTAAATAAACACACATTATGTGCGTAAAGCAAGTAGTATTTTAAAATGCACGTGTTTAAGTTCATTACAATTACTTGTATCCCTTGGTCAGGGAGCTTTAGGACGTGTAAAACAGTTGTATTTTGTCTAACAGAAATTTTGACAATAATCTGTTAAGTGAAATGCAATGTATCAACACTTTTTAGGAGAGGCTGATTTTTTTTTTAAATCCTCGACTCAAACGTCCGATATTCAACAGATATTATTTTTTTCAACCCCGACAAATAAATTGAACTCTACTGGAGTGCTTCAAGTGCTTGATAGGAATTGACACACATGAAGTAAACTTTTACTTACAATTAAACAAAGTGGAAAGTAACTTTGAGTCATAATTCAATCTCTGTCTTGAAAATGTCTTGAATGATTTTTTGATAGGCAAATATAAGAAATATAAAAGCAAATACTAAGGCTTTTCTTCCACTTCGTTCGGACCAATGTGTTATACCCAAAATGGTTCATTTTATAATCTCTTTGATAAGTTCTATATATTTCTATATATTTTTTTCTTAAATCAAACATTTCATTTGAGTATTACAGTATAATAAGTACGCAAACATTACTACTTATTGGTTAACAATTGGAGGGCGGGGAGGACAGATGGGTTGCTCAACCTTAATCTATTTCCATTAGTAGCTTTAAATACCCAAGGCTATCATTTATTTTTTAGCTGCTATTTTGTTATTTCAATTTCTACATTTTAACAGATGTGCTGGTAATTTCGTAAGATGGAAACTTCCCATTTTTTAATCCCTTAATTTCTCGAGTCAAACGTCCGATATTCAACAGTTGTTTATTATCATTATTACACATAAACGCAATCTTGTTGTTATTTGCACATTAACCATGGATCAAAGCTAAAGTGACATGACTTTTTTTTCTCAAATAGAATTCATGAATCAGAGACAACAAAGAGGATATGGGAAAATGAGTGGGAAAGCAGTGCTCGTGACCATAAACGAGTGAACGCGCAGCGAAACAAGTTGGTGTGGTAACCACAGTGCGCGCAACACTGGTGTTTGCGATGGAGCCAGAGAACTAGGAAGGGCGGCTATACCTTTAAGTGATAGAAAACGAAACAAGCAGCGTTCAGCGCTCGTTTCTGGTCCCATTCGCTGGGATATTGGACTAAGTGGCAATTTCGATATGATATATTTTCGACTGCTCCTCACGCTGTGCCTTCTGCCAGCTATCCCAGGTAAGTTTGACGCTAGTCCTCCGACCGGAGTGAAAAGTGTTGAGTGATCGCCAGCAAAGCTAAAGCTAATCGGATCAGACACTTGTACTCTTCGATATCAAAACTCTACTGTAAGCGTAGCTGCTTTTCACACTGACATTTGGGCGTCGGTGCTTGTTCATAACGAGTTAATTCACAGACGTTGCCTGGTTAGTGTCTGTGACTGGGGATCGGGTTAATTCCATTTGTTTGACACAGGTGAATTCCGTGAAGTTCTGTCAGTGGGGAACAGCCTTATTTTCTAAGCGATTAAGTGTCACCGCAGCGGCGATGACTTCCAACCAGCATCAAAGCAGTTAAGACTATGGTTGAACAATTTATTTTATGGCGATAGCAGAATATTATTTTACACATGTAAATAGAGCTCCAACAAAACACTGTTGTTTGATGTTGTTTAAGATGGGTATTTACTATCTTATTTATTGCAAAAGATAAAGAATAGAAGGAAATCTGGCTATAATTTTACATTTTCCTTTAACATGCTCTATTTCTCCATTCATATATGTAGTATGACCACAGGCATGTTATGGTACTGCAACTTCATGACCTCATGTATTTTTCTACTGTATTGTGCTTTAGTTCCATTTCTACCTTATACTACATGTACATTTGTTGTTCATAGGTAGTATTTAAACGTGTTGGGTTTATTTTCAATGAATGGTTAACATGGAATATATCTGAGTATATCTTTCAAACTTCCATTCAGTAAATAGTTGGGTTTCTTTTTTGGTGTGATGATCCACTGACTGGGCAAATGCTCAATAGGGGTTTTATTCTTCACTTTACTATATTTCTAGGGTTTACATTTCTGTAGTTTGTCCACAATAAAACCATATTGTTTTGCCAAATTAATGTTGTCACTGTTGATGGACCACTCTTGATGAAATATATAATTTTGCTATTCTACCAACAATAAATACTTGTAGATAATACAGACATTTTATTTTGGTTCCAAAACAATTACTAGTATCCTTTTTTTTAATCAAATGTATGTTTCCTGGGGACAATGTCTGATTTACTTTTCTTCTTTGGTTGATTACCTACTACCCAACATGATTGAAAAGACGGTTAGCCACAGCCCGGGGCTGTGTGGACACTCAGTGAAAAGCAGGGTGTCCCTCCTTTTGAACTAGGGTAAAAGTAAAACATGAGAATGTCAAATTTGTCTTACCCTAGCATTATTTAACAATACCTATATTTAAAGTACCAAGTATGCAGGAAATAATTTTCAACTATTGTATTTTTTAAACACAAAGATTATTTAATAATTGTCATTTAAGACATGCATGTAAATGTTAATTACCATATATTTGTTTTAGCCTAATTTAAACAAAATAATACTAATTGTTTTTCCTTCATCAAATACACTGTACACTTGCAAAATATTAGCTTAAATAGTGTCAACGTTAACACCTGTGATTAAATTGAATGCATTCCATTTAAATATTTGTTCCACAAACTGTTTAAATAGGCACAACCAGTAAATCTTAGATTATGGCTTATTTAGTATTGGCTTGATATCATTTAGTCAGATAGATAGATAGATAGATAGAACTGTATTAGTCCTTCAGGAGTATCCTTTGGAAATTATGGTTGAACAATTTTTATCTTTGTGGAGGAATCTTTAAACATCAAATTTTTTTGCCCTGATGAGTGACAGCTACTGACACAACGATTGTTGTCATCTCAAACAGGAAGTGATTCAAGGGTTTATGGTTTAAATGGCCTTAACATATGATCTTTCGACACAACCAACAACTAAAACTTCTCAAAAGTGAAAGTTTCTTTCTTTCTAATAGTAATTAAATAGTAATATTTCCCCTGTACATATTTGCAATGATTTCTGCCATTTGCTGTAAATTACCCAGTGACTCATAGGAAGTTTTTTCCCTGCACTGACATGTCATCACTTGCCTGGTACAGCCTCTCCCTGCACTGATAGTCCAAACTCCCACCTAATGGAAACACATGGAAAGAATAAAATGGAGTGGTTTGTTGAAGTCTACAACTGTTTTCCTTCAAACCTTTGGAAGTTTTTACTTCCAAAAGTTGCTCACGTTGAATGTGTTGGTGCCTCAGAATAGCTGTTATTACCCAAAACAAGCACAAGTTACCTAAGGGGATTGTGTGGGTTATTCACATGTAGAATAGTATCAGATCAGCCAGCATCAAAGTCATTCATTCAATCCCCACTGGCATTCAGTACCACTGAAGGAAATCCTCAGTCTTCTGACCTCGGTCACATGCCCTTTACTTGTCCTTTAGGCTGGCCTCTCTTTGTCATGTGACCAAACAAAAAAAACATTTGCTTTTAAATTCAACAGGATTAACGTAGAAGGATAAGCAAGAGAGGGACAACTTATCCAAAAGATATTTTTTAAAGGTGGAACCTGCTTATACACAGTCAGGCCCTGAAATATTCCTACCCATGACAAAAAAATGTAATTCTACAAGAAAGTGATATTTGATGGGGAATGACACACATGAAGTCAACTTTTAGTTGCAATTAAACAAAATGGAAAGTAAATTTGAGTCATAATTTAATCTTTGTCTTAAAAAATGTCATAATTTATTTTTTGATAGGCAAATATAAGTAATATAAAAGCAAATATTAATGCTTTTTCTTCCATTTCTTTCGGACCAATATGTTGAACCCACAATGGTTCATCTCTTTGTTAAGTTCTATATATTTCTCTATATTTTTTCTTAAATCAAACATTTCATTTGAGTATTACTCAATAATATATATTGGCAAACATTATGTGGTGGCAGGAAGGACAACTGGGGAGGACAACCTTAATTTATTTGCATTAGTAGCTTTAAATACCGAAGGCTATCATTTAGTTTTTTTAGCTGCTGTTTTCCACTTTTTACATTTCAGCAGATCTGCTGGTAATTTCGTAAGATGGGAACTTCCCATTTTTAAATCCATCCATTCCTGTTATATAATACTGTATGTAACATGAATATGTTTGACAAATGTGTAAAAATGCTTAAAACTCTTGTTTGGGTTTGGCATCTTGGAGATGGGATTGTAATTTACTGTGTGTTTAAGGTAAACAACAGAATTATATTTATGTTACTGTCTCAGTTAAGATTTACAAGACAAATAATAAACACTTCTGTTTTTTGTTTTCAGGTCAACTTGAAAACCGTCTAAATAATTATATTAGGCACTATGAAGGCCTGTCCTATGACACAGAGGAAGTCCACAAGAACCACCAGAGAGTCAGGAGAGCAGTGTCTCCTCTCGACAAGACTGTGCACCTCAACTTTCATGCCCATGGAAGGTCAGTTTGAGAAATACCATGCACTGGGATGGGTTTATTTAGACATTACAACCTTGTTTATCTGTTCTTTTTTTTAATGTTTTTACCTTCCAGTAACATTGCAAGCATAGATCAGTGTCTTTGTTGTCCCTAGTCTACAATAAACATTCCACAGCCTCTCAGAGTACAGTGATTACACCTGTGTCTGAGTCACACATGCCTCAGCTTTAGCAGACCCCAGGTCATGACTGAGTAAAGCTAAACACATGTAATAAAAAATGTGGATGTGCCGGCTCGTCTTACCGCACCAACAGCTGCTGATTTTTTTTTTTTTTTTTTTTTTTTTTTTTTAAGAACATGAATATACTTACATATGCAACAAAAGCATGGAAACACATATTAACTGAGTTACGGGTTACATATACAAAGCAAGTCCCTAGGAAAACTAGGGTCTAGACCAGGGGTGTCCACACTTTTTTGTCTTGTGATCTACTTTTCAAATAACCAGGCGGAAGTGATCTAGCTAGATTGAAAACTCTAAATGTATTTACCCATATAAACTGGATATCTTATTTTCAAAATTAACAGAGATGAAACTTTACACTTAACGGGCAAATCTTAATGCTGGACAAAATTGCAAAAAAAAAACTTGGTGAAGCATACACCAGCTACATTAATCATTGAAAAGCTGACTGCCCAGAAACAGCTAAAAAAGACTTTAATTATCAGTACGAAGACTCAGTTTTCAAACTTGCCTGTTTCTTTCTGACTAAGCGTGTTTATTATCAGAGTGTCAGTTGAAGTTGCTTAGCGCTTAACAATATAGTGATGATTTACCACTGTCTTCATCACATTAGTGTGGTGTTTCCCAAAGCTGACCAAATACACAACAAAGAGAAATTTAATTTGAAGCTGCAGCTTTTTCACAGAAAACCAAACATAATGGCCAAAGTGAAGGCCACAATATTATAAATTATCGTACTTTGAGTTGTAGACAATTGAAGCTTTTACTCTGCAATGTGTTTTTGCAGATTTAGAAAAGGCCTATGGCAGGGTGCGAAGAGAAGGACTGTGGTTTTATATGAGGATGTCAGGAGTGGCAGAGAAGTATGTTAGATTGGTGCAGGATATGTATGACAACAGTGGTGAGGTGTGCTGTTGGAAGGACAGAAGACTTCAAGGTGGAGAGGTGGGACTGCATCAAGGGACAGTTATCCTTTTTTACACTTGATTTGGAAGATAGTCATTTTTCATTAGGGTCCAGAATTACATTTCTGTCGAAAAATCAGTACATCACAAAAAATGTTGTTAGATTAAGTCAACCCAGGTGACGTTTTGTACTGCCTTTTTTATTTCTGGTGCAGCATTGCTAATAAACATCATCATAACTAATTTACAGCCAATCCCACCTTAAAGGATTCAGTGCAGCTTTGACTGTAGGTGAGTGAGGGCCCCTCCATGTGATGCTGTCGAGGTTTGTTGTAACAGGAGAAAAGCTCACTTGTGTTTGCCCACATGCATATTTGTGGCAGGATCAGGTGACGAATAAGGCAGGGCAACTGATTGTCTCCATGGAGGGTTCCCTTACACAAAGACGATTCAGGAAGACGTAACTTTCTCTTCTCTTCTTTTTTCAAAATGTTTTTGGACCTTAAAGAACTCACAGTTTTGAGTCATGTCGACAAAGAATGGGGACATTGTTTGTCTCGGCGTTCTGTGTTTGTTGTTGAACCAACGAGATCAGAAGTACGGCATTTAGGCCAGGGTGTGTGACTCCTGTCTTCCTTCCTGGGGTTTGTGGGGCTGTTATGGCCCTGGGCAACAGAGAAGAACAACATGGATTATGTGGTACGAGTATTATTGTTCTGACAGAAATCTGAATGTATTTTTTTTTTCTTTCATATTCCACAAATTTAGTATATTGTCTATATGGCCACTTCTCATCTGTAAGTGTGTCTGCAGTTGTCCACTACAGATTTTCTTTCCTTTTTCTGAACCTGCTGACTGTCAGATGATGGATGCTGTCAGCTTGTGTCTTAATAATTTATGACGTCTTCTCTGAGGAGGGCGCCACTGAGTTCTTTCTTGGCTCCGTCTCTTATATTTTCTCACTTTCTTCACACATTTTTTTATAATACTTTTAACTCTGTTTCACATATATATCAATATAAATATCAACATACCAAACAACTTGAAAGAAGTTGTTTGGTACAGAGGACAGGGTGAGATGGCAATTGTTGACAAGCTGTTGCAGCCCCTGATAAAAGGGAAAAGCTGAAAGGAAAAGATTCACACTTCACAAGATTCACACCACAAACCAGTTCCTTTATTTTATTCTTCAGTAGCAAATGATTGATTGCTCTGGTGTGATTTTTTTTTATTATTATTTTACTTATTACACCACACTTGTTATGTAACTTTATAATTGTCTAGGTGAAGAATACATAGAAAAAGTGTGTGTTTGTGCTTCTGTGGTGGGAAGTGTGTGATTAGGAAGTGATAGCCAAACCACTTGTTGATGTTAAAGTGGACTCATCCTGACTGAGGAAATCCTGCTGTCCTTCTATGCTGCTTTTTTTTCTGCATTGTTCCAGACACACACATGTTGTTTGTCCACATGGTGCACAATTGTTCTCTAATTCCATTCCGGCTATTTTCATTGGTCGACTCAAATTTTCCTTTTTAATAGAACCTTACACTTTTTTACACTTTTTAATAGAAAAAGTGTAAAATTCAAAATAGCAAACTACTAAATTATTATTTATTTATTTATTTATATCTACTATTCTGCAGACAGTGACAAGTTCAACCATTTTTTCAATTGTTGAATCAAGAGTTAAAATGACCCAGTTCAAACGTGATTTCTCTGACGTCTGTCAGCTGACTGAGATGATTCCACCAAGAATCTCTCCTGTCCATGTGATGACCCCAGGGGTTTCTTGAAGTCAGTTCTCTGTTGTGTTTCTTCTGGCGGTTGAACCCATGTGCACCTCATCTGATGCTTGATGGTATAATGGTGATGTAAATGGAAGGATTACAACAGTGTTCACAAAGTCTTCTCTCCTCGTGACTTTATTTTCTGACTGGCTGAATGAACTCAGCAAAGATGTTTTAAAGTTATTATCTGCTTTAACCCAAACACCCACAAGTAGGTTATATGACCATGTCACAGAACAATTTACATTGTGCTGTAAAATGTTTACCAGTGTATTATTCAGTTATAAACCAGATTTTTCTTTTCTTTTTAGACATTTCAATCTACGAATGAAGAGAGATACAACAATATTTTCTCCAGATCTTGTTGTTGAAGTTTCAGGAGAGGAGTCACCTGCAGATACCTCGCATATTTACAGTGGAGAAATCTTTGGTAAGTCTCTTGAAAGACCTTTCCAACCACTCCTTGTATCACCTTCTCTCAAATCACACACACATTGTGACATTTTTCCTCTCTTATGAATTTAGTCCCACCATCCTTAAACTCTTTGTCCTCATTATCTCTCGCAGACTCAAACATAAACAATAAGCACATTTTTTGTGCTTAATTTAATGCAGGCTTTGCTGTAGATCAGTAATGAGCAGAAGCCACCAGGTCTTGAATAAATCTAAAAGTAAGATGAAGGTGGTGGAACTTTTGTAAAGTTTTACTGAACATTTAGTGCAGTTTATGTGACTTGTTCTGTGTATAAAGATTTATGTTTTGTCTGATTTTGTCCTAATCTTGTCCTTATTGTGATAAATCTTAACAGTCAAAATAAAACTATCAAGTACCACCTGAACTCTTGAGCTTGCATTTCGTTAATTTCTCCTTTTCTGTATTGCAGGTGAAAAGGGCACGTTGATCCATGGCTCTTTAATTAATGGCCGCTTTGAGGGCTTCATCAAAACTCACCAGGGGACCTACTATGTGGAGCCTACAGAGAGGTATCTGGAGAACAAGCAGGCGAATTTCCACTCTGTCATCTACCATGAAGATGACATTGGTGAGTTTATAGAAAACAAATGTTTTTCTTATAACTGAATTTGGTTACATTTCCACTTGAAACTAGAAGTGTCCCAACAATTATTTTTTTCAGGATGTTGGTTTCTGTCACCTTACTTAGAATCGAATAGAATAGAATGGTTTACACTTTTTACCGTAGCTCCACCAAGTTACAAATAAGAAAAATAACAATAAGATATAGTAAGAAATATAAAAAAAAATAGAAAAGGAAAATATATACATATATGCACCCATAAAATTGTTTTAAAAATGTAGGAAAATGTAATTAAAACTGTAAGTAGAAAAAAATGTTATAACAATACAAATGTACATAAATTGAAGGTGTTATAGGGAATAAAGGACCTGCGCTTGCACTTGTGTTGAAGGAGCCAGTTAGGTCCACCACACTCTGGTGTAGTTGGTGGGTGGGGTTATCTCTGATTGAAGAAAGCTGATTGACTTAAAATACTTTTTTACTGGACAGGACATTTATGAGTAACCCTTGTAACCTTAGATGAAGTGAGAGTTAAAACTAAAGTTTTATATTATCTAGATTACCTCCTTCACACTGATGCAAGGAGATTCTTGAGGCAGTTTAAGCTTGTGGCGTCTATTCTCTTTACCTCTGTTCTCTCTGGCAGATTATCCCCATAAGTATGGCTCAGAGGGCGGCTGTGCTGACCACACTGTGTTTGAGAGGATGAGGAGGTACCAGGCGTCATCAGTGGAGGAGCTGGCCCAAGTAAGCACAGCAACGTTCCTCCCTTGCTCTAAGCCGTAAAGTAAACACACTGATGGATGCTGTACTTGCTGTTTAAATACGTTCCATCTACTAATCTTCACCACTTTTACAAGTGTCAAGTCAGTTATAGAAGCACTTGTTTACTTATGTTCAGCCACTGATTTTGGTTTTATCCAGTGAATATCATCTTTAATTGAGGCACAAATAAGAAAATGATTGCAGTCGAAATCATTTCCCTTGTTCTCCTTCACTGGTCGATCCAACTTTGGCAATGCTTATTTAGATAGTGTTAAAATTGAAACTGCTGTACATTATATGTAGTACATTATTTTTACAGGGTACTACATATAACTAAAACTAAATCATAAAATATAATAAATAGATTTTTAGGAAATGTCTTGCTTCACTCTCTTGAAATTATTTTTACTTTTTGTATAATTTAGATTTTTTTTTTCTCTACAGGAAGTTAGCAAAGTGTTGGACGAGGAGCAGTATGGTCCTGTGGTACTGAGGACCAAAAGGGCTGCTGGCAAAGAAAAAAACACTTGCCAGCTTTTTATCCAGACTGACCACAAGTTTTATGATTACTACCGCTCTCGAGAGGCCGTCATTGCTCAGGTATCTTATATATAAACAGTAAAAACATTCTATAGTTTCAAACTATCTGATTGGCGATTGCAAGAGGGACAATTTTGTTGTTGCAACAATATTATGTTCATACCATTAATTTTACTTCCTCCAAATCTGATGATCTAGATTTCCAGCCATGTAAAGGCCATTGACTCCATTTACCAAGTCACTGATTTCATGGGCATCCGAAACATTGGCTTCATGGTGAAAAGGATCAGGGTGAGCTGCTCAAATAGTTTAGTACAGCAGAGTTCTTAACTAGTTCTTAAGTGGAGTAAACCTTGCTAATATCTCATGCCACCCTGTTTATAAATATTATTGTTGTAAATGACAGATAAATACCACAGATGATACCAGAGACCCCACAAACCCCTTCCGCTTCGGGAATATTGGGGTGGAAAAGTTTTTGGAGCTGAACTCTGAACAGAACCATGACGACTACTGCCTGGCCTACGTCTTCACTGACAGGGACTTTGATGATGGTGTTCTTGGCTTGGCTTGGGTTGGAGCCCCATCTGGTTTGTACAACACACACACAAAGACACGAATCAATGTACAAACATAACCTACACCTGTCGTTTTCTAATATTTTTATGAAGCTTATATTTAACCTACAAACTGCTGGGTAACAATTTTCTCTTAAAAATGTCAACATGGAGTCATGGAGGATATATTCAAGATTTGTTTCATGCTCTAATCTTTTGCTACAGCTTCTCCAAAACAGAGAGACAAATGTATGTTCTATTATTTTTCTAAAAGAAAAAATATCCATTTAACATCTCTAATGACATTTCTATTTATGTAGTTGTGAATATACAATATAAATGCATTAATTTACACAAAAGATGAAAATTGAGTAGAGAAGTTAGTTTTAAGACACTAGTAATACTAGTAATAGGTAGAAAGGAGGCACAGGAGTCAAAGGTGGAGGAGTTAAAGATGCTGAGGTTCTCTTTAGGAGAGACAAGGATGGACAGGATCAGGAATGAGGTGATTAGAGGGACAACACAGACAGGAAGGTTTGGAGAAAAGGCTAGAGAAGCCAGATTGAAATGGTTTGGACATGTTCAGAGGAGGGACAGTGGATACATTGGTAGAGGAATGGTCCTAGAGATGGAGCTACCAGGTAGGAGACAAAAGAAGAGATTGATGGATGCAGTGAGGGAGGACATGGAGGTGGTTGGAGTTGGAGTAGAAGATACAGAGGACTGGGGGAGATGACAAATGTTGATTAGCTGTGGCAACCCCTGAAAAAAGGGACAAGCTGAAAGGAGAAGTTGATTCAATACAAGTACTGGTAACATTGTCACCTGAACTAGTAACTACCATTGCCTACTGACATCTGTGTATTAAAGCACAGGGTTATGGTTTCCTGTAAACACCTACAGTCACCACGGTTTGGACATGAGGGACGCTGCAGCAGCACCATCCTCAGACAATCAATACAGGCAAATCAGTAAAGCTATGAGATAAGAGAATCGATTGAAGGCAGGAGGTTGGTTGATGTGGTCTGAAAATCTGAAGAGAGACTGTAGAACAAAATAGCACTGATGGAAAATGTGCACTTAACACTTATTCACATATACATCATATAGAGCTGTGAAGTGCTTTAGACTCACTGTAAAGTTTGTTGCAATTTTGTATTTGAAGGAAATGCAAAAAAAGCAGGTATTTATTGGTATTTTTTATTGTCTTTCTGTCCTGTATTGTTAATAATACATTCTCAGGGAAACAAGGCCAATTTATGAAATTCCCTTTGTGCGATGCAATAATGTGTTTGTCACCTACTGTTGTTACTCAGTGACACCCCGCGAGTGTCGCAACGCTAACGTTGCAAGCTTACTTATTTCTTGTCTTTTGTAATATTTCTGTTCTTCACAGGAAGTTCTGGAGGTATCTGTGAGAAAAGCAAACTCTACTCAGATGGGAAAAGGAAATCTCTTAATACTGGTATTATAACTGTGCAGAACTATGCCTCCCACGTTCCTCCTAAGGTGTCGCACATCACTTTTGCTCATGAGGTTGGACACAACTTTGGCTCACCTGTAAGTACTATAATCATGTACTGTATTTTTTTGAACCACAAGGTGCATCAGATTATAAGGCGCCGTGTTAATTAGTGGCACCTCACATAATAAGGCACATAAACCCAGTGTTCACCAACCGTTTTGCGACAGGGACCGGTTAATTGTCTGGTACTTTTTTTTTCACAGACCGGTCTTTAAGTTGTGGCAGATAAAAAGCCTTTTATTAAAATGAAATTTCTGGTGTTCTGAAATATTTTCCTACCTATAAAATCTTCCTACCTGAATAAACTGTTCATGCACACAACAAGGATTTCTCAAGTGCACACAGCCTATAACTTTCTGCTACCAGACCCGTATAAAAGGTATCAATGACTCTGCGTCATTTTGAGTTTATTGTTGTTGTCGTCACTGAGAAAATATTTCCTAATCAGATACAGTTGCATTATAGATGATGGAATCCTAGCCATTCTATTGTTCAGTTCTTTTGTTGATATGGGCATGGATCAAGTGGAACTAATAGCCAGATTGGGCAAAAGGAAACATTATTTCTATTCGGCCTGACACCAATTCACCCACGGACTGATACCGGTCCCCAGCCCAATAGTTGGGGACCATTGTATTAACCGACACAAATCGGTCGAACATGATTCAACTTGGTCAGAAAAACTTGAAATACTGTTCAATTCTAACATATAATATAAACACAACAATATACTCTCACGTCTTATAATTGGTGGTATTTTTAGGATAAAAAAACAATGCTGGAGGAAGTTTTAACTTTTTTACATGACCGTTTAAAAGTGAATTTCATTTTAAAAAAGGCCTCTTTGCTCAGTCTCTCTCTGTCTCCTTTTGAAGCATGATTCTGGGACTGAATGCACACCTGGTGAGTCTAAAAGCCAAGAAAAAAAGGAACTGGGAAACTACATCATGTACGCCAGAGCCACTTCTGGGGACAAATCCAACAATAACAAGTTCTCCATCTGCAGCATCCGCAATATAAGTGCTGTTCTGTCAAAGAAAAGAAACAGTTGCTTTGTTGGTAAGTTGTATCACGTATATCAATACATTTTACCGTGTTTGTGTCTGTGGAAAAGAAAGTTTTGTGCCTCATGTTACTGGGTTTGTGAGCAGAGTCTGGACAGCCTATCTGTGGTAATGGACTGGTGGAAGCTGGAGAAGACTGTGACTGTGGTTACAGTGATCAGTGTAAAGACACATGCTGCTACAATGCCAATGAAGAGGAGGGCAAAAAATGTAAACTCCAACCAGGCAAACTCTGCAGGTGAGATCGTTTCTTTGATTTGTTTGTTTTTAAGTAGATGAATGAATAGACAGACAGATTAAAAGGTATAAGTGCATTCTTTTATATTTATGCACATTTTCGATTGCAGTCCAAGCCAAGGACCTTGTTGCACGGAAACCTGTGCTTTTAAGGGGTCAGGTGACCAGTGCAGAGACTCATCTGAATGTGCAATGGAAGGCTTTTGTAATGGGGCCACAGCTCAGTGTCCGTCTTCAGAACCCAGAGAAAACTTCACAGCCTGTCATTCAAACACACAAGTCTGCCTCAGTGGGGTATGTTTCATTTCCACATCTTGTTGTTTGGTATTTGCTCGATGCACATATGCATCTAACTCCCCTCTTCCATCAGGCCTGCTCTGGTTCGATTTGTGAGAAGTACAATCTGGAGGTGTGCACTTGTGCCAGCCAAGATGGCAAGGATGAGGCTGCAGAGCTGTGCCATGTGTGCTGCATGGAAAAAAGTGAGTCACACATGGATGAAAAATAAAGACCCATGAAAAATATATTCAGGCAGTGCTGCCTGTTTAGGTTTAGTTACAATTTGTATAACGTTTTTTTCATTATATAAGATACACGTCTTTTGATTTGAGTCAAATCAAACAAAGGTGAAAGGGAAGTTTCACTTCCAATGACCAAAAGTAGCCTTTTTGCAGGTGAATGGTTATTTTTGTGATTTAGTAAAGTCTCAACCCACATAAGCAGATTTTTCAATACATTTTGCATTGTTTGTTGAAGTTGCCGTGATGTGATGTCACTTTATGTCTTTGCTAGTTTTGAGTTTCAACACTTTACTGGCCAGGACTGTACTGATATAAACCTCATGACTTAATCGACATCTCATTCATGTTTTTATTTGTTGGTCCACAGCGGACCCCAGCACCTGCAGCAGCACAGGTTCAGAAAGATGGAACAGGTTCTTTGGCAAAAACATCATCACCCTGCAGCCAGGCTCACCCTGCAATGACTTTAAGGGCTACTGTGACGTCTTCATGAGGTGTCGACTGGTGGACGCAGATGGACCTCTGGCCAGGCTGAAGAAAGCCATCTTCAACGCAGAGCTGTATGAGAATATAGCAGAGTGGATAGTGGTAAGTGAACCACAACAGTACTGGATGTGTAGTACTGTCTTCTCCCCCTAAGAGCTGACTCTAATGACTGGTCATAAGTAGTTTTAGATTTATTTTACTTTAATTTACTGGATGTCATCTCTCATTCAGGCTCACTGGTGGGCAGTCCTGTTGATGGGAATTGCTCTTATTATGCTCATGGCTGGCTTCATCAAGATCTGCAGCGTACACACTCCCAGCAGCAACCCTAAGCTGCCCCCACCAAAACCACTGCCAGGTACAGAATTTTGCAACATTTGGAAAAAGACTTCAAAGTATAAAAAACTGCTTATGAAATGTGGCCGTGGAGACACATTAGCAACTACATGCTCTGTCAGCTGGATTCCTTATTGACTCGTTGCTGTCTTACAGGTACACTGAGAAGGAAAAGAGCTCAGAACCCACAGTCCCAGGGTGGATATCAGATGGGACAGATGAGAGAAATGAGAGAGATGAGACAGATGAGACGCTGAGACGCTGCCCTGATTTCTGCCATGGTTGCCCCGCCCGTTGTGCCTACATTAGGAACAGTAACCTTTACCAGATTGATGCAAAGAACATGAAACTGAAATGGCTTCACTGGACAACACCTGAATGTCCTTTTTTATTTTTAACTCAACGTTGCTGCTTCTTGAGCTCAAAGATTATCAGTGGTTCAGATTATACAAGTTGCCTGTGTATGAACTGGACCAAAAAAAATCACTTTCTCTTGTATTGGGTTGTTTTCCACTTTTTTTCCTGCTCTCTTATTTTCTGCACGTTCTATAATCATCAGCTCTAAAGCCAACACTCTAAACCTCCTCAGGAGATAAGTTTGTGTTTCACCTAATCTGTGCCTTGTAAACACAACACAATCCAGGTTTATTTGTCCCTTAGTGTTGTATAATTGCTCAGATTTTTTTTTTCTTCTTTTTCTTTCTTCTTTTTGCATTGACATGCTCAAAGGCTGCAGCAGCCGCAGCTCACAACTGTCCGCAGTGAACAGACAAACCAAGGCTTTAGCCCAGATTATAATTCACTTCAGGGTAAAACACACTGCAGTGTCACTTTTTGACCAAAGAATTTAGAAATATTTCAATGCATCACCACCGCTTAAATTAATAAGAAATGTTGACAGAGCCTTTATTTTCCTTCACTTATGTTGGCATGTAGTGTGAAGTATGGAAATCATTGAACAGTATCTAACCTCATTCCTCAGCTGCTGAGGTAAATGAAACGCAGTTTTAACTCCCAGCCCATTTAATGTGCATATATTATTGTTTATATGGTTCTAATTACACAAACATATACAGTGAATGTCCCGACAGACACATCTGAGTCAGCAGGGAATCCCAGCAGGACAGGCTGAGATGATGCAGCTGTTTTTTTTTTTTGTTTGTTTGTTTGTGACAGACTTGTGGAGCTGTACACCTCCAACCGTGTCATGATAAAAAATTAAGTATATAATTTATTATTTATTTTCATTTTGGTGAACTGAAACCTTAATTAAAGATGGTGTTGGATCCGTCTTCTACCGGGCTGTATCAGCAGCTGGTTTCCATGGAGACGTATTTCTGTCCCCTGCTTGGGTCTGTGGTTTTGCCTCTGACCGGTTTCAACTCTACCATAAGCATTTCTAGTGACTAATGAAGACTTAACAAAAACTATTTTAAGTAACATTATATACGGCCCACCTACAATTGATAAATCCTAAAAGTTTTTTCTAAAATAATATTAAAGAATAGTTTATGAAAAAAAGGACAATAATCTGGTTTTAAACCCTATTGTCCAGGTGGAACAAGCAGGTATAATTAACAAGAACTTTACGGTGAAAACAACACACTTTTTTTTAATCATCAAATGATTTTGCTGTCGATCAAATATATTATATCAGACATATCTTTCTCTAATCTCAGTTTTTTTCCTGAAAGCTTTATCTTTTTCCTACACTTTAAAATGCTGCCCTCTGCCGTACAACAGTATGACTGCAATTTTGGCTGTGCCCCCACCCCTGCCAGTCTGTAGCTCAGAGGTGTTTCTTGCCAATGTGGTTTTAATATTTGAATATTTTGTTGTGTCTGAGTGCCGTTTTTCTTGGAGTAGATTTATTGGTGGTAAAATTACATTTGTTTGTATGAAGATGATTTACTTCCAGTCCCTCTGCTCAGGATACATAGACAAAAAAATAAGTGTAGAAAGTTTTTATGTGGTTTCACAGAGAAAAGTCCTGATAAAGATAAATGTGATTAATCATGCTATGGATGGGTTTGAAGGTTTAATAGCTTTACTTTTTGCATATTGCTTTTGTTATTGCAGCTGTGTTTATTTTGAGTTTGGGGCAGAATTTTCAGACTTGTACAGTTGGTAATAACTGACAACTAATCCTGTCAAAACCACTTAAACCTTAAATCCCCCAGGTTTCTGTAGCCAGATGAAGTAGCTTGGTTGAATGTGATCCGTTTTCTTTTTTTTATTTGCGATATCTAGTGGAAATAACCAACTAAATGGAAAACAACAGAATCTTTACTTGTTGTGCTGCTTTCACAGATGCAGCTTTAGTACATGGTCTGTCCTGTGTACATTGTGTTGCACTTTCCTGTTTTCCCTCATAGATAAAGCAATCATCTCTTGACACTGAAAGAGAGATGAAAGAAACACTCATTGATGTCACAGAACAGTCTATTTCTCTTTTCCTTTTATTCCTAATGGTAATGGTCACAGATTTTTTCATTTCTCCAATACAATGACTTTGTCTCCTTATATCACACACCCTTAAAGTATGACTGAAGATGATAGGAGTGGTTTTGCGATTTTCCTGGGTTTGAGGTGCAGTGACAGCAGAATTCGATTGTTGTTATTAGGACAGGTTTGTTTTAACAGTGAGAGATTCTGAAAATGAACATGTCTGGCTTGGAATTGCAGTGATAATCAGATTAAAATTAGACTTTACTGATCAATGTACAGAAAAAGTATACTTCCTTTACACTCAGCAAGTTCTTGCATTAGTTGATTTTGTATTTCTGCTCTGTTCCCATTACCCAGCATCCCCTGAGATTTTTCAGATTGTCAGTAAACCAGATCACCTTTGCTCATAGACCAGTAAAATGGTAAATAGTTCCAAGTTACTGAGACATATTGAAGAGCAGTATGGAGCATAATTTGGTCTTTGTACAAATGTTGATCAGATCATGCAAACAATATGTGTGAACATGTTCTACCCTGCCTTTTTCACCTTTGTATACGCAGCCTTTGCGGAGTTCAGGAGATGACGAGTATCAACCTTCCACTGCTCTTCTAGCATTTTCTGGATTTGCTACTGGCTAATGACTTAAATCTTTATTTTTTTACGTTAGTATTTTTAAAAGCTTGCGTGCCTGTGTGCGTGTGTGTGCGTGCGTGTGTGTGTGTGTGACAAATGTGTGACTGTTGATTTACCTTTTTGTTGCCTTTTTTGTTGCTGTGCGGACCTTATTGGGTGGATTGGGTCATAACTCTGGGATAACTTTCCTTTTCCATTTTCTGGGTGTTTATAAAATATGCACTGTAAGAGTTAGTGGTGTAAGCTGAGACTCCAGAAGACTAGATCCAGAACTGCTGTCTTATTTTAATAACTCCTGTTTTTGTACAGTGTTCTCTTGTTTTGTTTGACATATTTTTTCCCCAACTGGTATATTTTATAAAAATTAATTTGCAAATGAATGATGCAAAAGTTTAATTTTTGAAATACTTGAAATGCATTAAACAAGAACTATTAAAAATCTTGCATTCTTTGTGCTTTATTTTGATTTAGGGATGCTGTTCCAATGCATTGTTTATATGTTTGGACTGTGCTGTCAGAAAGACTGATGGGTTCAAATAGGGTTGGAAAAGTTCAACAGATCACACCTGTGTAACTGTGTATTAGCAACACACAACACACTATGAATTGTAAGTTTCCACTTTATTTTGTTTAAAATACTTCTTCATCAGCTTGTGCGTTGTTGACTGGCACTATCCAAATCACACTGCACCATATTGTGAGCCTGAGGTTTTCTTTAGGAAAGATCAGGATCAGGAATGAGGTGACTAGAGGGACAACACAGACAGGAAGGTTTGGAGAAGAAGCTAGAGAAGACAGTTTGGAGATGTTCAGAGGAGGGACAGTGGATACATTGGTAGAAGAATGATCCTAGAGATGGAGCTTTTTTTTCATTATTAATTTTTCATGGTGTCTACTTGAAAATGTAATCATAATCATCATGTAATCATCTTAAACGTTTTAAAGCAACAAAATGAAAAGTCCTCTCACAGTTTTTTATCGTATCCCTTGTGAAAGGAAATAAAAAAAAATCGGACACTGGATAAATTAGAAAACATTTTTTTTATTTCTTCAGCATGCTTGTATTATTATAGAGATTTACGAAATTGATGGAACTTTGTGTGTATTTGTATCAAATCTTCTATAAATCTCAAAAAACACCTTCCTTATCATAATCAGGATTATAATGAAACTTCAACATGCTTTTTTCTGTAATTTGTAAACACAGTTTACACAAGATGCTGCATGGACATTACTTTAGAGTAACTTTTTTATTATTAAATTATTCTTCAATGTCTCAATATGATTTCTTAATCTGCACAGCAGAACTTCTGTCTCCACCATTCTGGTGCTGGGACACTGAGGAGGGCGCTCTGATCGACCAACTCCTAATGTTGGAACGTCTTCCTGCGCTGCTTCGGTCTGTCGTCTTTACAGCGAACGTACACGGCATTATGTGACATTTGGACGTGTTGTCCTTCCTCTGTCATAGCGCAGAAAGTTGTCCTGGAACACAGACAGAAGTGTTGATACCGAGAGAAGTCGTGTCATCACACAATCTGGCCAGCAGAGGGCAGTAAAGGCATTTGTGTTAGGCGATGTGGGACTTTTATGAATGACACATACGTGTAATCTGTATTTCTGGCTGCTCGTGGACAAAACAGAATTTAAATGTAACATTATTATTCTATGATTTTACTGTCCACGGCTTACACACTAAAGCCTGTGTCGCCATTATTGATAAATAAGTGTGATTATGTTTTTTATGATAGATTTTTAAATAAAAATAATTTAAATATCAATCTCTCACGATAGTAAGAAGCAAAGCAGAAGTTATTTTATTGTGTCTTGTTTGTTAGATGGTGAAAAACGATGATAAAAACATTTTTTATATGTGAATTTTTTTTAACATTTTAACTTAAACATTCCAAAAACTTTTTTGACATTAAAACTTTGATTTTCCATATTACATACTAAGATGGAGATTATTTTTGTTGAAATCTTTGGAAAAAAAAATCTCTTTGCTTGATGTTTCTTATCGAGCTAGAGGATTTTAAGAAATGTATTTTTTAAATTTAATTCAAACTATAAGTCTGCTTTGAATGTATCCTTATTTGGCTTATTTTCTTTCTTTTCTAAAAATTTTGACAATTGTTTGGAAAATGTTAGTAAAATCTCAAGTCTAACTCATGTCATATATTTCGGATAGAAAAATAGGTACCGTGAAAAATCAGAGTTCATCTTTTCCATGTTTCTGAACATATCAGAACATTTTAGGAAGAATTATTTTCAAGTATTAGTTTTAAAAAAAAGTTAAAAGTTATTCTTTTATTTTTTCATGAAACTTAAACATTTCGAGATTATTTGAATATCTTCTTTTTGGTAAAATTGTTGAAAGGTATACTAAAATTTGTTAGAGGATGACTTTTTTTAGAAAACTTTTTTAAAAATCAAAATGTTAACTTTTCTGGAAGTTTCTTGCCAATCTTGAACATTTTAAATAAAATTTGTAGGAACAAAAATTCAGTCAATTCAAATACTAATTATGTGGTTGATGAATGATGAAAAAAATGGAAAAAGATACAATTATACAAAATGAAATTAAAGCATTTTGACACATTTTCTCTTTTTTAAATCTAAACTGGTGCATTATGTGGTCTAATGGTGAATCTTTTTATAGAATAAACTGTAAAATATTAGAAAATACTGTATGTTTGAAATAATGTTATGGCCAGAATTTTTAACATGTATGACAAAAAATTTTGGAAAATGAAAAAAAAATATGGGTTTTTTAAAAAAAAAAATTTCTTCATATCTTAATATGTAAATATGATCTGAATATGAATATATTTTGGGAGGGGGGAGTTTACTTTTTATCCTGTTTCTCATCAACCTATGTTCATGATTACATGAATTCTCTTTGTACCTCTGCTGCGTCTCCCCAGCTTTGATGCTTATCCTTCCAACGGTCAACAATGGTATCTCCCTGTTCATCCAGGGCATCAGGGTCTGAACCCGGCTCCACATGTTCCTCCACAGGGTTGGAGGCTCCCAGTGGAATCTCAGCATCATCAGATCTCCCAAATCTCTGTCCAGGGTCATGAGGAATGTATAGGTCTTATTTGGTACAATCTTCTCATTGCTGGTGAAAAAAAAACAACACATAGACTAGTAAGCTATTGTAGTGGAGAACATTCTACAAACTGTTTTTCATTTTCTCAGTGTTAAACAAAAACCCAATGTGGTGGTGTTCTGCTCAGGAAGAGTCCTGTGCTCGCCATGGTCTTCTTGAAGTTCTTTGATATGCAGAACATTAGAGATCACACACTTGCGAAGAAGCAGAGCCCTGAGTCAATAATTAATTAAATCATTGGCTTTTATAGTTCTCTTTCATGCAGGAGCTTGAGTTATTTCCATGTGTGCCAGCCTCACGTTAACATTTTCTTACTTTACGGAGAACAGATCACAGCTGCATATTGCATGTGACAGAAACTAAGTGCTCCAGAGAGAGCTGAGGATCTTATGTCTGTGAGGCAGGAGGTGCTTTACTCACAAGGAGATGTCCAGGCTTCCACTGTCCTCCTTTGTTCCTACCACGGAGATGGTGAGAGAAGGTTCCATATTCTCCAGCTTATTTACAAACTGGATCCTGAACTGGTAATGATACACTAGAAAGGTAAATAAGACTGAACGTTATCCATATGTCATGGTATAGTTTGGTATGTAGGTTGGTTATTTGTGATAATAAATGGGAGAGAAAGGAGAATAGGCTTCAGTTTAACCACTGAAATTACTAAAAAGAAATTCCCAAATTTTTTTCATCATTCATCAACCATCTGATCATATAATTAGGATTTGACTGGATTTTTTTTCCAATTTCTATTCCTAAAATGTTCTTAAAAATGTGCTAGATTGACAAGAAGTTCTGAAAATTTAAAACTTCTATTTTTAATAAACGTTTAATGCTGCAAAAATAATTGTCTTCCAACATATTTCAGTAGAACTTTTACAATTTGGCCACATGACACATCAGTTTTACCAAAAGTCTAAAAAGAGATTCAAAAAGATCGCAAAATGCTATAATTTTGTGAAAAAAATATATATTTGTCTATTTTTGTGATAACAAAGGGAGAGAAAAGAGAACAAGCTTCAGTTTACTCACTAAATTATTTAGAAATCTAGACGGTATATGAAAAATGGATTAGTTCATCCAGTTGTAGAGAGTATTTGTTGCAGAGAGTTGGTGTTTTTTGTCTTTCTACTTGCTTTCTTTTTAGTATGATGCACTGCCAGTCATCTAAGCAGCTATGGTAGATTCATGAAAATAACCATTTGAGTGTTAACCATTTTAACCAGTCTTAAAGTCAGAAAGGTTGTTAGTTTCTACACTCTACTGTTCAAAGACCACCACGTACGTTTGTAAGGCATCCGAGATCCAGTTTTCAGGTAGAGCCTCTTGCTTCTTCCACTGGGAACTCTTTTGATGTCGTAGCCCAGTGTGTTACAGCGATTCTTCCGACAGTGCAGACACACTCCTTTGTCAAAAGCACTGTTGTCACTGCAGCTGTAGGCCATGCTCTGCATGTCTTTATTTAGAAGGGAGTCGATGAACAGATGCACTGATCGTTCATGGGCACACTTTACTGTTTGCTCCAAGGCTGCAGAAAATGGAAACAAACAAACAAACAAAGTGTTATGTTCCTTAAAAAAATTCATTCACTGCTGCAGACACATTTTCTGACTTTTATCTGTGAGGCACCTTAATCACAACACTATCTGGTTTGAGATCATTAACATTTAAGTCAGACACTGATTCATCTGACTGTGATCTTCTCTGAGCAGACTCCAATAGCCTGGAGGCAGCTCAGCTCAGAGGGGTGGACGAAGCGGAGAAAAGACACATGTTGGTAATTAGCTCCTGATGATGACAGACGCTTTTATGTGGCTCTCGCTGTCATATTATGTCGATGTGTTTTGGATTGAGAGACACCATAAATCCCAGAGCTGCTTGTGTTTGACTGCAGGGAATTATATGCATGTGCTCAAACACAGAGCTAGAAACTGTCAACAAGCCAAAGATGGACGGACGCCCAGGACATGGCTTCCAAACCATGTGTTTTGAGGTGGCAAGACCAATTATGAAAATAAATATTATGACAGAGCAGCCGAGGAGGCAAACCAGCAGTAGAGCTGCACAACATAATGCTCTGAAGCGAGGTTGTAAATGACACAAATAGAGACCAGAGAGCAAAGAATCCCATATGAATCTGAAACAAAATCTCCATCCAATCACACCTAAATCATCTACAGATCACCATGACAAACTAGGAACAAAGAAAGATGCTACTCTTATACTTTATTTTGACCTGTTTCATCATTGGCGTACAAAGAAACAAGTCATGTTATTAGTGACCTAACCCCTTTTCATAGACATAACATTGTGATCCACACCATTTAACCCATCACCAACTCTGCACCAACTTCACCTATTTTTCAGCCACACCAAAATTCTTGATGTAGTCGAGTTCTTTTTTTTTATAATGCTTTCTGTAAACTCTGCATTTAACCCATCACCAAAGCAAACAGCTTTTAGTCCCCCGGGGGCATTGTGTGGGGACGATGCCATGCTGACTTCACCTCAGTGGTAACTTTGTAGTTGGTAAATTTGAACCTGGAATCCTCTTGATCCCTGTCCGGTTCCTTAACCACTAGGCCACCACTGACCCAAAACCCTAACCCTAATTCTAAATCTTATACATCCCTTGCCCCAAATACAGAAAAGCCTTTGAATGTACAGAAAGCATTATGAAAAAAGGAACTTGCCACTACAGCAAGAATTTTGGTGTGGCTGAAAAGTACGTGAAGTTGGTGCAGAACCTTTATAAAGCAAGACATTCGTGGATAATGTGATTGACGTACCAAGCAGCCCATACTGTGTTATATGTTCGTAAATGTTTTTCAGGTTGCATCCTGGTTGGAAGTCTCCTCCGTTGGGATAAAAGTCATAGTGTGCGACCTCCTGTTTGATGCCCACACTCAAGCCCATTCGTTCGTGAGTAAAAGTGTGGATGGCATCCACGAACTGGGCGTCATCTGGAGACAGTCTGTCCGTGGGAGACATGCCTTCAAACAGTGGTCCTGCAGGATCTAGACCTGAAAAGAACAAGATGTTGGAGGGAAATGATATTAGTTTTACTAAACCTCCATTGGTAAATGGGGACATTTGACAAATATTTGAAGAAGTAAATGTTCCGTGTGCATACTGTATAGCAGTGTGTTTGAACACACCTGTGATCCTTCCTATTTTCACCGGACCTTCCAGGTAGCTCCCTGCAAATCCAGAGATGTGAGCACCCAGACTGTAGCCAATCAAATGAACTTTTGATGGCGGGAACTGGTACTGTTCCTGATAAAGGGTGTTCACACAGTTACACACAGGTGGTTATTTTATCATCATTTCTGATCATAAACACAAACATCTTACCTGCAATGAGTGCAGCAGGTGTGCGATGTCTTTTCCAACGGTGCGTGTGCTCTGTGCTGCTGTGGGGTAGTGTTGGTGAGCCAGGCTCAGCCAATCAGTGATCACCACATTTACATCGATCAGATTGGCTTTAATGGCTGCGGCCAGTCTGACCACCCAGCTCTCCATCATACCATCCACCTGAGGAGATACTGCACGTTAGAAGATGCCAGTTGCTACTGAGGTGTTCTGAGCATAGCACCGTCTTGACCCACGTATCTTCTTGTGGGTTCACCACCCACAGGAAGGCTACCAGTATGGAGCAGTGTGATTTGGGTGGTGCCAGGTGCCTCTGCGAACCGACAAGTAACAAGCAGATGAAGATGAATGAATGTTGCTTGTGAGCACTTATCAATGCTGGTATTTAATACATCCGTCCATCCATCCGTCTTCATTCTCTTATCCTTCATGGAGTCGCAGGCAGCAGTTTCCACGACCACCACCCAAATCACACTGCTCTGTACCAGCCCCTTGTAAACCTTCCTCCAGGTGGTGAGCCCACTGGAAGGAGCAAACCTCCTTAAGTGGGATTTGAACCTGTCCAGGAAGTGAACCCTGGAGTTCAACACTAATAAAACAGACATTGACTCTGGGACAAACTCCACTATTTTCATACATAAAATAGGATTCTTATTTATCCACAACATTTAAACCATTATATCAACAAAAATATAACTAATTCATTCATTCATTCTTCTTTAACCTCTTATCAATCTCCACAACTGCCACCCAAATCGCACTGCACCATACTGTGAGCCCACTAAAAAAGAAGATTCAAGATTCAAAAAAATTTATTTATCCCAAGAGGCAATTCAAGGAAAGAATTAAGATGTCATGTTAAAATAAAAACTACTAAGAATTGACTGTTTAATGGCAGTCATGGGCAAACTAAGGCCCAGGGGCCAGGTGCCGCCCACTGGGCTTTTTTTCAACCTTGTACAAATGAAATAATTTATTTATTTTATCATTATACTACTGTGTTTTTCCTGCATAAATAAATATCTCACGTTGATGAGGTCATCAAGGGTATTAGAAATGTAGGATTTTAGGTTTATACATGACTTTTAACTTGCCATTTATCTTAGTACAAATGAACACATATTTAGATGTCCATCTTTCTCTCTTGCTCTGGACTCGGCCCCTGTGTCCAATCTTTGGACCAATTGTGGCCCATGACCCATGCCCGGTTTAACATTATTACATGGCCATATTTGCTTTTTTTTTTAGGATTATTTTCACTGTTATTCACTTTTTATTCCTTCGTCAAATGCACTGTTTTTATTTGTTTTAGTTCATCTTTGAGGAAATGATTTAATTTCTTATTGTACTAAAACAACCACTGCGCCAACTTGCAGGAAGAACTCCATGAAAAGAGTGCACACCTACAGAAATGTAAAGAACATTTCCCATATGTTCTGATCTAAGCGGCTTGAAGTTTCAGATCTGTGTTTTGTAAGCAGCGGTTTAAGCCAGTCAAGCGTCAGAAAAGCAGGAGTTGACCTTACCGACCACCCGTGAGTGATGATGATGAGGGGATTAGTGCTGTTGAAGCCACAGGAGGTGAATGTGTGCAGCTGCAGAGTGTCCAGGGTGCAGGTGTCTTCACCTTTTAAAAACATCCTGAAGATGGAACTGCTGACATAAGGCTCCGAGGGCTTTAGGACTCGTCTCCGCTCTGTGTCAACTGCACCGTGAAGATCAAGCAGTCAAGTGGTCTTTAAAACTTTACTGTCAGGTTGTTAGAATAAAACTGAGGTGAATCCATGGACACGTGAAACTGATGGTATTTACGAAACTAGTAGAATTAACCACCAGTTGGAACCTTATATTTTTTTTTCATGTTTTTTTTCCAGAGTCTCTGCTCCTCACAGACCCCCGGCACACACTCACACACACACAGACAAAATAATAACATGTGACAGAAATAATTCAAACTGTGCCAGACTTGTCTGGTGGTTCCTAATGAAACTCCTCCTCTGCAAATGAGTAGAAACCACGACTCCAAAACCTCAGCAGCCTCGCCCTCAAACATTAGAGACCAATCTCTAAACAAATCATCATTACATTTCCTTCATGGTTCACTGTTGACTCCTGTCCAGATTATTTAATTGTCAGTTTCATAAGGACAGAAACACAGGCGCCGTGACTATATCTCTCTCTATATATGTATATATTTATATAAACACACAGCATTGCATACATACATACATACATCATCTGTCAACCGAGCTCTGTCTGCTGACACAGAGCCAAAGTAAACATCTCTGTGGACAGCACTGAGACTGATCATCTATTATTCATCACCAAACTGTCTCTCCATCAATTAAATCCTGCACTTCCTCTGGTGTTTCCTCCCTGTTATGACATCTTTCTTTCTCATTCTTTGGAGTAAACATGCTATAATTAAAGAAATCATTAAAAACCAACACATGTCCTCTTATAAATACAATCTGATGCTAGGATTAGTTTTTCATGGTGTAAAAAGTTTAAAAATGAAGCAAAAAAGAAAGTCATACCAGTGTTTTTTTCTGTTTTTATATTATTTTCTATGTGGGAGACAAGGGCCTGGTGTGTTTACCACCATGAAAATATATTCCTGATTTCAGCACGTTGAACATTAATGGGATGCCTGCCTTGGTTTTCACTCTTTTTAATGTAGAAAAAAAATTCAATTTTATTTCACAAAATCTAGTTTATGGCCAATCAAACAGTTATTTCTTTAAAAAAACTATCAATTATTTACACATATTTTTTGTTCTGATTGGCAGCTTTACAACTTATTGTACTAGGACAACAAAGATATGGTCCCAGGGCCCTTTTGTGTACAGCAAGTTTGTCATTTCTGTCCCAGATGCTGCATTTGCTAAAAACATTTTCTTGAGTCAATGTCCTTGTCCTCCTTCAATTGAGCTTAATGTTCATAGTATGAATTGAATGGCTGAGGTACATTTATAACATATACACACACATATATACATATATCTATAAATGTATATTAATGAGCAATGTATCTAATAGAAAAGAGACGCTCACATAGTAGGACAAGGACATTTATTGACCAACTTATAACACCTGTTATCAGCAAGGACAGCATGCACTTTTAGACACTAAATGGAGAATCTCTATCACTGCAGTGAGTCTTTCTGAGTTCCAACACACTTCACTCACCTGATCTACTTCCCTTGATTTTCTTGGCTTCACTGACGGAGTAAGTCAACAGCAAACAGCACAGCAGTTTGACCACAGACATCCTGACTCTTTTATTTTGCATTTCAGGTGCGACACAGAGAAATCTTTGGTCAACAAGTGGACCAGCTCTCAGAGAAGACTCATCATTGTGGGAAACACGTTGTACTCAGGAGTGAGGGGTTAGGCCTTAGGTGGATTTGGTCTCATTCTGATTGGCTGAGCTGTGCAGGTTGAAGACATTGCACAATAACCAAGGCATGGACTGATAGTGACTGGGAAGTTAAAAATGTCCTTAATGTGTAGTTTACCGACCACTGACTCCAGGAAAAGACTTGTCTTGATTGGATGGAACAGCAAATATACTACACTGTTATTTGCACATTAAAAGAAAGTAATAGTTTTTCTTCAAATTTCTGCAACGCTCAGCAATGTCTGTCACCTGCTCACTGCAGTGGTCTGACAGTGACACAACACAGTGGTTAATGATCAAACAGTGTCCATGCAAATACTGGTAGACACAGCAGCTGCTGTCTCGACAGAAAAAAAAAAAATCTCCATGTTACGTTCGTCTTTTGTTGAACTCACTTGTGAAGTTTGTATTGATTTAAATACCAAAATAATGCAAACATTCTTTACCTGTATTCACTGTGTTGACTTGGCATCATTTTTTTTCTGCTTAGTTACGTGAAAACCAATTGATTTGGACTGCCTTCTGAACCAAGAGCTTGCTGGGATTTTCTTTCTTTCTTTAATTAACTTTAACTATAACTGAATTTGGTAATTATAAAACTATTTTATTTCAGCAGCAAAACAGTCAGATTTTGTCTAATATGTGACGTCACATCAGCAGGTGAAGAGCAAACACCAGGAATGTTTGCTTTTCTTGGCTCAGTTTGTGGGTGTCCTGGGTGTCTGCGTGTTCCTGTTGACACAGTACTAAAGGCCAATGGCTGCTCCTATGAGGAAATACATGAACATGTACACAAATACAAGTGTGTGTCTGGAAGGAACCCATGACAACATTAAGGAATGGAAGTGGGAATGACATTTTCCTGAAGGATACTCCCGAGGGATTAATTAAGTTCTATCTCTGGATTTAAAAAAGATTTGACAGAAATGAGGAAAAGTTTGTTTTTATTCCAGCATTTGACGTTCCAGTTTATCACAAGCGTTGAAAAACTTTCATCAGTTTCTGTGAAAAACTAACAAGATGCTGGTGATTGAAGCTTCACACGAGTCATTCGTTTGATTATTTTCTCTTTTCGGGTTTACAAACAGACAATCACAAGTATCACAAAACAACATTTTACATTTGAGATACAACACAAGTCTTCATGTACATGTTTGGCGTATGGGTTGTACGTGTTTTTTAGATAATGAGTGAAAAAAAACGCCTCTTTTACAAATAACAAACTCACACTGGAGTCTCTCAGCAAGTCTTGACAATCTGACACTTACACAATACAGATGTTATGACCAGTTTTACATGTGTTTGTATTCTTGGGACATGTCAAAATCACTCAGCGGACATCATCTTCCCATTGGAGAGAAGCTGTGTATTTTGGCAGCGCATTTTATCCAAATAAAAAACAAACTTGATAAAAGATTTGAGAAGACAAAGGCTGTTTATTTGCACAGAAACATATTTTAGATTATGAAGTGTGGGTTGAACTATGATTCTATTGTGTGCTTAGGAAAACTTTGGTTTGTGGGAAAAATAAATCTACAAAAAACAAACAAACAACAAAATACCTGTTTTAGGAGCCCCAAATAAAAATAAAAATAATGCTACATCGTTATAGATACTTATTTTTATAGGAACATGCACATTCAGCAGTAGGTTCTCGATTTTTTCTGTTGCATTAATACCAACTAAAATGTGAGTTTAATTTGTTTGTGGAAAAAAAAAACTTTTCTCTCTTTATTTTCATGGTTTTAAATGGTCCTTTGTTTAATAACAATACACCGTGTCTGGAAAATATTCATTTTTGGTGTCTGAAAAATTAATCGGCCATCTAGAATTACTGAAATACACATGGACATGCACACCTTGAGAGTGGAAAAAACAAACAGAAAGAATGAAGTGATTGTCTTGTTTTATGGAGTACAGAAAGTCGTGACATCATTTGACATTCATAAAAAGAAGTATAAACCTGTTTATTTTAGGTCTGTGTCTAATTGCATAGTCAAGGTGTTGTGTTAAGTCAGGATTGTCAAACTGCAGTCACAAACGGCCACCGTGGCTGCACGTTTTTGTTCCAACCTGCGGCAGTTCACCTGACTTGACTCTTTTAATCAATTGATCTGATTCCACAGGCAGCTGATTGGTCAGTCTGTTTGCTCTGGTTTAGATTGGAACCAACACCTGCAGCCAGGGTGCAGAGAAATTATTTACTGAAACAAATTCTCACACTAAGGGAGATGGAGAAAGGACGCCCCACTATACATTTATATGAACAATTACGTGGCATCCATTATAATGCTATTCACAAACAGAGGTGAGAGAAAATAATACAGAAGAAAAGAAAATGTAAAAAGTACAAATTTGATTCACTAGAATTGTCACTGGTGTTTGTATTACCCTGTTGTATGTTACCTGCTATGTATCACGTTGTTCTTCAAATGCATCTACTGTAAAGTCACTCACACCCTCTGCATAAAATCATGTCTGAATGAACATGTCTTCAGCACCTAAGAGTCTCACAGTGAAGTAGGACATAAAGTATCACAGCTGTAAAAAAACACAGTAATATTGCTCTCGAAATATAGATTGCTGTCACTGAACAGTATATTATGGTGTAAAGACTACACTGTCCTGGAACCACTGAGGTCAATATGAGGTTGAATTATCGTTAAACACATATAACTAGTAATTGTGTCATTTCTAGGGAATATTAATTAAAAAAAACTTCTATAGTGAAGGGATTTCAGGAAGCAGGAGAATCTCCTTGATATATATTAAATATATATATATATATATATATATATATTGATGTTTACTGCTGTGACTTTAACTCATTGTTACCATTTCATATTTGTCCTGAATGATCTTCTCCTCTGGTTTCTCAGGTTCAGCATGATGTAGCTCGATAAACAGGAAGTAAACCCCGGCTCCAACTGCTCCACCCACCATTGGACCCGCAACTGGGATCCACCACCAGCAGCCACCAGCACTGGGATAAGAAACAAACAGTGTGGACATAAATGAGTGAAATCAAATACTAGTCATCATTGTTGGTAACATTACACTATTATATCCTGTCTTCCTCTTTTTCTTTCAGCTTATTCCTTTTTTTTTCAGGAGTTGTCACAGTGTGTCAACAATTTTCATCTTCCCCTGTCCTCTGTATCTTCTACTCTAACTCCAACTACCTCCATGTTACTGCATCCATCAATCTCCTCTTTGTCTCCTACCTGGTAGCTCCATCTCTAGGATCATTCTTCCACCAATGTATCCACTGTCCCTCCTCTGAACATGTCCAATCCATCTCAATCTGTCTTCTCTAGCTTTTTCTCCAAACCTTCATGTCTTTGTTGTCCCTCTAATCACTTCATTCCTGATCCTGTCCATCCTTGTCTCTCCTAAAGAGAATCTTTAACTCCTCCACCTCCAGCTCTGTCTCCTGTCTTCTACCTATTCCTAAACACATACTTTTATTGAGGAAATATAAGACATAATATTACACTGTTATGACTTATGAACAGTACCTACAATAAAAGTATGTGTTTATATCAAAACAACGCATCTAAAATAATCATCACACGGGAAAAATACATGTTCATACATACATACATGTATGGCTGTGTTAAAGTTCTGATTTTGGGCTTGTTTCATGGTAGCTTGGCTTTTTACAAAGGCAGTAAACACAGAGAACTGGCACAGATTGTGGCCAAAGGTAAGAAAATCTTCCTGAAGACACATGTCAGTGCGTCCGTGACTCCTAAAATGTCAGACGGCTCTCCTAGTGACTTCCAAGCGTAAACTTTGTCTGACATGAGGCTTAATTTTGGTTCTGGTTTGACACTTAATGGTATCAAGTTGCTTTAAAAGGCTTGGTTATATGCATTGGAAATGTACAGTGTGTAATGGAGATGGAGGAGATGTTAGCTTAATGTTTGCAGCCTCACAGATGAGACTTTACAGTGTCTTTTAACACATGTGTTGATCCAGATTACAGTAAAGTCTTTAGCAGCTCTCACTTAATGCCAGTGACTGTGTCCTCACAGTGGCTCTGACCGCAGGGATTAGACTGGTGTTGGTCAGTGTAGTAGTCTGGTCCGGTCATTGCTTTTCCTTGAGGTGAAAGGTCTTTTGTTGACAGAGCTAATGTGCAGGACTGTGGTAAACAAGTGTCTGCTCTGATCACACTGTCTGTGGCTGTGATGAGGGTGAACTCTTTTACTGTTCTCTTACAGAACGCTGGTACAGTTCAACCAGTACAGTGTGTGATGATGCTGCATTTATATCATCAAATCCTGAAAGATTATGTCAGATTTAGCAGTTTTACTGGACATATGATAGTTCCTCTGCTACTGATATATTCACAGGATTATCTTCACGTTAATTCTTTCTATATTGCATTCCAACCATCTGTTGCTTTTCAGAGCTGTGGTGTTTAAAGCAGAGGCGTAAAATAAAATGTCATTATTTTAGCTGGAAAAGACGATTTATGCTCATGTGATGTAATATATCTGAGAACTCACTGTTATCTGACCGAAAAAATACGTATTAATTGTGTTAACATATATGCACCTATACAGATTACATTTACATATATATTGATATTCGTACATCCATTACTGGGTCGCAGGAGCAGCAGTCTCCACAACTTCCACCCAAATCGCATTGCACTATAGTGTACATTCCAGCAGGTGGTGAGCCTATATATATATATATGTATGTATATATATATATATATATATATATACATATATATATATATATATCTTCATATAGAAATAATTTTATGATCTTGCAGTGGACCAGTAAAACTGTAGATTACTATTTAATGTACACATACGTTGGGTCAATTTATTGTGTTTTATATTGTGCATTGTTGGACGGTGCTAAATAGATATTTCCGTTATTTTGTTGAAACATGAATATTATTTTATGCAACTGCAAAGATTTGATTTTATTGATCTTTAGTTTTTAGTCATAGTCTAAATGTAATGGTACATATAATTGTCAAAATCATTTATTTTTAAATTTTCAGTTTTGGCCATGACTTTTATTTTTTATTTTATTTTACTGTAACTGCAGGGTGGAGAAATGAACATCTAATTGTTTTGCAGAATTACATTTAGTTACTGCTTACAGGGAATATATCTTTTTTAATTATTATTCTTATTTAGAACGGATACTTTTCTCTTTTTGTTGTGAAACCTTTTTAGACAGCATTTTAAAGGTGGTAAAATTAGCATAAAAAAAATGTTGATAATAAAGAACTAGAAAAGAGAACACTAAGCTAAATGTTTAGAAACAGGTTGTGACGACTGCTGTGCTCAGTTGTTTTTATGAAGGTAGAGAACTCCTCCTGGGAAACGTGCCAGGATTGTGCAGTGCTGCAGATCCAGTGGCATTTGAAGGAAGGTGGTGCATCTGAATCTGAGATCCTCAGGTGAAACCCTAAACCCTAACATTGGTGTCTCTAACCCTGGAAAATGTGACCAGAGTAATGTGTGGTTATCTTTCCATGAAAGTTTAACAACTTCCTTAAGTAAAGAATTTCCAGTTTATTCTTTTTGGGACGTTGGGAAGTCAGGAGGGATTTAGAAGACATTATCATTTCCAATGACACTGTGGACAATCAGAAATGGACCGATGTTCATGTTCTCTGTCATGGTGTCCTTGTTGACAAAGTCCAAAGTTAATGTTAGACACAGTCTGCTCATCTTGTGCAGACGAGTCCCCTGAATGTTGACATTCAATAAAATATAGAGAGCCTCCTGTTTTGGACAGAATGTGATGATTATTATTCAGACATGATAATAAATACTTCACCATTCGGACACATTTTTGTTTTCTAACATAACAACTCTAAACCTCACACGTCTAATAACCTCTGCTTTGTTTAGTCTCATCTTAATCCAGTCACAGGTCAAATCATTACAGATGTTTTACAAACTGCAGCTTCAAACCTGCTTTCAATAAATATTTACCAAGTACATTGACACTGAATTAATCTCAACTGTATCTGCATGATTCTGTCATACACGGTTTAATCAGGAGAAAGAAATCTAAGTGGGACAAAGAGAATACAGGGTTTGATGAAGACACGTGGACACATGCTGGTCTATTCCACTTCAGTAACCATGCAGTAAATCTTTTATATTTTTGTGTATTTGATCCCCAGTTCACTCAGACGGCAAGGAATACATGCATGATTTTTAAAATATTAATTACATTTACCACAGGAACGGAGCTGGCACTCCGAATGCTACCTCGGATGTGGGAGATATAAGAGCAGTGTAATCTAATCCCAGAATATCTCTGGATGTTAACAAACTTTGGCCTCACCTGAAGACATCCATACCCCAGCCGGCCACAGCTGTGAAGAAGCGTGGGCCAAGATCCCGTGCCGGGTTGATTGGATATCCACAGTTCAGACCCATGGACACGCCGATGGCCATGATGATCAGACCAATGCACAGAGGCTCCATGCCTTTTGGAGCTCCAATATTTTTCCGATCAGTAATGGCCAGGATGCACAGGATCAGAGCGGCAGTCCCAATAACCTGAGAAGAGCTTTGGCAGTTATTTTTTTTTTTAAATGCAATGTTGTTGTTGTTGAGAAGATGCTTTTCAAGGACATCATTGGACACATTGTCCTCTGCCCTGTTGTTGTCTTAAGCTCATTAAGTGCCTTCCCCTTTACCCTGCTTTCACAGTCTTTGTTGTTGTACAACTAGAGAAAAAACTACAGGAACATTTTGTTAGCACTTGCAGATTATACACAATTGTTATTATACAACTATACAATTACTTATTAGATATTATATATTAAACCAACGTAATTAACAGATTAAAATATAAACTCACAGAGTGGTTTTATTAATTTTGATAAATTAACATAAACATTGAACATAGCCATTTAGAAATGACCATCAACATCAGTGTTCATCCCAAATAATCTCTCCTTATCCCAAAATTGAACCCTATGATGCTGGTTTTGTCAATTCAACAAAGATGCTGCTGCTACATCTACAGTTCAGACCAGATGGCTGCATCTGTTTCTTATTTACCATCTATGCATCATATTCCTCTCTAGCCTGGAATGGCTGCTATTTTTAGCATCAAAGTCTAATTGTTCATGACAGTGAACATCTCCCACGTCCATTTCTGCTCCTATTCCTATGATATACTTGACTGCACTGAATGTGCACTCACATTTGTGTCTGCTCTGGTGGCTTTATGACACAGAAAATCCAAGCCTATCTAGTCGGCATCAATAATTCCACATCAGAGCAGAGCGGAAGGTCTCTAATGTTCTGAGCTGATATGTTCACGTGTACATCGTCATCAACCAACAAATACAGGACATTCCAGCATTCAGTCTTCACCTGATCGACAAATCCATTGAGAATGGAGAGGTGTTTTGCAGGATATGATGCAAAAATGGTAGCTGTGGCATTGGCGCCATTGACAACAAATTCTCCGTTGGTGTAAGCCATTAGAGCATCTGAAGGAGAAACACACGTTTTACACTTAGTAGCGAACATACTCTAAAATATGGATAAAAAATTACATTACTTTGTGTATTTTAACTTGTATACACACCGTAATACAATCCATAAACTGCACAAGATCCAGAAAAGGCTCCTAGGAATTGTGCCGCCACGTACACAGGAAACTTCTTCAGTGGCAGCTTCTTCAGGATCACCATGGCCAGAGAGACTGCAGGGTTGACATGGGCTCCTGATCACAAAAAAAAACAGTGTTCATGTGACTTAAGGTGCATGCATGAAGCTAAAATACTAAATGGTTTTAGCCTTCTCAATGCCATCTATAGGGGAAATGCGGGCATTGCAGGAAAAAGACAGAAATTTAATGTAAGTATAAAAACCTTTTATAGTGGGCCAGATTACAAAGCTGAACAGACCGTAAGCAGCCCCCGGGCCTTAGTTTGCCCATGTCTGGTTCGTTATATTTAATTAGAGATTTTCTTTTCTCTCTTCAATTAAAAAAAAAACAAAGATTACAAGCTGTTTTACTCGAGCAACGTCTGAGCTGATCCAGACTATTTGGACAATTTAACGATTCTCAGGGAGGAACTCTCTCATCTTCATTCCTTAAAGACCTACAAAGTCTCCTCGAATAAAAGGGTCTCTGTGTCGTCTCAGCTGACCTGTTTCCCTACACTTCATTGTCCATCAACACATTCCAGCCAATTGTTCGTGGGCCGTGGTGGCAGTGTGGGGTCATTTATTTAACACTTTGGGATCTTGGCTTTGACCTGAGTGTGGTAACACCACTGGGGCTATCAGCCGTGCGCCTATTGTTAATCTTCCAATCTTGTTCGCAAACACTGACCACGACAAACAGCCAGACCTGTCCTTCTGAATTGCATCTGACATAATCTGACTGAATCTGCTTAAGACCGCAGGTCACCGGAGTGACCACGATGTGTCACACTTATGGCACACTGTCATCTAAAATCGGAGACCGCAGAGTGAAAACAATTGTGTTTCCTCCTCCCCATGGGGCTGTGATTCCACAGGAGACCAGGGAGGCAGACCGGTCACACCTGACCCCCCTCCTCTAAGGAGACCCCTGCCCCAGTAAAGCTCATTAGTCCAATACCTATGATCATCTTCAAAGATGTCTTTGGACAGATGTCCCCCACTGTGACTGAATGGCCCAGTCATGCAGCAGAAACTCTCCATATATTCTCTTCACTGTCCTCAGCATCCAGCATAATAACAATAGTAACATGAGGTAGAATGCTAGTCAGGAGTAGCGTCCGGATTTTGCATCGTTTTAATAATGATTTTCATCACATTTTTATAAGTTTAAAAAATAAGGTTGCCAATCTGCTTCCATGTGCCATCAAATTTTCCTAAATAATGTCAATATATGTCAGGACTACTGCATCTTTTTTTTAGAATATATATATATATATATATATATATGTATGTATATATTGGGTCTTACATTTATCTAGATCAGGGGTCTCAAACTCAAATAAGTTGAGGGCCACCACCCACAGGGCTGCATCAGTGTTCAATACAAAAGAAAAAATATAATAAATAATCGGTTTCCCATAGATTCTGTGTAAAACAACACTGAACCAGAAGGAGACTGTGGATCAGAGTTTTGAGAATGATAGGATTTACCATAAAATTTGAAGAATAAAACTATAAAAATGGAATAAAAAAAAAATTGAAATAAAAAAGTTATTAGAAATTCAACTTTCACATCAAGATTGGGGCCGCAAAATATCATTTCACAGGCCGCAAATGGCCCACGGGCCGCGAGTTCGAGACCCCTGATCTGAATGTTGCAGTTATGATTTCTGTTCATCTACTGTAATATATCTCTGGCAATTTGGGACACATTCACTACTGAACGGCAAAAGAAAAAAATTGGAAATCCTTCCTGCCTGTGGACATCAGACTCTACAGCTCCTATCTGCAGATGTTTCTGTAGTAATTTCTTTTAAGATCATTTTGATGATATTTTATTCTATATACAATGTACTATGTCACTGTTGTGGCTGTTTTACACAAGTGTTTTCATGTCATCATTGATAAATTAAAGTATTCTGATTGAGAAAAAAAAATACTATTGGACTCTAATGGTTGTCTAGCTGATGCATTTACCTGACACACCCCCTGCCATGTACACAGCCATCATGACTCCCAGGGTGAAACCCAGATGGATGGTCAAAGGCTCGCCGAGAGCCCCTTTACTGAGCACCGTCTGGGCCACTGAACCGCATCCAAAAAGCTGGGACACGGACAAGAGGGAAAACACAAAGGAGAGAAGCAGAAAGAGCTATTGTTTTTAATTATTCCAATTATAGCCACTGTTAACACTAACCCCCTTGTCTACCAACAGCCTGTGAGTGCCACAGACAATTTGTCCAACTTGGATCTTTGGGAAATAATTAATCCCCTCGGTAAGAGAAAAAAAAAACACTGAGATGAAATCAGTCAACCAAAATGAAAGAAGACTGTGGCGGAGGTGTTCCTATAGCGCTGGGCAGAGAGAACCAATCAAAAACATCAGTACTTTCCTGTATAAAACAGCAGTCTCACTTAGTTTGATCTGTCCAAGACAGCATTTCTACACGTACAGGCTTTATTAGTGTTCTTCACCACAACTGTGTACATTGAAATAACTTCATATGACAAATCCATCCAACCCTATAGAACTGACCTAGATTCAGCACAGAGCAGTGATGTGCAGTAACACAGTGATGGTGTGAATATAAGCATAAAATTGCAAAAATATATTTAAAAAATGTTAAAACTTTAGTTTTTCAGTTGTATTAAGCTTAGTTTAAAATATTAATGAATATATTAGACTTGACTTAAAACCTAAGGAAGACAGGGCCACCTGATACAAAGCTTAGTGCAAATGGAGTGAAATAATATCATTAGGTTGAATGTGACAGGTATATATTTCCTGAACTCAAAAAAAATTCCCGTTTTGAAGCATGCAAAAAAAATACACCATCCCAGCATTGAAACATGGAGGTGGAGAACAAGGCTGCAGAGATGATGCAGTGAAAATCTGAGAAATGAAAGTCATGTTTTTTTTTTATTTAAAAAACATCTGATCTCATTAAACTTCTTTAAATGTAGTTTTGTCTTCATATGATGTAACTTTTAGAAAGTAAACACGCTATAGGCTGAAAAGTGACAGGACATTGAGTTATGGAGGTCTTAATATAAAGCAGACGTGAGAAAAGCTAAATATAAATATCCCATTGTCACTTCTTGTTAGGATGGATCCTTTCAGCGCAATCTGTCACACGTGCATTTCTAATAACTCCACATCAAAAAAGGAAAAACCTTCTATATTCAGCGCCAGTGAGTCAGAATAGAGACGTATGAGAGACAACAGTCGCGTCCCCTAGAGGATCCACATTGACACCTTATTATGATCCCCGTGCTGCTGACAGGTGCAGAGGGAGGTACTCACGATCAGGACAAATATCCCCAGAAACTCCGCCAGGAACTCCTTCAAGATGTCCCGCCTCAGGCCAAATTTCTCCTTCATCTTCCTGGTCCCCTCGTCTTCCATCCTCCTCCAGCGGTGGATCCTTGAAGTCCTCCTCACGAGCAGAACAAACAGCAAACACTTAGTGTCTAACCGTCGGTGCAGGTTGCCGCCTCCCTCCCTCTCTGTCGGTGCGGCCGTAACTTCTATATCTGCTTCCCTACATAACCACAAGGGGTCCACGTTGTTTTTAATTATTACAAATCTGTCGGTGGGTTTACTCAGCTGCTGCACAGACCTGACACGAGCTGCAGGAACCCGCTGGAATGATGTGTTTTTATCCCTCCACCGCTACCGGCTCATTAGGAATGAGTTCACTACAGCAGAATAAAGGCGAGGCGAGATTCAACCAGAGGTTTCCTTCTGATGAGAAACACGTATAATATAAATATATAAAGAACAAATATGTACCGATAAACACATGTACACATAATATATAAATATATGTATACATATATTAAATGTATTGTATACATATATGCATAAATATATGAAAATATAAAAACGTATTGGATAAATATCTGTATAAATATATAAAAAATGTTTTCTATACATATATGTAATGAATAATTATATAAACTTGTATTATGTAAATGTATGTGTAAATATATTAAAAGGTATTGTATGCATCTATGTATACATATATAAATACATAACCATGTACTGTGTACATATATTTATCATATTTAAACATGTATTTTATACTGAGAGGTGTATATATATAATATAAATAAACAAATATAATAATATACATCCACATGAATAAATATATTAATATATTACATATATGTATACATATATTTATTATATGAAGACTTTGGTTTGTCTCTAAAGTCATGATTCAAACAGCTGTAAAATAAATTCTAATTAACTGTTAATTTTGCACAAATTATTATTTGATTCCACTAACGTCCATTTTAAAAATGCATTTACGTCCCATTATGTCATTGTCCGATAATAGTTAATAATATTGTCATTATTAGAGGACTAGTGACAGTCATGTAATGCATACAGTGGTGTAATAAAAACAAAGATGCCTATTTTAAAGCATTGTGAAAAGTTTCATGGCATTTAAGAGAAAGAGATGGGGAAAAAAGTTTATATTACAATATTCTTTATAAACTGATATACAATGTTCCCCAATGGAAGAAACAACATTTCTCACTACTCTGCCCTTCACTGTAAAATGAAATCCTTAATCCATCTTCATGCCAGGTATTCTGTGAGTGTGACTATGTCCTTATTACAACTGAAAAATAAATGATTATCATTATTAGTGAATTGTCTAGACAGGTCTTCTTATATATAACCTTACTTCTATATATGTGTGCGCGTGCGTGAAAAGACACAGCCAGGGACCGGCCATTAGAGGGCGCTCCATGTCCAGCTGTGAGCCTCCTCTGTCGGCCGGCCTCAGTCTCAGCATCTCCTCACTCCGTCCCTGCGTTGGCGGCGCTCTGTGAGGCGGTGAGGCGGACTGGACTGGACTGGTGACACCGGTGAAGATTCGTCCGTGTTTTCACTGCATTCATCACTGTCACCGGGCTTCACTCACGTCCGCTTTGATGTGAAGCAGACACTTGCAGAGTGTCGCCCATGCTGTGAAGAAAGGCTGAGGTGCTGATGGAGGAGAAGCATCCTACGGGGATTTGCAAATGATGGGCCTACATCTGTCTCCACACTCCTTTGTCCTGTCAGCGAGGCCCCCGTTATGAAACCGAACACATTTATCTTTGATTTCCGCCCATTTTAAAGCTTAATTGTGGAGGAGGAAATATGATACTCCTCTTATACACATCTAGATGTGTATAAGAGACAGATTCTTCACCTCCCTTCCACAGTGTAGCAGCACCGCTCTGGAGACACGGGGAGATAAATCCACCTCTGACTCCATCACCTTGATTCCTCCCAGGTTACAAAAGCTGTGATTTCTCCTTCCCTACTGATTACCTGGGTGATTTGCGTTTGTTACGCCATCTTTAGGTCTTTTTGTCTTCTTCTCTGTGTGAGGCCCTAATTGGTGGATGTTTATTGGCGGGTTTAAAGCAGGCGCTGGAAGGAATTATCACCTGCAGGACAAATCTGTGTCAACAACAACCGCACCGCAGCAGGTAGCAGCACATTCACATTCACATTTACATTTGCAACAACACCGGGCAGATGACAAGAGGCCGGGGCTGAATGTGAGGCCAGCACAGCAGCCTCACACCTCCGTGTCTCTGAGGAAATGGTTAACTTTAATCTCCCCCTCAGGTTTGATCTGTTGCAGTTTGCATCAGAAAATACAACACAAATTATGAATTCTTTCTTTTATTTGTGCAAATAAAGATCATTTTTTATTTAACCTGTATATTAAATATATTGTGACATAATCACGTGTTCAAAAACAACAGCGAAGCTTCGTATTTAATTAAGGATATCCTTTATTTTGTTATATATTCACAGCAGCTTTTAACCATTTACCCTGAGTACTGATGAAATAACTCATTTACAGAAGTTTTTAGAGCACATGTGCACATTTTTTCAGTTTTTCTTTTGTTTTATAAAGACATCCAAAGCAATTTTCTTCTCAGACTGTAAACATGGCCACATTTTTCGGGGAGGAAAAAGAGCTGAAATACAATTTAATTCACTGTTGGAACCTCTTCTATTGGAATTTTTTAAAATGTCATTTATTTTTACTGCAGCTTTTGTTGTGGCTGCATCGTTATTTTTTTTTTATTTCAGCCCGTTGGATGCAGAATGAATTAAATATACATATTTGAGCTGTCTGTATTTATGTAACACTCACAGAGACCGTTGTGCTGGTTATTGGTTCAGGGACAGCTTCTCAAATGGTCACCAAGAAGAATAAGAGTCCATTTAATTTGATACATGGAAGAATAAACTTCACAATGTTGAACAGTAAAAAAAATGTATAAGGTGTTTCTCAAATAAAAGTTTTCTATCTATCTATCTATCTATCTAACTATCTGTCTGTCTGTCTGTCTGTCTGTCTGTCTGTCTCTCTGTCTGTCTGTCTGTCTGTCTGCCTGTCTCCATTTTTGTCTGTCCATCTTTTTAAAGTTCATTAGTCGATTATTCAGTCTGATAATGACTAACTCTGTTCATCAGTATAGATCATAGCACAGTCAGCTGTTGGTGATACAAACTTGAAGGGAGTTAGTGTTTGACTGACTGAGTGACTGAGTGAGGAGGTGGTTGAGGAGGAGGTGGTTGGGTGGGTGTGTGGGTGGGTGGACGCCTTTCTCCTCCTTTAACACTCCGGCCTCGGCTCCTCTATGTAAATGCGTGAATTTAATTTTCTAAAGGACGGCCCTTCTCCTTGCCCAATGAAAACAAACCGCGGCCGACACCTGACTATAAACCCAGGAAGAAGCGCAAGGTCCTGATCAGAGATCTGCTGGTGTGAAGTCAGTGAAGGAGAGCAGCAGGAGACGCAGAAGAACCAGAAGAGACAACCACACAGTCACAGCCATGACTTCCAGTAAGATCGAGATCCCCGGAGAGGTGAAGAGCGACCCGGCTGCTCTCATGGCGTCCCTCCAGCTGATGCCCTCACCGGTGCCCAACCCGGAGATCATCCACACCAAGGTCGGTCCCTAACTCGCTCTCTTCCTCTCCTCCTTTGCGCCATCAAATCAACTTTTGCGCACTGCCGCCGATCTCCACAGATGGCGCATGTATTTCAACCAAATGCTTATAAATCTATCGGTTAAATAGTCGTTACTTCTGACTTGTTCTGTGTCACCAACGTCAGTTTCCGCCTGTCTCTCTCTCACACTCTCCCTCTCCCTCTCCCTCTCTCTGGTCCGTACACACGCGCGCACGGTCTGGAGCAGATAAACTTGTGCGCACTCGACTTCTCTGTACTTTCACTGAAACACGTGACGCGCGTCCAGGTCCTGGGGGGTCACCGTTGCCGGTGTGTTCATTTTGTTGTTTTATTTTCACTTTTCAATAGTTAACACATGGTTTTACTCGTGTCCATTCACCTGGTATACAGCAGGTCACTGAGTTCCACCGCGGACTATAGCATGTGGCTGGGTTTTAAATGGACCATTGTGGACCAACTTCTTGCCCAAAAAGGTGTTTCTCTTCGGTTAATCGATTAGCCCATCAGTCCCCGAGATGGAGGCGAGTAAAAGTTAATGTACTTTGTCTCCAGCTCTAAGAAATTATGTCACTTCTAATTCAGAAGCAAAGAAAACCATACGTGAAGGGTGGTTAAAAATGTTGAAACTAGAGATAAATATCTTGAGACGTGATCACCACTGTGCTGTTGACCGAACAATTCAGTGGTCAATCAGTGGGAGAGTCACATTCAATACTAAATACATGAATCAGTGCATATTGAACAAGTTGACTCACAAGGTTATAATATTTGTCAGTTTTATATACAAAAAATGGTTGAAATTACAGATAAGTATTTTATTCTGAAAAAAAGGATTAGAAATCACATTCAATTACAATTAGTCATTGTAATATTCCATTATGGTTGTTAAATTCTACTTTATCAATACCAGTTCACTGCAATTAGGTGCTTTAGGAGTCAGTTGAAGAAGAGACATTTTATTTTATTGATATCAGGTTTAACTCTCCCTTTCTGTCTCCCTCTCTGTCTCCCTCTCTGTCTCTCAAACACACACACACAAACATACAGAGGCGGGCCACCGTGTCCATCTTAAATTACAACCGCATATTTGCTTTAGTGAACAAACTGTTTAGAATAAAATTGCACAATGTCAAGGAAAGAAAAAAAAAATCTGTCATCAGAGCTCAGAGCCTGGAGTGTGTGTGTGTGTGTGTGTGTGCGTGCGGGTGTGTGGGATTGTGCATGTGTGTGAGTGAGTGTCTTGAGAGAAACAGATACAGAAACAGCTGGACACAAGTAGTAGAAGTCAAACCAAAATAAAAAAAAGAAACACGCAGATTTGAACAACAACACCAGTTATGTTGTGGATTTATTGAAAAACAAAATAGTTTAGAGCAAACAGTCAATTCTACCCTAATAAAGTACTTTTGTCCTGCAGTAAAATGGTATATTCAGTTATTGGTAACCAGATAATTTTGCATCAGTTAAAACAAAGTATTTTAATATTAAATTAGTCATCATAAATAATCCAAGTGTCATGTTAATATTCACACTATAATTAATCAATAATCCCTGTAACTTCAACCAACTTTTAACCCCAGTGTGTGATGAGAAGGTGCTGAAAATATCAGTGTTCACTGCACAGCAAGTGTTTTTATGGCTGTGAGATTAAAGGGCACGTCCCATAGAGAACAGATTAATGATAACATGCAGCAAGTTCATTCGGTGCCGACACTCTTGCCTCGCTGCATTGAGTGCAAAGGTTATGCAGCCGCAGCACCGTCTCACAGGACTCCGCAGCACCTCACAGCGCCCCCTTGCAAGACTTTTACTCAAAATGTGTGCACACACTGGTGGCGTACAGGAGGAAATTTGGAGAGCGACTTGGTGAATTAACTCACTGGAATTTGGATCATCCAGTCCCTGTTGGTCTGCTGGTCATAGGGGGCAGAAGGGCCCTGATTTATGGGCACCCCTGGCGTGGACTCTCCTCACACCCTGTTCCTGTTCTCCACCCCAATAACTGCAGAGGAAACAGCTCACTGGCTCGGAGAGTGTGTGACTGAAGCTGCAGCCCCCGCTCCCATGCACAGATGTACTCACCCTGCTGATATCTCCATAGTTCTATTATGTATTTACATGAATGACAATAATTTTTTCCACACTGTCCAAAAAAAAAACAGAGATAAGGAATTGTATAACCGATACTTTATCAGTACTTAATCGCCTTGCTCCTGTTACTGAGATGCAAAGTTGTGATAAAATGTAATTGCTAATGAGGTTTGGCCCTTGTTCTCTTCACCCGGTCATGAACCGCTCTTTATCAAGAGCCTCGCCACATAATTGTTTTACAAAGAGCTACAGTGCAGGACGCTTCTGCTGCTTCAACTTGTGTGCATTTGTGTGCAGCTGAAGTTGTTTTTATTATTAGTGGGATTTTTTTTTTCCTCCTGTAGCTATAATAGACCATGTGGAGCAAATCGGAACACACTTCTGTTGCCAGGAGGTTTCAGCTGCGGGTTGAGGAGATAGGAAGTGTTTCATGGTTGATACGATCACTGGGAAAGTGGTGAACGAGAGGCAGAGGAGTTGTTTGTCAGCGTATATTTATTGACTCTGTCCTATCAGACGTTGATACTCCTTGATCTCAGTACATTTTATTGTTGTGAGAGTCAGTCATTAATGAGATATATTAATTCATTGATTCACTCTTCATTCCACACCCTTTTGACATAGAGTGACCTAGAAAAATCTATAGATTTAATGGACAGAGAACCATTTTTGAATGCCCCTAATTGTAGATGTAGATGCAAATTGTAGCTTGTAAAATATATTCAAAATTAAATTAACATTTAGCATTTGTGTTCTGTAAAATCATGCACAAATCAATTAGTAGTTAAAGCCATGTTTTCTATTGAGCAGAAGAATAGTTTTATGTGTTTCTGCAGCAGTTTGTGATATGTTACCAACTTGGAAACATATTCAATACAGGAGAGGAACAAACAGGCAGCACAGAGACAGAGCTGAGACTTAGTGCCCCTGTTAATTGTCCCTGTTGCAGGTCCTTCAATCTTATCTGCAGCTATAAATTTTCTTACTGCTTTGGACATGGTGGCATGAATGCACTTTCTCCATAGGAACCTGTGCAAAACCTGTCTGCCAGAGAGCCGTGTGTTTGCAGAGCAGTCTCCCGGAGACATCCGCACAGTTTGGATGAATAAGAGGCTCCATTAATCTGTCACTGATTGAGATAGTACAGATGGAGGCCGGGGGCTCCCTGATGCTAGGTGCTGTCCACTGGGGTGTAAATTATGACCATGTCTCACTGTGTGGGTTAGTGGCCCTGCCTGGCTGAGGCTGACCTGCAGTTCTGGAGTTTTTCACTTCAAAACCACCATCTTACTGCGATCAAGATCAAACAGAGCCAAAGTTAGGGGATACTGTGCAACTCAATGATTTATCACAATGAGCACAGCGAGAACCCAAGGTCCACCAACACCACCCCCTCTGTCCAGGGCTCTGCTTACACAATCACCCAGGTCTCTCTCTCTCTCTCTCTCTCTCTCTGTCTTTCGCTCACACACACATGCACGCAGACATAATTACATACACAAACATGTGTGGAGGCAGACTTTCTGAAGCACAACTCTGCGTGAGTGTGTGTGTGTCCACTAGTGTGTAAAGCATACCTGTGCAGCAGCAAGTGTAAATTATCTTTTTACTAGACGTGTCAGCATCATGTCCCCTGTCTCTTAATCACTTTTTAAGGAAGAGCAGTGACAGCCGGGTTGCCCTGTTAACTTCCCATACCTTCAGTGTGCAGCCCTCTTGACAAGAAACGTGTAAATCCTTACGGGGTCATTATAAAAAACACTTGGCTTCATAAATCTGTTCAAATAGGCTCTTCCTCCAGCCGGCATCAGACACAGACTGAGATGCCGCTCCCCGGCTCGACGTTTATTTGTCTGCGAAGAAGCCCTTCGCGTTTCTTTAAAAATGACTTCCTCTTTGCTCACTAATCCCACAAGGAAAACTACGGAAAATGTTTTTCTTTAAACATCTCCCTGGCCTGAGATTTAAAGAATGGTTAAACACACAGGAAACCCATCAAACCTCAGATGTTCAGAGTGAAGAATGAGAGGGGCAGAGAAGGCGGGGGCCAGAGGAGGCATTTTAGTAAATGATTTAAAAATGTTTTGTTGGCCTTAATATCACATAGATTGTAAATTAAGTTCTGACAACATGTTTTTCTTTAGGAATTAGCTGAAAAAGTCCTGTTTTTCTCAAGATTGCCGAATAAGGATATTTCACATTAAATTAGATCTACGATTTTTCCTGATTGTATAACTTTAATATTTTATTAATTAAAATGTTAAAATGATATATATATATAAATATATACATGAAATTCTTTAAATCATGTTATTAATTAATTAATTTCTACATTTCATAGTTAAAAAAAAGTAAGCAAAAAGTCCATAGACCATATATTTTACTGGAAAATACATAAAATAATTCTTCGACCTCCTTCTAAAACAAACATAAAATATATATTTTTTATTTATACAATTATCTTTACGCATATATACATATATTGATATATTTTCATATATACTTCATACTAAAGTTTTGTATTTACTATACTGATATAATATATAAATTTAGATAGATAGATAGATAGATAGCACCGTTTTTTATCAAATGAATAAAACTTGTCTGTAATGATGTGGAGTGCTTCTGACACCGTGAGGACCAACAGCTTTTACCACTTGCCCACACACTCTGACATAATAAAGACGTTTTTCCAGTCAGTGACAGCAAGGTCACCCTCTCCAGATCCAAGAGCGCAGGGCGTCATTGTCTGTGTATGAAAAAAACATGAAGGCTCCACAGTTTCGGACATGTGGAGAGGAGTAGGAGGGAAAAACACCAGCTGGTCACCACTTTCACATGCTCCCCGCTCTCTTGTAACAGTAGTAATTATCAGACTTTTGAAACTCATCCAGGAAAAGAACGGAAATAGAGGTCCTGTGATGGAGGAGGATATGAAACTTCCTGCTCGGCCCAGTGTTGCAGGTGCCTGGGTAGAGTTTGTGTGGCTGTGGAATCTTGGCGAACTGTGTATAAACACAAACAGACACACACACACATCCATATACAGATCCCAATCCAACCCTGAGTAAACTAACCCTCTCCACATCTTCTCCTGTCCTCCTCTTCCTGCTCCTTTTTCTCCTGCCTCTAAAAAAACAAAGCTTAAGAAAAAAAAAAAGAAAAAACAGGAACAGAGTAGCATTACATATTCACTCAACCTTTAGCAGCTTAGCTGTGAGAAGAAGCAAAGAGCCAAACAGATGTTTTGTTGGCTGCGGAAACTATTTTGGCAATTATTATTTCCAAATACAGTTCATTCCTAAAACATTGGAAGCTCCTGAAAATTCTCTGTTGGTGAAGTAAATATAAAAATTTGTTTTATTCACTGCATATCAAGATTAATATTCACAGACTCACCCTGGAAATATATGAAAAGTTGTCCTTTAAAACACACATAAGGCCTGAAGTGACAAACGGAAACGCCACTGTTTTAAAGGTCTCTGCACCGTGAAGAGACTTTTATTAAACATTTGATTTTAGATAAGAATTCACTTTACACACTGAACATAACATCACGTTTAAACTTTAGTTTTAAATAAAATTGGTAATATTTTGTCATTATTGTTATTATTAAAATAGAAATTTTATGTCTTAAAATTGGTTCATAACTAAAAAAAACACCAAAAATGTTAAATTTCTGGCATATTACTGTGAATTTTCTTGTAATAAAATACTACATAATCATCCCTCAAATAAAAATTATAAAAGTAAATTAATTCTTAAAAGATGGTGTTTTAATCTTGAGACCCTGATACAAAACAACAACAACAATTTGAGCAGAAAAAGCAATGGTACTTAACAAAAAACAACACGGATGCATTTTTTATTTTATTTTTTTTACACATCATCTCATCTTTTCTTCATCATTGCAGCCAGACTTGTAATAATTGTAATAATAAATGTTTCACCTTCTGGTCACACCAGGTCACCTGGTCATATTTAGGATATACTGCAAACATAGGAATTGTCTCTACTTTACTTTCAGTGTTCTAAGATCAGTGTTCTAATTGTTTGGGGAAAAACCCCAGTGACAAGTAAACTTTCCCGATGTTTCTTGACAACGGACAAAAGTCTCTGGCATCGCAGATTTTTATAAACACGAAACCATCCTGTGAAGTGATAGTAACAACCCCACAGGGAATGGGAAAGAAAACACTATTTGTCATTGGAAAATGTGCACCTTCGCACTTGTTATTCATCCTCGTATTCTTTGCACCCTCATACAAATGATCCAAAAAGCAATTTTAAGAAACCTTGATGCTTGATTTACAGCTCCGGCCTGTCATCTTAATCAAGTGTCTCAATGGAAACAGACAAAAGTCTAACACCAGTCAAAGCCCAGAGAGAGGGCTGAGCCAAGCGGCGTCTGACAGTTGTCCTTTTCTGCCTGTGATTTAGGTGGCAGCCTGCTCCACTCTTCTCGTGCTTCATCCGTTCTCTTTTAGCAGCGTCTTCTGAGAGGGGTTACGCCATGCATAAAGCTACCCATGGTCTGCATTCTTGCTGGGACTGTTGAGGCTGTCAGGGGGCTCCTCTGATTTAGGATGCCTCACTTCTGTGGCCCCCATAAATTTAAAAGCTAATTCAGTGCTCTACAGGACTTTCTATTTTTTTTTCTAAAGCAGGCCTCTGCTCCTTATCGTTGCTGACAATTTTATGAAGTGCTGTTAATGAGCAGCAGATTAAAGGTGGCTTCTGATGGAAAACGTCTGAGAGGATGGCGCTGTGGAGAGAACCCACCCCCCCATGTCCACGTCCGTGTCCGTCTGTGTGTGTGTTTCTCAGGCATCCATGTCCATATATATATACATATCCTACGATGGTTTATTTTTCCACCGCCTTGTATCTTAATACTGTGATCGACATTGATAACACGTTTCACCATTTTATATGACGACAAGTAGGAAAGTAGTAATATTTGTGTATGTACTGATACTGAGTACTGCACCGTGCAGTGTTTTTGAGCTCAATTCCAACCACAGGAAGATGCTGAAAGCCAGTGCAACTTTCCTCTGATCAACAGAAGGATAAAGTATTAAACAAATTATTGTCATGTTAGGTCTCAGAGTATTTACCTTAACAAAAAAATGTAATTGAAGTCCAGCTAAATCTAAACTACATCATGTCCGACCAAAATCTCTGATCTGATCTGATTTGATTCATTCAAGGGAATTTCTCTTCTCTTCAGACATCGGGCCTGAAAGCATGAAGTGTCTTTGAAATGTTAGAGTGTCCTGCTGAATAAGAAAAACATAATAACTGCACAGAAAAATGAGGCTGATATGACTGCAATTGCACAGCAGCAAACACTCATTTTAAACAGACATAACCCTTTTTTTTCCAATAAAAATTTTCAAATTTTTAATTTCCAAAAATGTTTGAAACCTTCACTTTGCTTTAGGGCTAAAGGAAAAAAAGTCCTTGTCATTGTGATCCACACTGCATACAACCAAATGTCACCTCTGCATTCAACCCATTTAACCCATCACCAAAGTGAACAGTGGGCAGCTTTTAGCCCCCAGTGAGCAGTGAGTGGGGACGATGCCATGTTCAAGTCCCAAGTCCAATCACGAGGCCTAGTCGTTAAGGAACCGGATGGGGGTCCGGAAGGTTCTAAGTTCCAATCCCCCTACCGCCAAGTTACCACTGAAGTCCACTGAGCATGGCACCGTCCCCACTCACAGCTCCCCACTGCTCAAAGCTGCCCACTGTTCACTGTGGTGATGGATCAAATGCAGAGGTGACATTTTGTTGTGCGCTGTGGTGTGAATCGCAATGTCACAATGACAAGGAGTTTGCTTTCCTTTCCTTTTCCTTAATTCACCAATCCACCAAAGGTATACGGTGTTTATAAAGGACAAAGATAAAGCATTAAAACATTTGCCATACGCTGCCGTGAAATCTAACCTACATGCTGCACAGCTGAGGGGAGAAGAAGAGCAAACTTCAACCCAACTCCCAAACTTCAGCGACTCCCTGGCATTTCATACCAGGCCAAAAGTAAACACAGCTAAAAGTTTACAGCCAATTAAATTGTACTTACAGCCTCGTGTGTTTAATAAGACGAACATGTTGGAGAGTTGAGAGGCTGAAGTCAGTGGGACTCTTGAACCTTGATCTCAGGTTTTTGCTCTCATTGTGTCCTCCTACTAAGAAGCAGGAGGACAGTAAAAACATAGGTAGAAACACGGGGAGAGCTTTGTGCTAACAGATGTTCTTACTGCACTCTATTTATCAGACAAAGTAACAGCCACTAAAACAGCGAGAGAGTATTCTGCACTAATGGATCCAAACATCTCAGCAGTAAAGGAGCTTTTTCTTACGGACTAATGTTGCGTAAGCTGAGGTTGCCGTCCAAATCACTCAGAGCGTTTTTTTTTTCACGTTCCAAAGTCTACGAAGCGATGGTTTGTGTTTCAGTGACATAATTCTCAGTTTGCGATTGTGCAAACATTTCTTTTGACTTTGCTCTCAATAGATGTTATATATGTGCTGGTTGGAATCCCAGTCAGTTGTTTAACGGAAGACTTGCTTTAACGCATCACAGAAACCAAGTGCGGCACGTGTTTTATGATCTCGTAAACGCACAGTGATGTTGAGGAACGTGCGTCCGTATGCTGGGGGTGGGGGTCTGGTGTCTGATAGGGATTTATCTGTTCCCACACTCACCCACCCCTCTGGTGGATGTGTGGATGGTGCAGCACTCCCCAGAGAGCAATGCCGGGCAGGCAGGAATCTTTGTCCAGATTTTTTAAAGATTCTCCTGTAGCCCCCTTTTCACAAAAAGGTACTGGAGCTCAAAGTTGTTAGGTTTAGGTTCACTCTTCATTTTCATACCTCAACACATTACCAAAACACATAAAAAACAATTTTCTAAAATGCAAAAGTTATAAAGTATTCTTCATTTCTTAATCCATTTTTAATAATAAAACAGCGGATTTGAACAAAAAAAAAAACCTGTTGTGTTTTGTTTGTCTGTTGGACAGATCTTCATCAACAATGAGTGGCAGGACTCGGTCAGTGGAAAGGTCTTCCCTGTGTACAACCCAGCCACTGGAGAGCAGATATGTGAGGTTCAGGAAGCAGAAAAGGTAATTTACACATTTCCTGTCTGGACAGGTGCAAACAGAGTAAGGGAATGAATATTGTGTATATTATAATGTTTTGTGAGTATATAAATAATATATTTGCACAATTTTGCCCATTGCCTTTTGGATAAAGGGATTGGTGGGTGGGTAGGTCGGTAGATAGATCAAGTTGTTTTCAACTGTAAAACTGTAGATAGACAGTTGTTTTATGTCATTTGCTCCTTTGTCACAGGCTGACGTGGATAAAGCGGTGCAGGCAGCCCGTCTGGCCTTCTCTTTGGGCTCAGTATGGAGGAGGATGGATGCGTCTGAGAGAGGACGTCTGCTGTCCAAACTCGCGGACTTGGTGGAGAGAGACAGCGTCTATCTAGCAGTAGGTTAAATCAACTGACCCAGTTTTAATTAATCTACTGCTAATTTTATTTTTAATAAAACTACATTCTACATGTTTTTCTTTCAACTTTTTATCCTCCAAGAGTCTTGGCACATGGTTTTTTTGTTGTAGCAATAACAATTCAAAATGTCTCCTGTAAATAATTTTGATTTACATTTGTTTCTTTCAAGCTACACATAAACCTCGCTCTATTCTAGAATAAATGTTACTCAGAGGCTTCATTTGTGGTTTCATGTTTTCTTAGTGTCTCATTCAACCCACGGGATGGTGTAAAAGCTGGAATGGCATGCGAGTATGTGAGGATCACAGGGTTATATCACATATTTCCTCAAACGTCTCCCCTGTCTTTTTTTTTCAGACGGTTGAGTCACTGAACAGTGGGAAACCTTTCCTGCCCACCCTGTTTGTGGATCTCCAAGGAACAATAAAAACGCTGAGATACTTTGCTGGATATGCCGACAAGATCCACGGCTCCACCATCCCAATGGGTGAGAAGCAGGAAGAGCAGGGCTGTACGCAGGGAAAATTGCTGTCATAATGTGGGTGTTAGTCGTAACGTCTGGGCAACTGGGAGCAGGTTACAATGAGCTCTGCATTATTAACAAATGCAGTCGTGGACAGAGAGGGTCTGCATGGATCTCTATATAAACTTCAGGATTATTTGATGTAGTAAGGGATCGAAACAAGACATTATTCATGTTTAATTCTCATCTCTCAAGGTAGATATTCTACCGACCAAACCTCAAGATGCAAGAAAACATTTCATACAACTCTCTTTAATTCTATCCCTTTACCATTCCATGGCTAATATAGTACTCATATACATTCATGTTGTCAAGTTCTTTCTTTTGACGACAGAGACACAGACCTCTGCCTGTGGTGTGCGAGGCAGTCAGTTACCATTTTTATTCACCTGTAAGAGAAAAAAAAAAAAAAAAGCTGCAGGGCTCGAAAAACCACTTGGCATCTAATCATCTTTCACCTGATATGCACCATGATAATGGTGTTAAATTTGTATCGTCCACTGTGTATAATGAATGGGAGTGTCGTCATGAAAGCACCTTTGGCTACGCACTGTGGTTTGGTTTACGTTTCTGCTTCCAAATTGAAATATAACTCATTCGCAGACGTCATGCTTTCAAACAAACCTCGCAGACACTTTGGTCCGTCTTGGAAGAGCTTATTCCTTACAGGACCACAGTTTCATTCTGCAAATAACAACTCAGACAGAGGGAGCCTCTCTGCTCTGAAGTTGAGGGGAAAAGGCTGCTGTTTTCTCTTATCTGGCTCATCTTTTACATGGATTATTCACCAGTCCAAGTTCAACATGAAGCAATGTTTCAACAGCTGATAAATGATGTAACACATCTATTCACACATTTCTCAACAATCTCAATAGTTTTCTTGGTTATGGACAAACATACCTCCTTTTATGCAAGTAATGCAAGAGGAATGAAAGAACCTTTCCAGTATAACACCCATCTCTATGACCTAGAGCGCACGCGCACACACACACACACACACACACACACACACACACACACATGTACAGTGCTGCTGGATGAAATGTAATCTCTCATCAGGGTAAAGTAACCAGGAATGTTGTGTGTGGATTTACATGTTGAGTCAACAACACCAGGGGTATCAGGTGCTGATGTCTTTTATTTGGGGCATTTTCAAGTTTCAAACTCTGTGTGTTTTGTGCGCCTGTGTATGTGTGTGTGTGTGTGTGTGTGTGTGTGTGTGTTTTTGTTTTCCTCAGACGGAGAGTATCTGACATTTACCAGATATGAGCCCATTGGAGTTTGTGGACAAATTATCCCGGTGAGTACATTATTCCCCTTCCTACACTAAACAAGCACTAAGAACACAGATGAACATGTAATAATTCCTACAGAAACAGACAAAAGTGAACTGGCAGTGTTTGAAATGAACATTTTTGGCCGTTAGTCTCCTCTTTCGCTGTCATTACGCTTCGGTTTTCCAGTAATTCCCTGACAGTCATTGTTTATTCGGTTAAAAACCCCCATAATGACAGTGCCAGTGAGTTTAGTAATAGGGAATGGGAAGCGAGAGGCAGAAAGAGCCGAGGAGAGTGGTGCGATGAAAGGAGAAAGGAGGAAAACATCAAGGAGAAGGAGACACTTGTTGATTGTGCAAGACAGCAGAAAGTGTGTGGTTTTGTGTTGAGCCCCATGGGCTCCTGTAGAAAGCAGAAATCACACTGGCCTGTGCGCTGTACAGTGATACGGCTCTTTTGCACATGTGTTGCAATTTCCTGGTTTTCTCAGAATAGTGTGGGAAGAGAGAAGACTGCACAAATGCTGAGACCGTTGAAAATGAACCGAAGTGACTCAAGACTTTTGAGTAATTGGCCTTTATTTGTGACCACCCAGTGTGTCAGTCAGATGTATAATGTGGTATTCCGGTATGTGTGTGTTTCTCTGTATGTGTGCGTGTGTCATACAGTGGAACTTCCCTTTGATGATGACAGCATGGAAGTTGGGACCAGCTCTCGCCTGTGGAAACACTGTTGTCCTCAAACCTGCTGAGCAGACACCACTCACCTGCCTCTGCATGGCTGCCCTGGTGAAGGAGGTAAATCACCACATGTTACGATGGTCAAGGACTAAAAGAAGCCTTGGTAAAAAATAATGATAATACGATCTATGATATTATTATCATTATTTTAATCATCATTATCACCATCATCAACAACAACAATAAGAATAACTTAATAACAACTGGTAGAAGTAATAGTATTCACAGAAGTAATGTCATAGCAAATCAACATTTTTTCCATCTCCCCCTGTCCTCTGCATTTTCTACTCTAACTCCAACTACCTCCATGTCTAGCTCCATCTCTAGGATCATTCTTCTACCAATGTATCCACTGTCCCTCCTCTGAACATGTCCAAACCATCTCAATCTGTCTTCTCTAGCTTTTTCTACAAACATTCCTGTCTGTGTTGTCCCTCTAATCACCTCATTCCTGATCCTGTCCATCCTTGTCTCTACTAAGGAGAATCGTTTTCTTCTTAGTCTTCTACCTATTCCTAGTGTCTCTAATCCATCCATCATGGCTGGTCTCTCAACTGTCCTGTAAACCTTTCCCTTCACCTTAGCTGATTCTCTTCTATCACAAATCACTCCTGACTTTTCGTCTCTGCTCCTTGTTACCTGTCATTTCCATGGTTCTCATTTCCCTTCAAAATACACCTGTGTGTGTTTTTACTGTTCCTCCATACCTATTGTGCCATCACATGACGTAGGGTAATGCAAATATGCACATGCTAACGCACACTAGTAGCAAAGAACTCAAAAATCCCTCTCCACCTATAGTGTTGGAATAGTCATAAGTCCCACGTGTTCACTTTAACCATAACAAATACACTGTATTCAACATGCTAAGCTAACTTGGTTAGATAAACAGATTATCACCATCTGCTGCAGCAACCAACACTGAGAAGTCTGCCAGATACAACAGCTTCTAAATATTGTGAAAAATACCAATGTTATTAGTCCAGTAACTGAATTAGTTTCACTTAAGAAGTCACAGCTGGTCAAGCACATGAATTCCAGTAAGAATTTGACCACAGTGGGACATAGTTTGGATAGTTTAGTGGACAACAGTGGTACACAGTAATGCCCTGTCTGTCCTTCATTGGACACATGTAGCCCACATAAAGTCGCTGACGGGCAGTTACAGTAAGAAGTGCTATTCTCTATACATTAGTTATGCTAAAATATAATAATCAGGAAATATATTGAATAAGAAGTAGATAATAGCGAGGAAATTGCCCTCATGTGGCAGGGTAAGGTACTGCACTGCCAAAGAAGAAATTACCACACCCAAAAAAAGATGTAAGGTTAATGTCAATGTCATGATACTAAAATGTGACATTGCACATTTTAAGTCAATGTAAATATGGCCAGAGCAAAAAGCGAAGTAATTAGTAAGAAAAATCTGGTGCTGAAGAAATGGCACTGACCAAACTACAGTAAACAGTCTTTCAGTTCACGTCCTCCCTGTTTCTCCCTCTGCTCTTTTTTTGTTCTATCACATTTTTTGGGAGACTGTCTGTTAGCTTCTTCTTTTTTATGTTCTCTCCATTCTCTGCTGGAAGGGAGGTTGGGTTGGGTCTGGATCCCCCCACACTGCCTGTGGTTTTGCTTGGCTCTGCGGTCATCTCCTTTAAAGCTTGTTTCCTCTCTTACTGTTTTGACAGGCCGGGTTTCCACCGGGAGTCGTCAATATTTTGCCAGGATTTGGGCCAACGGCGGGAGCAGCGATTGCTTCGCACATGGGCATAGACAAAGTGGCCTTCACTGGATCAACAGAGGTATTTTTTCCCTCACGCGATGTGGTTGTGATCAGCACCTGCCACACACGGTTCGCTTTTGTCAGCAAATCCCGAGTGACACAGTGACCAACGTGTAGAAAACAAGAGAAGCTGAGTCACGGTGTGTGTGTGTGTGTGTGTGTGTGTGTGTGTGTGTGTGTGCACGGACAGTAAAGTGACATACAAATGTTATGTAAGCTTGTGTCCTGTGATTATGAGTGGAAACCAAAGGGCTGCATTTTCACTCGAAGATGTTTACTCTGTGTTGAGTCTCTGATCACATGATCAGAGACTCAACACTAAAACCTACTACAGAAACACATCGGGACTGACTTTTCAACACACAATTGTATTACTGTAATAACTGTAATTTGAAGTTAACACACTCTGGTTGATAATTGGTGCTGTTACATGGGTTAGGATGAAGAGGAACCAGCTCTGCAGGGTAATGGTTTATAAGAATCAGCTGCTATATTTATGAGGTTTTAAAGAAAAAAAAAACAACCAGAAAAATAATCCCATAGAAGAACATATTCAGTTTATCTACGTGTAAATGTTAAGAATAAACTGCACAATGGTCTATACCCAAACACATAGACCACTCTGTGTGTTTTCTATGAAAGAAAATGAAATGATAGTAATAATAATTATTAAAGATGATGTTGAAAAAAAATCTTGACTGAATCTAAAAATGATAAATAAGGTAGAAACACTGAAATGAATCATTATGCCAATTCTTAATACCACTGCAATTATGGCTTTGACTGGGAATTAAATTTTAATAAAATAAGACACTGCAATTGAATAAAATAATAGTAATAATGTTTTAAAGAATAGAATAATAAGAATTTTGAGTCATTACTGGATAATTTCTCTTCCTTTGTTCCCTTGTAGTAATGATCTCTATAATGCCGATCACATGCAGTCATGACAAAGTGCATAGAATTAAATAAATCTTGGTGAATTGTGTTGCTGAGAAACTATCAGTCTCCTGTTTAGATATAAGATGCTTTGGTCCTGCGATTAATAGAATATCATCTGCTACAGATGCATCAGAGAAGACCCACTGGTCCAAAGTGAATGTTGCAGCGGTGCTGTATGTCTGTGTTCCCTAACCCTTTTTTCACGGACCAGTCGTTAAGTTATGGCAGATAATCATCCCCTAATAAAATTAGATTTCCGGTGTTCTGAAATATTTTCCTACCGATAAAAATCTTCCTACCTGAATTAACTGTACATGGGCATTATTGATCATTATGGTTGTGTCATCATAACTTCCTGGTTCAACTGAGTTGTTTAGTAGTAAAAGTCTTACAGACAAAAATGTGTTGCATCTGGTAGAGATCTGTGTTTTGCATAAGAGAGACTTAAACAGACAGACTGCGTTTTGTCCTTCGTAGAGAACAAGAACAGAACAGAACACAGCAGACAACATAAGCGTCTGAGCGAATCAGAACCACAGGAAACAATGAGCGCTGTATGAAAGGACACCTGTGGGTGAGAAGAAAAATAATGAGCAAAGAGAGGAGTTAGATATTTCTGGACGGTTTCTCTGGGAAAGTTTGGGAGTGTAGAACTGATCTGGCCTTGAGTGTCATAAACTACAGTAAAGTCACAGGTAGGTCTGGGAAAAAGATAGTTTTTGAACTGTTCAAGTGAAGCAGGATCATTTCCCCCCTCAGTGTTTAGGAATCACCATCTTCAGGAAATATGGGAGTTTTTTTTTTCCTCACGGTATCTTGTCATTTTGTTCTGGAAAATGAAATGGAGTGGATGAGTAACAGGAGGAAGAACGCTTGTTTGGAGTGTAGAGTTGGGAGGAAGGTATGTGTGGGTTTGGAGGCGAGGGGGGGTTTTCAGGCTTGTTATCTGCAAAGCTAATATATCATACTTCTGTGTAAACATCAGTGGGAGAAACTGACTCTACTGTCCATTGTCGGTCCAGAGTTTTCTGAAACATCCGTGGCTGAAACAAAGGCTGAGTGTGAGGCGTAGACACAATACAGGACATGGGAATAACCTGAAGAACCTTGTTGACAATGTTCTACTATAATCTGTAATTAGATTTTTTATATTTTTCCCAATGTTTGTGCCTGATACATATGTTTTTACATTGAGGCTCATTTCTAGTTACTTAATAATGGCTACAGATGTTTCAGTTGCTTCAACGATTGTGGAAAACACAGCAAACTACTTCTGTGTTCTCTACGGTCTTTCACAAATGAGCCATTTGATCGCGGACGGCTGCTCTTCCTCTCCGTCTGTTGTTCAGGTCAGGGGACAACACGCCACACACCTTGTGTTTCCTTTTTCTGCCCTTCATTGCACATCAGCTGTTCAGGGCCCAAACAGAACTTTATTTTTCCTGCTGCTGTTTTCAAAAAAAAAAAATAAAAAAAGAAAAAACTGTAATGGATATTCATCCTGTATGTTTGCAGAGGTCAATGTTAAAGCTGCTGGTTCGGTGCAATCCCTTTTTGGAGCTAAACGCAACCTCTTTAGGCTGTTTAATGGTTCCAGCTGATTTACAGATTTGGCTGCAGGCCTGCAACACTGTGTGTAAACCCTAAGATCTGTTTCCTTTTCCAGGTCGGCAAACTGATCCAAGAAGCAGCTGGGAAGAGTAACCTGAAGAGAGTGACGCTAGAGCTGGGAGGAAAAAACCCCAACATTATATTCGCAGATGCTGATTGTGAGTGTTTTTAGTAATGTGTCATGAGTGACTCTGAATACTTTATGTGCTTTTTCTAATTTTATTGCCTTTTCAACCCTCGTTTATGTTACCATATTAGTTTATATACTAGAAAATCTTATCTACATTAGGTCAACATGGTCTGACGTCCTTATCCAGTTTGTCCCTCTGCTCCAGTCTCAGACCACTAACACACCTAGGTAAACATGCGGTGAGAATCCTAGAAAGCTGAAAGGTTTTCTGCTGCTATGAAAACCTGTGGATGGATGGGTTTCATATAAACTCTATATGGCTCACCAAACTAGGGGTGCGGAGGCTTTCAAATGCCTTCCGCAGCAGTAAGAGGGGCTCCCCAAAGCCTGTAAATCATGAGAATGGACCCTGACTCAGTCGGGTGCTTGAGCCGAGACCCATAAATCACAGGGGTGCATTAACCCTTCGTGGGCAACAGCAGGGTCCTGTCTCTTAGGTGTCAGGTATCGGTTCTGTGAAGGATGGTCTTAAAATATATTATAAGGCATAAGGCTTTTTTTTTTTAAAACAATACACCAGATGAGGAGGATGTCTTACCAGATGTTGTAATTTTTAAAGAGCTTGTTTTTGTGGGTATTGTTTTTATTCTTATTGAATTAATGATGACATTTGTTTTCCAGTGGACCTGGCTGTAGAACAGGCCCATCAGGGCGTGTTTTTCAATGCAGGCCAGTGTTGCACAGCAGGCTCTCGGATCTTTGTGGAGGAGCCCATATATGAGGAGTTTGTTCGGAGGAGTGTGGAGAGGGCAAAGAGGAGGACGGTGGGCAGCCCCTTTGATCCCACCACTGAACAGGGTCCACAGGTAAAAAAAAGAGCACAGAATTTACATTATTAAAAATAAACTGTTATGGTTTAATCATATCTCCTGTTCAATCTCCCTGTGGCTACAACAGATCAGTCGTGAGCAGCAGAATCGAGTGCTGGAGTTCATTCAGAGCGGCATCAGTGAAGGAGCCAAGCTGGAGTGTGGTGGGAAAGCCTTAGGCGTGAAAGGCTTCTTCATTGAGCCAACTGTTTTCTCTAATGTGAGGGATGACATGCGCATCTCCAGAGAGGAGGTAAAAAAAAAAAAAATAAGGGGAGGAGTTTACTGGTTAGCAACGCAAATAAAAGTAAAATAGCAAAAATAAGCATCAGACACAAGATGTGGCTGATAATTCTTTGGAGGGTTGTTGGTGTTTATACCATATTTTATTGTGTAAAGATACCCTTTTCTTTTTTTTCAAAATTATGCATTTCTGTCAGAAACATCTTGAAAAACCTTTTGCTTAGAGTTGAGTTACAATAGAAAATGTGTCCTGTTTTGCCAAGGCAAAGGCGTTCTAAAACATTCCAGTTACAGTATTTAGGATTAAAAAATAAAATAATGTTCAATCATTTGATCAAACAAAACACACCATAGTGATAAGTAACTCAGCAATGTTGAAAAATAAACGTTAATAAAAAATTTTGGATTTTATCCTAGGTCAATAAAAAAAAGAATCAAAGGTTAATCAAAGATAAAATAAATACAATTTTAGGATTCAAATAAATGACATTAAATGACAATAACATTTCCTTAGGTACACTTAACCGGTGTCCTTTTTATTGTAAAAATTCAAGAAAACACAATTGTAAAAACAGACATAAAATCTAAAGTCAGTGACTCCCCTGTTTCTCCTACAGATTTTCGGACCAGTCCAGCAGATCATGAAGTTCCGATCTATTGAGGAAGTGATAGAAAGAGCCAACAACACAGACTATGGTTTGGTGGCAGCTGTTTTCACCAGCGACATCAACAAAGCCATGACTATATCAATGGCCATGCAGGCCGGCACTGTCTGGTAAGTTCTAGCTGCCTAACACAATCAGGAACACGTCAAGTGTAGAGAACATGAAAGTTCCAGAGATCCATGAACCATAGACCAGAACAGTAATTACACAAGCCTGATAGAAATGTTTTCCTTCCTTTTGGACTCTTCTCTGACAGAAAGGACGTAACAAATGTCAAAAGAACATTAAAAAATGATTCCAGAATCTTGTGATTTGTTGAGATGACATGACCATTAAAGGTTACTGTCTCATTTCACCTAAAATTGTTTTGTTTCTTTGGTGATTAATTACAGATGGTCACGAAAACAGCCTGCAAGTACAGTACAGCAGTGAAGAAACTGCCAAGAAAATCTTTACAACTTGTCACACTTGACTGCACATCACTGCTCACTTAAGAAAACTCCTCTTGTCTTTCATGCTTGACGCTGTCACAATCACCGCTCCACCAGTGGAGAAATATGTGTGTGAAGCATTTAGGGGAAACAGAAACAGAGAGAGAGGCCTGTCTTTTTTTTTGTCTTCTTGATAAACCCAACCAATTCCAGGAGACACTTGACCATCACGTTGAAAACATTTGGCCGACAGTAAAGCAGCTGGGTATCACTTGTTCCCTGATCCCGTCCATATGTCTTTTCCCTTCTGTCGGTTTGGGTGATGACTGACGGAATTTGCCTCAGAGTTTCCGTCGGTTCGCTTTGTACTTATCTTAAGATGTCTTCTTCCTGTCTTTCTCCTAACACCCTTCACCTTTGGACCACAAGTTATACACACCACACACATACCTCTCCAGAACATTTAACATCTGATGTAATTAATCAACTTTTCATTTATGTTGCAAAGGCCTTAAACCTTACAAAGGTCACTGAACATCACCCATTTATAACCATTCACCGTGATTCCTGCTGCTCGGCAACTTCTCTTCTCCAAAACATCTTTTCTTTTCATACATACACTTGGAATATATTAGATTTTTAAGAGAGATTTTTCCTTGGTTGGACCGACCAGCTGACATCACGACCAGATGTGATGGAACATAGTCTACAGACTTGGCTGGTCACCAAACATCCTTCTGGAGTCTCTTTAGTTACAGCCTTATACAGTATCTAAAAATGACAAACATTGGTTCAAAATTATTATTAGTTTTATATTTAACCTTGTTGACTAAAGCAACTAATTAATTATTTTGTAAAAACAGTGAAACACTGTGGCCAAACTAAGGCCTGGGGGCCGGATGCGACACTTTCTGTTTTGTAATCCGACTCATCAAACTTGTCCAAATGATTTTATAGGTTTGTATTGTGATCGTGCTTTTCATTAAGAAGGGTAAAGGCAACTTAGTACTTTAGTCTGTATGCACGACTTCTCAATGTCGTTTATCTTAGTTCACGTATCAGTTGTTGACCCAGTCCCCACAAATAACTTTAGGACCAATTGACATCGTAATCAACCATTATGAAGTCTGCCACGCGTTCATGTTGCTTTTGCTTATTTCTATGCTGTGTCAAAGTAAATAGAGATAAAAAATCTTCTTTAAATGTATTTGCCTATTTTCCAACATAAGCCCAAACCAGTCAACAGCCCAAGAGTGATCAATGTTTTGTGTATTTCCCAGGATAAACTGCTTCAACGCCCTGAGCACACAGTGTCCATTTGGAGGATATAAAATGTCTGGCAATGGACGTGAATTGTGAGTATGACTTGGTTTTGTGCCAGCTGAAAATCTACAAAGATTAAACACAGTATCTTTCATTAAACCAACTTGGTGTTTTGAAAAACTCTTCCGATAAAATTGCTTAACAGCACATTAATCTGTGGAAGAGGATATTGCAATATTTCCTGGTGTGAGGGTTTCCAGCAGCGTCAACACCAGGGCGGAAATTTGCTTTATTCACTTGTAAAATGTGTTTAAGGAGCAAATTGAAACAGAATGAAAACTGGTCTGAAAACCTGGAACAATGTCATGGTTTTCTCCTGTCCATGTTGGTGGGCTCACCTCCCGAGGTGTAGTGTGATTTGGGTGGCAGTCCCGGAGACTGCTGCTCCTGAGACCTGGCAGTGGATGAGTGAATGTAGATGAATGAATGAATGTCTTGTCCAGACGTCCCTGTTATGACTTGCGTTGATGCATAAACGAATCAGTTTCTTCATCGTGTCCTTTTGTGTGTTTCCAGGGGTGAGAATGGTCTACTGGAGTACTCAGAAGTAAAGACCGTCACAATTAAAATGGTGGCTAAGAACTCTTAAGAAAGACATTCTTTTTTACGGAGGACGTAGCACCTTCCTCTTCACTGACCTGCCTCCATCAACCACCTTAACCGGTTACCTCCATGGTAACTACAGGCTGAGACTACTTGCCGCCCTCTATGTTCCCTCACCGACTACGCCATGGACCGCCATGGATAAACCAGTCCCTGTCCAACCGTCTCCACCCACCACGTGTAACAGACAACCACTGAACTACCCCTTACTGTATACCTCCTCCAATAACTACACTAAAGCACTCTCAGAGACAATGGGGAGGAGGCTGTTGTCGTCATGCTCCACCCTCACCCTCACTCCCTCATATGCTGGATCCTCAGAGACTCAGTTACCGCACTTGCGATCAGCCCTTTGCTAGCAATTTGTGTGTCGAGAGCCAGTTGTGTTTTTACTGTGCGGTAATGATTTTCAGAAACCTCATGTGTCATTGTCTCGGTAGAAGTTATGCAAAACATTTCTGCATTTGCAAAACCACTGATGTTGTCAGCCTCAGAAAAGGAGTGGATGAAATGTTAATTCTGATTTCAATTCTGATTTCTAATTGCCTTTGTTTATACTTTAGCTCATATGACTTAACACTGTACGTCAACCGTTTGACTGATGTAAACATGAAAGATTTTAACCTCTTAAAGCATTTTACTCACCTGCTAAAAGAGGAGTAGATGTATTTTACCAGTATGTAACTGATTTTTATTGATGTTTATCTTGATGTTTATACAATCTTATTCTATAAAATTATTAGAAAAAAATGACTTTAGTTTTTCCAGTAAAATGTTATCCTGGAAACTAATTTTGGAGTGGAGTTATTGTTGTCTTATTTAGCATCTGGCCTTTTTATGCTTTTCTAAGCCACAAAGTATAAAGTATTACATTTGATTTCCCAAAAAGCTACACAGGAAATAAGATAAAAAAGTGAAAATAGAGTAAGAAACTACAGTATATGTCACAATCTATTAGTTGACAACCGCGGTATGACAATATATTTTTTTATTGCTCAACTCCTGCTACACCACATTTAAATCATATTTGTACTAAGGGGACATATCACCAAGAGCCTTTCAACGATTAATAAAAAATACATAAACATATATATTTACTGTAAAAGGATAGCCTTTAATGAACCCATCTGTCTCTCTGACTGCACCCCATTTGGCTGTTCTAATATGCTCCATTGCTTTCACTTTATCAGTATCTCAACAGCATTACTCAATAGTTACAAAAAACGGCTTGTATCGCCAAGAACAACAATGCTCTGTTTCACAAACAATGGCCAACGCAAGGAATGGTCATTGTGTGACAATTCTGTATTTATTTTTAGAAAGATTACGGTATTCAACGTCAGACTTGTGCAACATCAGTTGCAGCCTTCAGTAAACCTGATCTGACATTTTTTTTAAAGATTTGTTTATTATATCATGTTAAATAATATTAATTATATTTCATAATATTCATATTTAGGGACTAAAAACCCATAGACATTTAGGAGGAGAACATATGATCTCCATTTGTGGCATCTGGGAGTGAGGAGTCCTACAGATACTCACATTACATCGCAACATTTGCTCAACAGTAATAATGGGACACAGGTCAAAGTCTGAACTGATGGGCAAATTAAGTTTATTGTGTCAATTTTTGGATATTAACACAATAAACTGAGACAAGAGGATGATTAAGTTGAAACAGAAGAAAAGGGGAAAAAAAAGAATAAAATGTTTTGAGTCTGCCCATGTGTCAGTGATGAATGTCGCCCTTATTTTATTTGTTTTCCGACAAAAGTCATGCAGTTATATTATTCCAGGCTCATCTGACGGACAGCGGCGAGGACATGTGGTCATGGAGAAAAGCCAACGCTGCAGAAATGAGAGTCTGGAATTAATGTTTACTGTTTGTGTTGGTGATGAACACACATAAAAACATTGCACTGAGGTCTCGCTTCGATGCACAGCCTATTGAAGACAGGGCTACGTGTTTCGCACAAACCTTTGAGCGTGCATAAAACGAATATTTAACCTTGTGTCAGCATGCAGTTGTGCGCTTCAAAACATCACATTATGCCTGGTAAGTTACTAAGAAATATTCACAATATTCAATAATCTTATAAATATGGTGTTGAATACAAACAGAAGAGTCATTATTTACCGAGTTCCTTCTGATTCTCAGGATTTTGCACATTTTAACAGTAGCCTGTTAGTGATTTACTGCCATCTGTTGTGTCTGTTTTTCAAGGGTCCACATTTCCATGAAAAAAAAATCCTGATTATTTGCAAAAGAATGAACAAATGCACACAGAGGTAAGAATCACGGCAAATGATCACAGCACTACTGTATTGTCTGTGGCTCTGACGTAACCAATTAAAATAAAGGGAATTATACAATTCTATGGTTTTCATAGTCATTTTCAACATACTGTACATTTAACTACAGTGTTAAACGAGTACAGTCGCAGTCTGCACAAGGAAGAATAAACATGTAGTTTTACATCTACTTTTGATCGGTGAGAACATTTAATTCATTTTTTGGTGTGTCCAAGTATGACCCCACTTGGAAAAAAAGACCACACACTGACAAGGACATTCACCCTTTGTCCAGGCAGAACCATGTGTTTCACAAGCCGTGTTTATAGCTTTGGTTAATATTCCTGCAAGATAGCGCAGGGTTTTTCCCTGTTATCAGTTCTTTCAAGATATTTTCCCACATAAGTTAACAAACAAAACAGACATGCTGCTTTGTGTCTGGTTGAGCATGTGTTATGTATCAGCTCGTCGTTTCCTTATTTTTCTTATTCTCTCTCTCTCCTTCTCTCTCTCTCTCTCTCTCCTTCTCTCTCACCCTCTCTATCTGTGTGTGTGTGTGTGTGTGTGTCAGCAGAGGTCTGATTTTTCTCACTAGATGTTGTGCAAGCCTCTCTCTCTCTCCCTCTCTCTCCCTCTACATGCTTTTCATTCCTCTATAGCATGACTTAAGGCTCAGTGAGTGAACAGATCTGTGGAACACAGACGTTCTGATGCTGCGTTCAGATCGCGTCTGGATAAAGTGATGATGGCAGATGGAGAGTGTTCTATTTTAAGGCGGAAACTTAGAAAAACATGTGCCTTTGCAGAACATGCTTCCATTTATAACCTGAAAGAGTCAAGATTTCCATAGAATAAAACGTCCATGTGATGTTATTGCATTTCTGGCTTTTAAGATTCAGGGAATATGGAAAAAATAAACCCATAATTCCAGTTTTGAAGCAAACTGGCATTGACACAGTGAACACTGGAGTCTAATCAAAGGATCTCAGCAACAGTGCCACATGGCCAGCATCGATCTGACATTACTTACAACTCAATATGACAAAAATTAACCAAATCACTGAATTAATGCTGGATTATGGAAACCAGCTTATACTTCTCTTTCAGTTACTTATTTCTGTCTCAATTCCCTAAATAGCAAATTAGATCATAGTTTAACTTCTGAGAGCAGTGTTAAGACCATAAACTATTTATAAACATATTTATTCACTATATAAATCAGTGTTAAAATCCTTTTTTCTCATAGCCGTCTTTTCATATGGACTTAATTAAAAAAGAGGGAAGCACTTCCCGTCTGCCTTCACGTTGGCAACTTAATCCTACATCCAGTCTTTACATATGGTCTATGGTTTCAATCAAATGACCTTCAAATCCAGAAATGATTGAATTCATTATCCACGAATTCTTGGGAAAAATCGTGAGAAGTGCATTTATGCCAATCACTGTCTTGATGATGTTGTAGCCTATTTATTTACTGTTTCTATATCTTTAGATCCACCAGAGAAACGGACGTCGCCACAGTCGGTATCAAAGGTCCAGCAACTCTGCGCTAACATGGGAACATGCTAAGTAGTTTTATTGGAAACATGATACATATACTAAACACATACCTCATTCTTCAATACCTACTAAAAAAAAGAGTCTCTGTTTCTTAGGGAACTGTGTACCAGACCCAACATCCTCTTTGATTTTACAGTGTTTTGGAACAAAACCGTTCATATATAACTGTGGCAGGCAGGGTCAAGGTCAAGTGTTGGCTGGGAAATGAAAGCCAGTTTGCAACTAGAAGCACATGATCTTAATCAACTTTCATAAATCACTGCCCTGCTTTGTTAGCCGGCGGATTGGAACCTGCCTCAGAGGAGAGAATATGTCCGAGACGTGTTTGTCATTTATTGTCAAATTCACTGGAGCGGCTGAACGTGTGACCTGATGTGTTTTTACAGAGATGGCTGTGTCACAACAGGAGAGGCTCTGCTGCAGAGATACTTCCCAGGAACAAAAGGAGAGTCGCGTCCAGTCCTGGCCACACGTTGTTATTGATAGGTCTTTAAAACTGCCAGTTTTATCGATGTCATAAAGCATATTTTGCATTAACAAGTGACGTCCTTAAAGACCGGTCAAGCTGTTATGGGACAGATAATGTATTAGAAGATATAAGCTGCGTCTTGGAATTACCTCAAGGTTAAGTGGGAATCCATATCCATCAACACTTGAATCCCAGTACAAATGACCCCTAGTGTGTATTTATTGGAAGGAGCACTTATGGAGCCTGGTAAGTATCATTCACCTGCCATTAGCCTCTGCTCAAAGACATGATCTATGAGGGTCATTTGCATGCTAATCCCTTCATCTGCTCAATTTCCTTAAATTCCATTTTGCAGCACAGATTCTCTGATTCAACCTCTGAGACTTCACTTCCTCAATAACAGAATTACCTGCAGTGATCGATTGGTTTTCCACGCTGCTCCAAACTCACTTCGGAGACAAATTCAATGACTTATTCCCACCTTGAGGAACAAAATGAAATGAAATTTATGACGAGCGTGTCAGTGGCCAGTTCTTTATTTAGGACTGAGCTGAAAAGGACGGGGAAAAAAATGAAACCTAATGGATTGACACGAAGGGAAGCTTTTTTTTTTTGTCATTGTGATTCACACCATAGCGCACAACGAAATGTCACCTCTTCATTTAACCCATCACCAAAGTGAACAGTGGGAGCAGTGAGTGGGGACAGCGCCATGACCAAGGCATCTTAGTATTAACTTGGTGGTAGAGGGATTCGAACCAGGGACCTTGCAGACCCCAGTCAATTTCCTTAACCACTTGGCCACCGACTAAAGCTTCAACACTTTAGCTGCAGTAACTACCTGTTCAGTAGTACGACAGTGATAGAGAATAATGCAGTATGATGTATACCTCATATGCATAACAATTCACGTCATTGCTTAAAACTGGGTGGGGTGTTACAAAGAATTTCCTAAAATATCTTTTTCGCCTGCGAGTGATGTCAGTAAAAATAGTCATAGCGCTGAGACTCACAAATTATGTCACAATAGTTTCCATCTGTCTGCCTGAGTCAAAGGAAATTTGTAATGGCTCTGCCTGCATGCTACAATGTGGCCATTTGCTATTCATAAAATGACAATAAAACGTGAAGGCCGAATTAAAGACTTAATACAAAAATTTTCATTTAATTCTGCCAACATCTCTTTCCTTTTGTTCTTTTCCCTGCCTGTTTTTCTTATTCCTATGATTTTACAGGACCGTGTTGGGGGTTTTCTGCCGGTAATTATTACAGTTAGTCATGGTTTATTTATTAGATCACATTGTTTTTGAATAAATGAGGAAACGTGCAGCCTACATCCACAGAAGAAAATGTGTTTATTTTCCCAGATTGTGTCCAAAGGTAATTTGATATTAAAGTACAGGCAGGATATATAATTTCTTGCGAATCATTTCTATTCCTTCAAACAGTGCGGTTAGAAAGCAACTGTGAACCTTCAAACCAAATTAGGGGAGTTGAGTTGGCTGCACATCAGAAAAGCGTTATCTGTTCATGCTCTGCATGGAAAGTAAAGATGAGCTACAATCTGATTAGATCCAAACCCCCAGCCTTAATTCTCTACAGGGATGGTCAACGTTATTAATGTGGCGAGTGCTGTTTCTTTTACAAACTGTTGGTCAAAGCAAAGACAGACAGAAGACAGTCAGGTGCAGTGCCTTGACATATTTGTTTTTTAAGTCTTCAAAAACGGATTCATCTGGTTGGACAGGAAGGCATCAGACAGACTCACATGTCTCGGAACAAAAAACACAACCACTTTTCAGCTGCCTGTTCCAAGACAGGCAAACAAGAAACATAAGAAGGCATCAGTGAGATCTGTGTGACATGGGCTTGGCTGAGACAGTCTGCCCAGTGTGATCCCAGGACAGACTGCATCCTGCACAGAGAACCAAACGAGCCGGGGTTTTTTTTTTTTGTTTTTTGGTTGTTGTTGTTGTTGCTTTGCTGCCCACACACAGGTCGTTGAGTTTTTCAAACAAAGGAGCAGTTTACACACAATACTAGCATTTTACTCAGGTGTCATTGGTGCAGAAAGTAAACAAATTAGAAATGATCAAATGTCTGCCAAGATTGAACTCAGTTCAAGTGGATAATAACTGTTACACACTCCTCATTCTTCCCCACCAATGTTATTCTGCACAATTGTGCACGGATCACGATGTTTGCACGACATCTGAGGTTCTCCATAAAAACAAGACACAACAAAAGTTACAGAACATTATGCCTGTAGGTCGACAGGATCCAGACATTATCAATTTGTTGGATCATATGACCGCTGGAAGCCTCTTATCGTTTCTCTTCTTATTACATTTTCTAAACAAGTTTGCATTCATTAAAATTTTTTAACCCAACTGAGACACGGTGAACACTGGGCCTTTGGGCCATCTGGATGCATTTGTGTTTCAGTCTGAATATTTACAGGTATCGATATTACAGCCAGGGTCGCAGAATGACCATAGAGCAACAGGTTTATTGTCACTGCTTATTCATTCATTCATTCATTCGTTCATCTTCATCCTCTTATCCATCACCTGAATCTCACTGCACCATACTGTGAGCCTTTCTGTGGGTGGTGAGCCCACTCAAAGTTCTATGGTTCAGGATGTTGTTATGCTCAGATCACCTCAGTGGCAACTGGTGGATCACTGGTTATTGAAAACTATTTATTTCGTCAGTTTCCATTTCCCTCCCTCACAGTTCGGAAATATATAGGTTGATATAAACAACTGTGGGGCAGTGGTTGAGGACCTGGATTTGGGTTTGTAGGGTTTCAGGTTTGAATCCATCAGCTGCCAGGTTACTATCGAGGTCCACTGAGCATGGCACTTTCCCCACTCACTGCTGCCCTCTGTTTACTTCACTGGTTATGGGTTAAATGCACTGGTCACATTGAGTTGTGTGTATCACAACAAGGAGCTTGCTTTCCTTCGCTTTGTTTTAGTAGGTGTTATGTATATCAACTCAAAATATTTCAAAGATATGTTAATTAATATTATATTACATTATATTGTGTTTACAGAACTTTGTATTTTAGATAGCAAGTGTCCTTGTGAAAATACAGCAAAAACAAGAACAAGAGAACATGAATCTCATATTTATCACTGTACAATATCACTATAACTGCCTGAGACGTATCAAGAATATAAAATAAATGGGTTGCTAGAGAATATTTATCGTTATATAAAAGAGGAAAAAAAGGGGAAACATTTATGTATATATTTTAGGCATTATATAGAAATATATTAAAAATCTTCTATAAACGCTATAGTCCTTCCTTTTTTTACGGCTACACACATATATAGACATATACATGGTTTGAAGAATTAAAAGAAGACTCATCACCATGTAATGTATTACACTGTGATGATTTTTCAATACATGTGATGAAGGGTCCTCATTAATGTAGTGAATAGATTAGTTTGACTGTCTAATAATTTATCTCAGTTTCATCAATTCACTGCAGTGCGTTCCATCAGAGCACAGGGCCATCTAAAGGGGCATTTCATTTAATAAAGCAGTTATCCTTAACCTCAAATCCAATGCTATTACTCAGTTATGATAAATCACAGCTCCTAACCTGATATGGCACAGCAGTCAGTCTCCTGCCCATAAGTCACTAGTATTGAGTGGCTACGCTTTTAATGGAAAGAAACAGGGGGAAATAGAATTAGGAAAGTCTTAAAGCCAGTCTGGGTCTCTGCCAACCTGCCTCTAACCTTTGCTCCGTTGGTTGGGGAGTTAGCTAGTTTCCTTTTTCCTCTGACATCACTCTCCAGGATCCTCAAAATGATAACATGGCCCCGATTGCATGACATTATTGCTTCCTTGAATGCACATGGGAGAGTTGTGTTAAAAAATCCCTCACGACTACAGGCTTACTGCATTTTCCAGCGAGCACCAGCTGCACAGCTGGTGTCCATGAGAGACCGAGTGGATACACAAAATTCCAGACGCTTATGAGGCAGAGAAATACAGTACAGCGTGCAGAACTGTGTCCTAACTCTTACCCTGACTTAAACCGCAGATATGTGTCCATATAAAACCATCACATGTGCGCTATGTTAAAAATATGTGCGTGTAAACATATGTATGCATAATGTTAGATGGGATGGTTGAGAGATTCTCTTCCTCCTGCTTCTCCAGATAGATTCAGTGCCTGCTTAACAGTCCTGTCTTTGAGTGTTCAGCATGAGAAGTAGCCAAGTAATATAACATGACTACAAATAAACTGTAATCAATGCCAGCTAAAATTTTGGAGCTAAAATTCTCTTAATAACCCGACGTTCAATTTCAATAAAAGCCCAGCAGAGTCATTAAACTCCTGTGTTTCATACGTTCAGACCCTCAGGAAGTCTGATGGTGAAATTTAAAGCAAATTGCTTGCAAATTTTTGCCATCAGTTGTTAATTTGTTTTTGTAGTTTTTCTTTTTTCTTTCCCAGAGAAATATAAAACTAACAGTAAAGTGCAGCGCACACAGGAAAGAAAAAAAATGCACCTTGTGTGATTTTTTTTTTCCTATTGTAATGTAAGCCAGATGTGACTGGGACCATGGAAACAGGTGATGATAGCATTACAGTGGGATTGCAAACAGATGGCCGAGGGCTTGATCCTATTCTTGTGTCACTGTCAGGGTCATAAATAAAGTTTTTTTTTTTCTTACTTTCCTCTAAATAATGCTACAGTCATTTCAGGACCTGACTGTATACAACATGTTTTGTCTAAAAACCCATACAGGCATATAGATCTATAAAGTCAGTTTTGCTACAATATATATATATATATATATATACACACACACTATATATAAATAAATATATGTATATATAGAGAGAGAGAGGGAAGGAGGGAGAGAGAGCGCATATAATGAATTTTTTCATTATATGTATTATGTATAATGTATATACAAAAAAATCGAACACTTAAATGTGAAAAAATATTTTAAAAATTGCAACATTTTATACTTTAAAAAAGGAAAGAAAGGTAAAGTAACACACGTTAAAAAAATATTTTAGTAAAGTTAATAAATAATAAATTCAAGGGGCCAGTGGTAAGAATATACGTACATACACATATATATTTTTTCATAAATCAATGCTTAATTTATTTGATCACTTTTCAGAGCACTCAAAAATTGATACTATAAAGTAAGTTGAAACAAGTTTGCAGCAATTATCGGTCTGATTCTGCTCCCTGGGACCGTGCAACATTTTCAAGTGTAAAAAAATCTAGACTGCAGCCAGGACAGTAAGACAAACGTATATCAGGCTTGTTGAAAAATCTGTGCAGTCCAAATCTGAATGAACAACTCTTATACAGTTAATTGTGTTATTTTATTTACTTAGTTACTTAGAGATAACAGTTGTTATGATTTTGCATTTTAAACAAATAAAAGTTGAGTAGTTGAGTTGAGTAGTTATGTCTTTTTGTTTTTGTTGCAAGAACTGAACCTCTGACATTTGTTGTTAATGGAAGGAAGGAAAGAAGGAAGGAAGAAAAGGAAGGAAAGCTAACTCCTTGTCATTGTGATTCAAACCACTGCACACAAAAAATTGTCACCTCTGTGTTCAACCCATCACCAAAGTGGACAGTGGGCAGCCCTGAGCGCCTAGGGAGCAGTGGGTGGGGACGGAACCACGCTCAGTGGACCTCAGTTCCCTTCAGACCCAAGTCCGGTTCCTTGACCTCTAGGCCACTACTGCCCCGACTTTGGCAAATACACTTTAGGTGTACAAACTTTGTTTGTGAAACTTTAATTGTAACCTCACATATTTTTTTCTCAATGTATACATATATTGTTTTCTTCCCTCCCTGTTCCCGGAGCACAGTGACTCGTTGCGTTTAGTCGAAGCGTACGAGACACAGGTCTGCTTCACATCACGTGAACATGTCACTGCGAGAGGAATGTCTCCAGCAATCAGCCTTGATGAAGCTGCTGCCTGAGCTGCCCTTAGAGACAACGCAAAGCCACTGTACGTGTGGACCGGCCTCCGAGAAGAATAGGAAGACACTGTGCAGACATGTTCTGAATGGCAGCCCACCCCCCCCTCGAGAGATGGTTATTTAGTGAGCAATTACAACTCCCCCACAACTAGGGATGCAATGAGCCCCACCTTTTAAAAAATACTGGCCTTTGTGTTCATGTTCTGACCTCATCTCAGGAAGAGAAGTGTGATTGTTGAGAACCAAGAGTACATCTGCGTTTAACAAAGGGGATACATCACGACCCGTGAGTCACAACAACATGTGTGTTTAAGGAGTTATTACATGATTTGGGGGGGAAACTGTGGCTCAGTGAAAAAGAAAGCTGTTACATCTGACATTCTGCAGGCTATCCCCAGAGCTACCACAAGAGAGCACAGCTGCCTGACTCCACTCGCCACTGAAGCTCCCCAGTGTCACACACAGGTGTAAAAGCCGAGGCCTTTAGAACAGATTCATGTTGTCACAGCTTCCACCCGCCAACCCAAATGGGGCCCCCCATTCTGCCATTTGGGAGAATGGACTTTCAGAGAAATGGACACTTAAGAAAACGACACCTCGGCCCAGCGTGGTGCCACTTGACATTGTGACAAATAGTGAGCTTTAAATCCTTGACTTGTGGAGTGGAAATGATTTATTGACCCCCAACCCCCCACCCCCCTCGTCTCATAACAGACAGTGTGATGCGGGGATCGTTACAGATGCTCTCTGTTTTAGATTTCACACATTCTGTAACATGTTTATGCAGCTGGATTGTTTTATTGGGGCAATTGCTTTAGGTTGTGATAAGTGAGATGAGGCTCCACACTCGCAGCCAACCCACACACACCCAACACGCACCAAAGCGGGAACTATTAACACTGTTTGTATTCCCTGGTCGATTGACTACACTGGTAAAATTTTGTAAGGTTTTATGATTTACATCCAGCTTTATTTATCCCAGTAGACTGGAAATAATTGAAGAAAGACTTCCTAAGACAGACACTGCATGTATGTAGAAGTGTCTTGAACAGATCTGGGCAAATTAAGGTCCAAACTTGTCTGCATGAAAAACCGTTGATGGATATTATCATTATCCTTAAGCCTTTTCCCTGCAATGCCTGCATTTCCTCAGTTGATCATGTAGAAAGGGTTAAAAACATTATAGCATTTCTTTATTCATGACTTTTACACATTTTTTGTCTTTGTTCAAACAAATGCTCCATCTTTCTGATCCTGACCTGGCCCCACTGTGTCTCAGATTTCAAGGCCCCATCTGGAATTGACAAATCTGAATATACATTCAATTATGCATCTTTGTCTACTTGTTTGCTTCCTGGTCTCAGGGGCAGTACTCTTCACTGCTGCAACCCAAATCACACTGCTCCATACTGTGTGCCTGCTGGTTATTATGTGGGTCGAGAGAAAGAACCTCAGTGGCAACCTGGCAGACGGTGCCACTTTCTAGACTAAATGCATTTCTTTTCTTTTTAACAATGCCTACAGGTCCATCCATAAACTCTATGTGAGGCCTATGGGTCCTAGATATGCTGCTATAGGTTAAGAACGCAGGGGCTTTGTGGCACGTAGAATCCACTCTCGCTCTCTTTCTTTCTCTCCCTTCAATTCCTTTGTTGCGGTAGACTATCAAGTTTGGCCGTGGACCTCATGTCCCCGTAGTCTCTATTCTCTCCCCCAGGATCCCATAGCCATGAACTGGACTCAGGACTTTGCCTCCAGATTGTGGCCCTTCTCCCCTTGGACCTTAGAGTCAGTAAACTGGACCTTGGACTTTGCTATGGACTGGATTAATTGTGTCTGCAAAAGACGTTAAAGTGTTCTTCATCTATCTTTAGAGATAAATCATCTTGCAACTGTCTGTCTTCCTGCCTGTCCATCGTGGTTGAGGATCTCCTCCACTGTCTGAGGTTTCGTCATTTTGTTCCCCAGTCGGAGTTTTTTGGGAATTGCTCCTCAGCCAGTGTGAGGGTCTACAAGGGCAAGGGATATTTACTTGAATATACCTGTCAACACTGCCGCCTAAATGTGCATATATATGTATATATAAAAAAAATTCAGACCAAATATCAACATTCTCATTTATGAGAATCAAAACAAATCGCTCAGTCAAAAAAACTCCAAAATCAGGGTTTGAGAAATATTTGGAGAGTCACATTAAGGGTTTTAGGCCCGTCCGACCCAGGCCGCCGACACTCTGTCTCATGTTAAATCTATTTCATGTTGTTGTTAGGTATGGAAACACCAACAGTTCTTAGGTAGATATGGAATAAAACCAAGCACAGTATTGGACATTACTAGAGGTCTTCCTGAAATAAAAAGAAAGATGGGATTACATATAGAAAATTCTATGATTTTATTCTGAAAAATTCCTTTTTACTCTACCTCGGAGTTTGCAGCCACAGCCTGCCCGGACCTTACAAGACTACTAAGTTTTCTGTCCTTCCAGCTCCGCGGATTAGGCTTTTTTAAGGCAGAGCTTAGTTGCGGTCTGCTCCAGAGGATCAGCTCATGAGAGCACAGCTTGGAAGATCAATGTCTCCTCTTTTGTTGCATCAGTCATGGAGCTTCTACACCGTACAATGGGGTTGGGGTGGTTGGTGGGACGGTGAGCTACTCTATTGGAGGCCACAAGAAACCACCTGACCACCTACTGGTGCCTGGAGAAGATACGCACACACACACAAACTCCTGGTTGTGTCTTTATCTACTCGCTGACAGCAGCGTTGTGAGAACGTTCCTTTATTCCTCCTCCCCCTGCTATAGAGCCAGTTAACATGCTTTCTTCTATGGTGACATATGAAACCACATTCACCCTGATTTGTATTAAGCCTCTACTTGCAAATTCAAATCAAGAGACTTTTTGAATGAGATTTCAACATTTCTACAACTTCAGCTCTAAAATACCAATGGGATTGTTTTTTTTCCCCCGCGTTTGTCGGCCTGGACCTAGTCAACAGCAGTGTAAGGAGGAGCAGGCCATAAAGTGCAACTGCGCGTTCTCATTAAAGGGGGTTGCTAAGTCAAGATAAAGAAGCAAAATAAACAATCAGAGGTCCATTCTTCATCTGAAGGCCTGAAGGAGACGCTGTCACAGGCCTGGGATCCAGGCGCCTGTTAGTGATGACACTTCTGATCTATTTTCTTCTCCACTTCAGCCTTGACAAAGTCCAGCATCTCTTTCACACACACTGACTCAAACACACACTCAAGCCATTTGTTTTGTTAAGCATGTGTTAAATGCTACAAGGTGATTATCAGAGGAGAGGGGTGGTCTCCACTTTCTCATGGAGCTAACTTCTCTAGATGTCAGCAGGCAGCAAACAGCTTTAACAGTTTTAGGTCTAAAAGTCTCACATATAACATTAAAATATAGGTGGAGAGAAAAAGAAAATACAAAACAAAATACATGCTTTTTGGAAGTAATGAAATATTTGTTCATATTCTTAAACAATACTAATACTTTAGTGAAAATAAAACTCAAACTTGATTTTGATTTCTTTTTTCCCACTTATTTTGGACGTAGACACAGTTACACCTTGGGCTAATCAACACACGTCTTCTTGGTTGCGGATGGGATGTGTTTTACTCGAAGATTATTTCACACCAATCAACTTTCAACAGAGAAGACTTGCAAGAAAAAGTTTGGAGTTTTGTTTGGAGTTCCCCCCTCCCCCAGTGAACCCACCAATTTATGCTGAGGGAAAAAGGCCCAGGAGAATACTGGAATGCTGCCACTAGACTTTACTTCAGTTATCGTGCTCTTTAAGTGACGTGAAATGCTAACCATATTTTTCCGGATTGATGACGAAAACATTCCACTGAATTTAGCCACATTTCCCTACACATCTCTGTACAGGTTTGGTCAGAATGATCTGATTCTCTCCGTTAGAAACTTACGAGGGTTTGACTCCCAACACCCAACAAAGATGTAACTGATAACTTTGACGGGGAAGTGGTGGTCTAGTGGTTAAGGAAGTGGACTTGGGTCCACAAGGCTTCAGATTTGAATCCACCAGCTGCAACTGAGGTCCTCTGATCATAGCACTGTCCAGAACCACATAACCTACCGTGGACTCACCACCCACAGGAAGGCTGACAGTATGGAGTGGTGTGATTTGGGTGTCACCAGTGTCCTCTGCAACCTGGCAACGGACAAGCAGATGTGGATGAATGAATGAACTTTAAATGTCCTAATACAGTCAGGAGACAGACAATGTCCAATGACCATGACATGAGGAAAGTCTTCATCCTTTCATGTGTTATCAAGCTTACACAACTACTTCCCAAATCACACTGCACCCTACTGTGCGTGGTGAGACAACTGGAAGTCATGTGGGTTGGGACAGTGCAACTCGGTGGCATCATGGCAGCTGTTGGACTCGAACCTGAAGCCCTATGAAACCAGGTCTGTGTCTTTTGCCGCTAAACCACCACTGCAGCCTAACCAATATTTTTAACCATTATTTTCTGACTTTTTCTGGCTTGACACTAGAAAAACAACTTCTTTATGTGCTGTATGTTTGTTAAAGAGTTTCACCACTGACTCCAAAAAAGTAAATGGCAAGAACATCTTGAACAAAAGCTTTACTTTTGTCTGTGACATGTCAGAGTTGTTTCATTTGATCATGGATTTGTGATCTCGTCTTACGCCTTAGTTTCATTTATTTTCCTAAAAGAATTTGGTTACATTTACAGTTGACTACAAGGTGTAAACAAATCTGAAATGTAATTTAAGGATTCCCATAATTTTCAACAGTAAAGCTATGGTTTAATGTTGAAAGAAGTTCTTAGAGGGAGAGGTTCTAATGTTTATATTAGTCTGATAAAGTGTTGTTTAATGTCAACATTTAAAAATGTTGGACAAATGCAATAAACGAAGATGAAGTACTTTTACTTGTTATTGTCACCATACTTGGAAACACAGACATTAGTAGTGCAGGGGAGTCCAGTGCAGATGAAACAAGGCTCCCAAAGAGCTTCTTTCCCCGTCTTTTTTTTTTTTTTTTTTTTTCAGAGTGCATTTATTCAGAATTGCCAGCGCTGCTTTTCCTACAGGTCCCCAAAAGACTGGTTTTACACTGTCTACACGCATTACGGCCATAGTCTGTTGAAGGCTGATCTTGTCACCCACATCTTTCCTGCTGCCGGGCCACCCAGTCTCTTGTCACCCACATCTTTCCTGCTGCCGGGCCACCCAGTCTGGATATGCCTCCAACATGTCATCCCTCTGTGTGGTCCTAAACAAAAGAGAGAGAGAGGAAGACAGAGGGAAGCAAAGCATCGCCGACGCAGAGAGAGCGAGCGAGAGAGAGATGTCTCAAAATATGACAGTGTCATCTCTGGCACGACCGACTGCCAAGGAGGAGAAGGGAAACAAGATTAAAGGGAAAAAAAATGTGTGGACAAAAGAGGCCGAGCTACGTGGTGCAGCAGCGCTGTAAGGTGAATCCTAAGTGGAAACACACAAGAAGTGGTTTCTCCAAAGTAGAAGTTAATGTTCAAATGGGATTGTTTTTATAATCTGTAGTTGCTTTTGATCATGACTAATCAAGTGTGGTTGTGATTATTTATACATGATTCATCTGCACAATCAAACATTCAAAAGAATCCAAAAACCACAGAGGGAAATAACATTAGCTAATATGGTGAGACAAAGCCTCACATTTCTCTTTGGAAACATATAAATCAAAAGAAATGTGAGACAAGTGTCGTCGCTAAAGACCAAAAGCTGCTCGGTGATTAAATTCATTTAGGAAATGTTTAGTTGTCATTATTTCAACATTATCTCCAGCAGTTTAATCAGAATGTTCAGTTCCCTGTTAGTCGGTACATATGCAAGTGTATACAAGCTACTAAAATATGCCAAAGATTTTTTGGTTTTCCGCTGCAAACTTTTGCAATTTACTATTTTATCCCCAGTGGATTTTGTGGTCGTCTGAGTTTGTTTCTGCCTGATGGATGTGTCAGCTGACGGCTATTAAATAACCTTCACTGCCATCAGGCTCTTCTGTAATTTGTGAGATAACCATCTCCAGCTCACAAGAAAAATATCCAATGTCCTGAACATGTTTTCTGTTAGAAATGGTTTGAGGGAAATAACTGATACCAGCCCACTATTTTCCTTTTTTTTTTAAAAAAAAAAAAGAAAAGTTATATATTTTAGCTTGGGACGATAAGACCGTGAGGAAATAAATGATTTTTCAAGGCACTTTGATTATTCCACTCCCTGAATGAGTTTCATTATTGAGCGGTTTTCTCTCAGTTACAGCTGGACTAACATATACACAGCACTCAGGACCATTAACACTGTCCCCTGAGCCTCATTGAGCTGTCTGATATTTGAGCAGAATTTACATGCAGCAGTGCAATTATGGTCATTACAAGGAGTTGTTGGGAAAAATGTTGCTAATTCCTTGAAAAATTCCTGTAATCCACTGTCAGATGTTAAATAAATCTTAAAGTTGTATAAAAATATTTTTTCTTTCCCAAAATATCATTTCATTGGTTTAGAACATTTTATTTACATTTCAGTGGAATTAATAACAATTATCCTGACAATCAGACACACTGAATTCCATTAGAAAAACCAAACCATTTGAATTTTTTTATCCACCTTATTAAGTCTGTTAAAGTGGGCTGTTATTATCTGCAGGTTTCATTTGTTTCTGCAAATAATATTTAGGATCAGTGTCTCTTGGCTACATGTGGTTTGGATTTATTTGTACATTTCGATGAATAAATAAACCAACTCTCACCTGTCATTATTCACAATACAATCTTATCTTTTTAGCTGCTTAAACAGATTTGTTTAACAGCAGATTTATTCCCCACGGTGTCATGTCCTAATAAAACATCCATTCCAGGTTTTAACATCAGGAAACTTCCCAGCATTGGAAAATATTGTATTATCTATTACATCTAGATGTCTGTATCTGAGCACATTTTTGCACAATATTTTGAGTTTTCAGTTTTGCGATATCTTATCAGTGAGTTAGATTTCAGACGTGTGACTCTACTGTGGGGATAAATTAGGTGTGGGACATGATCCACTGAGTCAGGGGTGTGATGTGATTCAGAGTCGATAGTTTAAGCCGATTTTTTGGAGCAGATGTGTGTGCAGGAGCCGGGATATGGCTGATCATCAGGTGGTAATTCCAGAGTAAGAGCAGAATCTTACTTTCAGCTCATTCCTTCTTCCACACCTCTCTGGTTTTTGTGGTCTTTGAGAAACATATCAGAGGTTGGTAATAAAATCATATTAAATTAACTATATAAGTGTTTAATATCTGTTTCAAACTTAAGGCCCGCGGGGAAAATGTGGTCCATGAAGTCATTTGTGAAGGTCCACAGGAGCTTTAGAAACATCTGCCTCATATTAGAGTCCTGAAGTGCTGCAAAATGTTATCAACATTTAATACATAGGTAGTTGCATTTATTAAAAACATTCAGTTACAACTTGCCCTTCAGGCCCTTCACTGCAATGACAATGTGGTGAGAATGAGTTTAACATCCCTGCTTTAAATGTTGTGGAAAATATTTCTAGAAAAGTTTTGAGATGTGCGTTATTAGAAAAAAGTTAATTTTCTCTTTTCCCGGGTGAATACTGCGTCTATACCTTTTTAACTAGAATACTGATAGTTAATTTGGGGTTTTTCATGGATCTCTGTTGCAACTTTTGTTGTATATTCCATGCAAAACGACCAACAGGTAGCCAGGGGGTTTGTATACAAAGAAAAATGAGAAGGTAATGTGGAAGGGAGCCTTATTGTTATTAACACATTATGGCCAAGCAGCTGGAAAACCTTCACCAAGAGAAAGGTGGCATTGTTCTATGCACAGAGACTCCATATCCTGTCTCTAAACCCTCAGCTTACTTATCTTATCTACGAACTCTCCTCCCTCTCATTCTTTCACTCTTTCATACAAACTTAAAAAAAATAAACCCGGTCTGAAGACTGCATTCAGGTCCAAATACTCATGTAAGTGTTTTGTGCGTAGCAACAATCGCCTCCTGACATCAGGCACTCTTAAAAAAAAAAAAACACACACACACACACCATACATTCAGACTGCTCCTCCTGAAGCCGTCCCGTCCCGTCAGGGTTTTTCTCGTCAGATGAAGTAGTCCATATGTGAGCGAACCACACACTACAAATGCCTTCACTCCAAAAAAACAACAGTGTGTTCCTCATCATTTGTTGTGAAAACAGTTCCTCTGGTGGCCTCCCTGCCCCCAGCCTGCATTTCCCCTCACTGTAAATCATGATGAAATGGTTTGCAGGTGTCAGGATTAAAGAATACTCTGGGCCAGAGACACAGTCACAGCTGCGTCTCTCCTTATGGGTTTCTTTGATTACTATTTGTTTTCTGCTTGGTGTGATGGTCCTGCAGATTCATGGCTGATGAATGAAAAACCAAACACCAGAGGGTTGGAACCGCACCATGGAGCTCCGCCATAACGCGACTGATGTTGTCATTACTTTGGGAGAAGGACTAAAATGCATCCAGACAGGCACGAGTGGCCGCTGCCAGTCACGTAGCATATTACTCTAAGTGTAAACTTTGATTTTAAGAGTTGCAGAAATGAGAAATGCACGTCATCAATAATAACCGTATTGGGGACTATAAATTACACAGACAGTCATTACTTGTTCAGAGAGAGTTGTCGCTGATCCCAGCTTCCATCAACCTCCTCAGAGGATAGATGATTTGTTGCATTTTGGATGAAATTATAAAATGAAGGTGACTCTCATCTTTCATAAATGTGATTAGGATTGGGCACAGAAAGTACGGAGGCCTTGGAAAAATCCTGTTGTTTTCCACAGAGCTGTCGTCCTCCCACTGTATTAAATACGACACAGGATAAGATCACAACTGCGACAAAATCAAAAAGATCCATGTTCGCATTTTCACCAGACTAAATAACACTGATTTGATTTATTGCAGTCAAAGTTTTTAATACACGCCCAGATTTATGGTAGAGACTTGAACATCTCACTCACATTAATATTTTTGATTATTATCATGAGATGAAACTGTTGATTGGTGGAAACGTATTATAAGCAATGGTTTACACAAAACAGATCTTTAGAGAAAAAAAAAATATATATATACTGTATATAGATATATTGAGTATGAAGGTCACACATTTTTTATTGTTTGATTTGGTTCTTCTCTTGCTTCATTTTATCATTATTACGTCATTGTCGTAACGAAATATGATAACAATAATAATTGAGATTTTGACTACTCAACAGGTATTACTACCAGTTGAGCCACTAACACTACTAACATTAACTTACTGATTGATCTAGATAGATAGATAGATAGATAGATAGATAGATAGATAGATAGATAGATAGATAGATAGATAGATAGATAGATAGATAGATAGATCACAGTATGGTGCAAGTGGGATTTGGGTGGCAGTCATGGAGACTATAAGAGGATGAGGAATTCATGAATTCAAATAAAGGAGAAACATCCAAAAGTTACATGTTTTTCCTTCAACAGAAGAAAATAAATGACCAAGAACACAAACTGAACAAAGATGCAACATGCAACACATGCTTTTCTGGATGGTTTGAAAGTAGTAAAAGTGAATGAAACATCAGAAACAAACCCAGTCTAGTCAGTTGCAATCTTAACTCCAGAGTTTGTTTTGTAAAATCTCCCAGCAGACCCTTCTCTAAGTTGGTCATTCCTTGAACTGTGTCAGCTTGACCGACATTTTAAAAGACGACATAATTTGGATGAAAGTGCTCCGGTGATAAAGCGAAACTCAAGAATGCAGTTAAGTTGTGTGGGAAAGTAATTATTGTGAGGCATGGTTGCCCTGAAACATATTGCAGACCCAAACTGGAAATGATCCCAGTCATTAATATAGATCTTTCTCACAGCGGACAGTGTGACTTGTCAGGTGTAACTAATAACATTAATAAGGCCTGTGTTCCATTTGGTTGCCCCACTAAACCAGGGCTGCACAATAGCAGGACCCTGGCTGTGGAGCAGCTGAGTGAAAGACAGTGATCCTCCCTGTGATTCTCACTGTGAACGCTGCATCTGTCTCCAACCAGTGAGAAAGTCCTGCCAAAACAATTGATTAGCAATAATCGAGATGAAATTCAATTGTTTGCCTCAATAATTCAATAATGTCGTACACATCCTCATCCCATTTTCCTCAATGAAAAAGACCACAGTTACTTCCATTCCAATCTTTTACCAAACAACTACAACATTCCAGATCAAATTGTAGGAACATATCCTTAAAAAAAAAAAAAAAAAAAAATCCGCCTGACACCAAAGTAGGGAGGAAGAATAATAATTTGTTGGGGGAGTCTGGCCAGTGAAATGAGATTATGCAGAGCAGCCTGCTGAGAGACGTTTATTGGAGCGCTTGTATATAGTGTTGAGCTGTTCCAAGCACGTACCAGACAGACTTCACATGCAAGTTTGACGTAGAATAAGTGTTTGGTGTGTGGTGTGTCCTGGTTTTATCACAGTCAGCCCACACAGTTATGATTATGATTACCTTACACCTTGAGTTAAATTCCTCCCTAAACCACCATAGGTAGGACTGAGCAGATTCCAGCAGCAGACCTGCAAGGCCACATGGAAACTGGATATAGAATGGGATTAAGACTGAGTGACTCTGATGTTTCCTTCAATGAGCGTCCAATCTAACACCAACCATCTGCTTAGGGAATCTACCCAGACGCTAAATGGCTTTTTTAAAGGTACAACTTCCTTAAATATCATATCTATACAGTATTTATGAATATTAACTGGGACGGTTATGAGACACTAGAGACACTACCAATAGACAGAAGACAGGGGGCAGAGCTAAAGGTGGAGGAGTTAAAGATGCTGAGGTTCTCTTTAGGAGAGACAAGATTGGACAGGATTAGGAATGAGGTGATTAGAGGGACAACACAGACAGGAAGGTTTGGAGAAAAAGAGGACAGATGGAGATGTTAAAGAGTTAAGTTAAGCAAGACTTAACTTGGTTGTCTAACTTAACTGTTTAACCTTGACCATGACCGAGATGACTGGGAACCTTTATTGACAGGTTGAGATGGTTTGGACATGTTCAGACGAAGAGACAGTGGATACATTGGTAGAAGAATGACCCTAGAGATGGAGCTACCAGGTAGGAGACAAAGAGGAGATTGATGGATGCAGTGAGGGAGGACATGGAGGTAGTTGGAGTCAGAGTAGAAGATACAGAGGACAGGGGAAGTTCAAAAGTGTCTATTTGCTGTGGCAACCTCTAAATAGGTGACAAGCCCAAAGGAGAAGCTCTTTGTTGGATACACTGGATATTGAAACACCTAACAGGGCACGGCCTCCTCAACACAAGAGCAACATAATATATTCGACTAAATGATATGACTATATGGAGTGAATACAAAGTATTCTTTCATTCCCGGGTGACGTGGATTGATCTTAAAACAGGAATTACTGCCAATCTAATAAGACTCCACCAGCAGTTATACATAAAGCTGCTTTCCCACAAAAAACATAAAATTAAAAATTGTTTATCCATTACAGCATGCTCGCAATATCACTGTTTCCAGCAAATAAATGTTATGACACATAAATAATGTTTTTAACAACATTCTCATTGTTTTCCACCATAAAGGCTGTGTTCACTTAGAATAATCCCACACTGTGATTTTTATGATTTCTACTGATCTTGTACAGTATAAGTGAGGACTGGGTGGATGTGTACCAGCACAGGGAATTACTTTCCTAACAAGGGCTTTTCTTCCAACGATGAAATAAGCTGCTCTGAACAATTTCCAGGGCAATTTGATCAAATAAATAACTTCTTTCTACCACATTGCTACTGCCTTCCTAATATAGGTGTACACACATATATATATATATAATTGTATAAACATATATAGATGTCAACTAATTTGTATTTGAAGGCATTACCTTAAGCAGCTTTCTTCTCCGCCAGCACAAAACGCTACGCCACCTTGTTCCAGCACAGTGTTAAGTCAGTCATATATTCCCAAATCTTTTGAAACATGATCTATGTTTGGTTGTGATAATAACAGGTTGGCATTAAAATTTATAAAGGTGCTGCTTTGGGTTTTGGCTTCTTCATTAGAAAAAGTATTTCTTTGAAATAAATCTGTTTTTCCCTTTGGTTCTACCTTTTTTTTTTGCACATATTCTAGATGATTCCACTGTTCTCTTTATAGGTTTCTCCCAGAGTAAACTCACCACTTTAACTCCTGTCTCTATTTCCTACTGAAATGTACATTTTCCAGCAGTGTCTCTGGTATGGGTCAAACAGGAGATGGAAGAGATGTCCTCAGAGGTTTAGTGTTTCTTTAAATTATTTTGACATGATGTCATCTTAACTGAAAATGGACAAATGTTCTTTATATGTTAGAAAATGATGGATGGATGGATGGATGGATGGATGGATGGATGGATAGATAAATAGATAGATAAATAGACAGATAGATAGATAGATAGATAGATAGATAGATAGATATATAGATAGATAGATAGATAGATAGATCGATAGATAGAGTGAT